>NW_020769318.1:25618394-25662504 GCF_900518735.1 Pseudonaja textilis | reverse complement strand
TTCTTTCTTTCTTTCTTTCTTTCTTTCTTTCTTTCTTTCTTTCTTTCTTTCTTTCTTTCTTTCTTTCTTTCTTTCTTTTTCATTCTCTCTCTCTCTCTGTGTCTTTCTCTCTCTTAGATTGCTGGCAAAGTCCACCATCCCTTTACTTCTGCTCTCTGCTTTCCACCTTTCCATCTTTTCGGTTATCATACTGATGTATCATTCATCTTGTGTTCCTTTGTCATTGCTTATTTTACTTTATTGTTCCATCATTTTACTTCTCTTCTATTTGCACTCCTTTCCTGTTCTTTCTTTTTCTTATTGTAAGCCTCCTAGAGTAGTCTCAGAGTGGCAAATAAATAACCAATAAATAAAATATGCTACCCGCCTTGCTGTCCAAAGCAACTATGGGCAGCTTAACTATGTAGTAAAAATAGAAATACATTTGCATCGTGGTTTGCCCAAAGCAGGATTTTGATGGGATATCTATTTCATGAGCCTTCAAGAGCTCCCTCGTACTACATATATGGTAAATATTGTAATGGCAGTGTGCTCTACAGCGGGCAGGACTATATGTGTGAAAACAGGCAAGCACAATCAAAGCTCTGTTTTTGTATATGTGTTGACATTGCATGCAGGTACAGAGTCACATAAAGATAGTCCTCGATTTACTTAGTTCAAAGTTACAGCGGCACTGAAAAAAGTAAGTTATGATTATTATTCACATGAACTTTGTAGCATCCCCATGATCCTGTGGTCAAAATTTAGATGCTTGGCGACTGACTCATACTTATGACCGCTGCTGCGTTCCAAGGTCATGTGATCCCCTTTTGTGACCTTCTGACCAGTGAACGGGGAAACCAGATTCATTTAAAAGCCGTGTTATTAACTGATCAACTGCGATGATTCACTTATCAACTGGGTCAAGGAAGGTCGTAAAATGGGTCAAGAGTCACTTAACAAATGTCTCACTTAACAACAGAAATGTTGGATTCAATTGTTGTATATATGAAATGGGCGGCTATAGAAATCATATAAATTACTAATTTTTATTATACTGCTGCAGCCATTCTCCTTGGCACACAAACATGCATGGACAAACGCACACGCGTGCACACACACACACACACACACACACACACTGGATGATGCCATATTGTAACCCTATTAAGCAGGTCCTAGAGATATAACTAGAGACATTTTTTTTTAATCCCCAGCCAATGATATAATATAGAGAATATTATATCCCCAGAGATGATATAATATAGAATTTGGGTTAATCCACATAACTCTTCATGACTTTGGGAGACAGGGGCAAGGAGAACCACGATGAACGGTTGCAGGAACTGGGCCTGGTGAGTCTGGTGAAGAGAAGGACCAGGGGAGGAATGACAGCAGTCTTCCAATATTTCAGGGGCTGCCACAGAGAGGAAGGGGTCAATCTAATTTCCAAGGCACCCGAAGGCCAGACAAGGAATAATGGATGGAAACTGAACAAGGAGAGATTGTAATAGATGGTATTCAGCAGGTTCTGGAGCAGTTTTGGAGAACCGGTAGCAGAAATTTTGAGTAGTTTGGAGAACCGGCAAATCCCACCTTTGCCTCCCGAGTCCCACCTGATGGGCTAGGTCTTCTTTGGTTGCCCTGCACAGGAGAACGGAGCTGGAAAGCAGGTTAGTGGGGTGGGGAGGGAATGTGGATTTTGCAGCAACCTTCCCCTGCCACGCCCAACAGAACCAGTAGTAAAAAAATTTGAACCCCACCAAATTGATGTTTTGCAGATATTTCGGATCTGCAGCTCCACGGCGGATCTGAATGCTGAAACCAACTGATGCCATCAAGTTAGAGAAAGCTGGCCTAATGCAGGGATGGGCAACTTTACGCCTCTTGGACTTCAACTCCTAGAATTCTGGGAGTTAAAGTCTACAAGTCCTAAAGTTTTGCTATAATTGCCCATCCCTGGCCTAAATATATAGGTTGCATCATGTTTTGGTTTCTCCTAGCTCACCCTCTCCCGCCATTTTAAAAATTATTCTCCTGGGTGGTTCTGCTTTTTTGTCTCTTTCTCTTTGTCCAAAATCTGCTCGCAGTTCCAGAGCAGATGACTTCACCTGATTTTGATCAAAGTCGGGTTTTGGGGTGAGGGGGCCACGTGGTATGTTGCGGTTTTGAAGACAGTCCTGGAGTACCATAGCTGGAGGAGCGGGGACAGCATAGAAAAGCTGTTTTGCTGATGGGAGCATCTGGCTTCAATTGGAACTTAGGTTACAAGTGTGTGTTTCTGCGTGTGTTTGTGTGTTGGGGGGAAGGATGATTGTTTTAAGGGCCTGAGCAGGACTTACTGGGCTCCCGTCTCCAATCAAGCCCGAAAGCTCTTCGTTGCTTTGATGTAATAAGCTAACTTTGCATTCTTAGGATATGGGACTCAGATTAAGGTTTGCACAACACAGGAAAACCACCAGAAAAACAGAAAAATTTCTGATGCGAAGTCAGGCTGTTGTTAAGCGAGCTTTGCCCCATTGTTAAGTGAATCACTGCAGGTGTTAAGTTAGTACCACGGTTATAAAGTGAATCTGGTTTCCCCATTGACTTTGCTTGTCAGAAGGTCGCATGACCCCGGAACACTGCAACCGTCATAAAGATGAGTCAGTTGCCAAGGAGCTGAATTTTAATCACATGACCTTGGGATTGCTGCAACGGCCGTTAAGGGTGAAAAATGGTCATAAGTCACAATTTCCAGGACTGTTGTAAATCTGAACGGCCACTAAACGAATTGTTATAAGTCGAAGGCTAACCTCCTTGATTTCATTCCAAGTCTTAAACATAATTATTCTGGAATAACATACCATTTGCGTTCATCACAGTATTTGACTTTTTTCTCAGTCTTAAAACCAGTTTTTCACCCTATCAATTTCATTTGTTCTTCCATATTCATATTTGTTGTGAATCCTTTGTCTTGTGTTGATTAAATGTAAAACCAGTGGACATCCCCCAGATCTTTGAGTTTTTCTCCCTTAACATTTTATTCCTTCCAGAGGATCTTTCTAAAATTCTCATCAGGTTCTCAGCAAAGGCCCATAACTTATATGTTTCTCTTTTAATCTTCACTACAGCAATTTTCTCCTCTCGTTTTATGTCTCTGTTCAATATTTCTTAAGTTAAAACAAATAGCAACATTGAGAAAGGGAATTTTGTTTGGTTCCTTCCTCTATCTCACAGGGCTTGGTTAATTCCCCATTCACAATTACCGGTGCCTTTTGTGAGCTATAAATCGATTTACCCATTTAATAACATTCCTAACAAAGTCCATATCTTCCATATTTCCCCCACCTTAAAGACCAGTTCAAATTGTCAGAGGCAATTTGCTCCCACTGCAATTTGCCCTCTCTACATCAGCGTGTTCTCTTCATTTCTTTCTTGGGGTGACAGAATGACCCCAAACTGTGGTCCTGAATATTTGCTCTAGAGGTCAAGGGACACCCATGATGCATTTTCTTGATCTTTTTCAGCCGGCAAAGAAGGAAAAATTGGTATATTGGTACACACAGAGGTTCCCTTCCACAGTGTTATTCAATGAGGAAAGTATGTGAGTAGGAGTGAGGAGACCTGAGTTCTAGTCTTACCTTAACCCCAGAAGCTCATTGGCTGGCTTTGGGCCAGCTCCTCCCTCTCAGCCCAAGAGCCAATCAGGAGTGGTGGGGAAAGGCATGGCTAGGAGTAGGCTGACCCAGGTTCTAGACACCCCCTGAGACACAGAAGCTTATTGGCTGACTTTGGGCCAGCCCCTCAGCCTAAGAACCAATCAGGTTTAGTAGAGAAGGGGCTGGACCATAATTGGGAAGACCCAGGTTTTAATCCTCCCCTTTATCCACAAAGGCTCATTGGCTGACTTTAGACCAGTCCCTCTCTCTCAGTCCAAGAGCCAATCATGTGCATCAGGCGAAATACTGAACTAGGAGAGGGAAGACCCAAGTTCTAATCCTCCTCAGCCATTGAAGCTTATTGACTAACTTTGGGCCAGCCCCTCCCTCTCAGTCCAAAAGCCAATCAGCTGTAGTGGGGAAGAGTTTGGAGTTAGGAGAGTGGAATCTGGGTTCTAGTCTTCCCACAGCCACAGGGGCTTTGTTTGCTGTTTAAATTGCAACCCAATTCCTCCTTAGGAAGGTTCTTCTTTAGCAAGCGGTTCCAATTTCACTCTCTCAGAATAAACAGCAATTTCCAAAAATAACCCTGGAGTTTTGGAAATTTTGCCAGATTCCTAGTTGGTTGTCATCATTTGCCTGTCCCATGAAATGAGGCCTATGCAGCTTAGAAAGTATTTATTTATTCAAATGCCTTGTCAAAACTCTCCCTTTGGAAACTAGCTGGAAAAAAAAACACCCAAACTTAAATCAGGAATGCCTTTAATTTAGAAATTAATGGCTGGATGGTGGGGAATGAAAGGATTTATATTCCTTGGAGACAGTCATTGAGGTCACCTGGAGGTTGACCCTGAGACACCTCCAAGTAGCCCCAATGACTCTCTAAAGAGAATGCAAATGACCAGCTCTCCGCAAGGAGTATAAATCCTTTCATTCTCCATCATCCAGTCAGAGCTGAAGAAGCTTCTTGGATGAGAAGTGAAACGTCTTCAAGAAAAAAACAGGAAGTTGCCTCTTGAAAAAAGACCTTTGGGACAGCTATGATCTGGATGACTGAGACTCTCCATAGACATTACCTCTAAGGTAAACATAAAACTGTCAAATGTTGTAAGTTGCCTCCAGCTTTCCAGATGGTCAGATATGTTCAGCATTTGAATGAACGATCAAGCATTTGAATAAATCAAATATTTTTAGACGCAAGGGAGAAAAACACTCCAGTGGATTTTTTTGTTAATAAACCATCTTTTTACATTTTTCATAACATAAACTGTTAGGATGGCTAGAAATTCCTTTGTCCAAAAAACTGTCCTGTTTTATATCAGAGAATACACTTCAAAGAGAAGACATAATTTTTGGCTGGTGAGCAAAATTGGGAGTTTGGAGCCAGAGCCGCGGGCACGTGCACAAAATGGCTGCTATGGGGAGCTTTACAAACTAGGCAATAACACCCCCTCATGGTCTTTCTTTGTCTTCATTCCCTCCCCCATACCTTCCCCAAAGTCTGCTTGGTACATTTCTAGACAAAGCCCTAGGCTGTAGTTATTTTATTTTCTAAAAATACAATAAAATGACTGTGGGGCCTTTGTGGAACTCAAGGGCATTTCTGTAAATGAAGATGTTGCTAGAGGCTCCTCAGCATTCAATTTGCATGTAAGTGTTCCTTTCATATTTCTTCTTCTTCTTAAAGTAATGAAAATCATCTTCAAAATATTAAAAACAGGTGGATGAGGGGGGACTTCGATTGTTCACATTCTGGCACCAACTTGATCCAACAGTCTTTGCCCAAACAGCCTGGTACAGCTGTTTCTGGGGCCAGGTGATCATAATAGATAACAGATAATCAGAGTTGGAAGGGACGTTGTAGGTCATCTAGTCCAAACCCTGCCCAAGCAGGAGACTGTACACCATTTCTGACCAATGGCAGTCCAATCTCTTCTTGAAAGCTTCCAGTGATGAAGCTCCCACAACTTCCGAGGGCAACTTCTGTTCCATGGGTTGATTGTTCTCACTGTCAGAAAGTTTCTCCTTATTTCCAGGTTGAATCTCTCCTTGTTCAGTTTCCATCCATTATTCCTTGTCTGGACTTCAGGTGCTTTAGAAAATAGCTTGAGCCCTTGCTCCTCTCTGTGGCAGCCCCTCAAATATTGGAAGACTGCTATCATGTCTCCGCTGGTCCAGTTCCTGCAACCGTTCTTCATATGTTTTAGCCTCCAGTCCCCTAATCATCCTGGTTGCTCTTCTCTGCACTTTTTCTAGAGTCTCAACATCTTTTTTATAATGTGGTGACCAAAACTGGATGTAGTACTCTAGGTGTGGTCTTACTAAGGCTTTGTAGGGTGGTATTAGTACCTCACTTGATCTTGATTGTAACCCTCTGTTAATGCATGTTGCACACATGGCATTATTCCACAAATAATACGATGAGTGTGATTTGCACTGGGTCGTCATGACGGATGTAAAGGTAGTTCTCAACTTATGACTAGAATTGAGCCTGGAGTTAATGTTTGTAAGTGATGGCAGTCATTAAGCAGGCCTATCATATGACCGTGCCTGATTTTACAATCTTTTTTGTGGCGGTCATGAAGTGAATGCTACTTCCATTGAATACCTCTGGTACAGGTAGTCCTCAACTTACAACAGTTCACTTAGTGACCATTTGAAGTTACAACGGCACTGAAAAAAGTGACTTTTGACCCTTTTTCACAGTTCACAACCTATGCAGCGATCCCCTTTTGCGAACTTCTGACAAGCAAAGTTAATGGGGCAGCCAGGTTCACTTAACAACAAGAAGAAGAAAGAGGAGAGAGGAAGAGAGAGAGAGAAGGAGAGGAGAGAGAAAGGAAGAGAGAGAGAGAGAGCCTCAAATCAAACGTTTATTGTCAATGCACAACATGTATATGGTGAAATTGAAAATTTCAGCAGGTCATCTTGAAATATTCTTAAAAGATGAGGAGCTAGACAGAATCTGATTCAAGCTAGGGGCAGTGATGGTGAACCTTTTTGTTGTGGTGTGCCAAAAGTGTGCGGGCCAGCACCCACAATGCAATGCGCCCCACCCCCTCTGGTACCGGAAGTGCCGAAAAGGGCCTGTTTTTCGGCCTCCAAAGGCTGCAGAGGCTTCCCTCAAGCCCCCAGGAGGGCGAAAACGGCCTCCCCCCGGGCTCCAGAGGCTGAAACAGGTACTTCCGGTATTTCCGGAAGACCTGTTTTTCAACCTCCCGAGGCTGCAGAGGCTTCCTTTGAGCCTCCCGGAGGGCAAAACGGCCTCAAACAAGCTGAAAATCAGCTGGGAGACATGCGCATGTGTAGTACAGGTAAGTTCGATGGGGGCTCGCGTGCCCGCAGAAATGGCTCTGCGTGCCACTTGTGGCACGCATGCTACAGGTTCGCCATCACGGAGCTAGGGCCTTTTTCTGTGTGTAGCAACTCATGTTGACATGTTTTTTTTCTTCTTCTGAGAAAATTTAAAACATGTTTTTTGTTCTTAGGGCTGGAGATCCTGTGGTTTATCTTCAGTTAGGACGATTATTTCTTTCTCTGTTTCTTTGGTTGTGCAGTCTGTCCTAGGTAGAATAGCTACACACATGTGCCATGCTTTTTTCAAAATTGGAGGTGGAAAAAAAAAAAGCAGAATAGGGTTGAATTTATAATGTATCATGAGTGATGATTGATTGATTTTTAAGCTTGGTAACTTTAAGACATGTGGAGTTCGGCTTCCAGAATTCTCCAGCCGGCATGTTGCTAAAAAAGTTGTTAAACTTGAGAAACACCGAGATAGATAGAATTTAGGAAGTCTGCTTAATAGTTTCCGTGTTTTTCCAATTTTTGTCTGTATATGTAGATTGATAAATTTGGGCTGACTGTGACTATAATCAGAGTCACTCAGGAAATCAAGAAGCAACCATTTCTAATCTTAAAAACAATATTATGCACCATGATTTCCTATGAGATAGCTTTTCGAGACAATGAAAAATTCCAATCAAGCACAGAAACCTATTTTTTCTTATTAGGTTCTGTGTGTACATATATACCTTTGCAAATAATATCAGTTATCAATTTATTTTGGTTATTACAGCCTCCTATCCCTACCCAAAGACTCTGAGTGGGTTACAGCACAATAACAGAATTACTTTTCTTTAGAAAAGTAGAAAAGTAATAATACTGGTAGTCTTCGGCTTATAACCATTTATTTAGTGACTGTTCAAAGTTACAATACCACTGAAAACTGTGACTTACAATCAATCCTTGCACTTACAACCACAATCACCCCCACAGTCACATGATCAAAAACGTTGACACTTCGCAAATTATACTGTATCTACATTGTCAATGAGGGAAATAGGATTCATTTAACAACTGCGTGATTCATTTAATAATTGCAGTGTTTCATTTAACAACATGGAAATTCTGGTCTCAACTTTGGTTATGTTAAGAGCTATACGTTGGTCAAAAATCAATCAACTTTCACCAAAATAACACTTAATTCTGATGGATAGTTCAGTGAAATCAAACTGTCTCCAGCAATCTTGGGTGCTATGAGGGTGGGGCTTTCCAAAATCTGGGGGCCACCACAGAGGAGGCCCACAGGCAATCCTTGACTTACTTCATTTAGTGACCATTCAAAGTTACAACGGCATTGAAAAAAGTGACTTATCTCTGTTGTTCACACTTACGACCCTTGCGGCATCCCTAGGGTCACGTGATCAAAATTCAAATGCTTAGCAACTGACTCATATTTATGATGGTTGCAGTGTCCCGGGGTCACGTGATCCCCTTTTGCGTTCTTCTGACAAAGTCAATGGGGAAGCCAGATTCACTTAAAAACTGTGTTACTAACTTAATAACTGCAGTGACTCACTACATCCAGGAAGGTTGTAAAATGAGGCAAAACTCACTTAACAACTGTCTTGCTTAGCAAAGAAAATGTTGGGTTCCATCGTGACGTTAAGTCTAGGATTGCCCGTGCCATTATACCCCGGAGCAATGTTTCTCAACCTCAGTCACTTTAAGATGAGTAGATTTCAACTCCTAGAATTCCCACGGCTGGCTGGGGAATTCTGGGACTTGAAGTCCACACGTCGCCAAGGTTGAGAAAGACTGCTCTAGCCCAGGGGTGTCAAACTCTATTTCATTGAGGGCCACATCAGGGTTGTGTTTGACCTCAGGGGGCCGGGGTGGGCGTGGCCGGGGTCAGCGTGGCCAGCTCAATGTCACTCGTGTCGGGGGCGCTTGTGGTGGCGCAAATGCTCTGCCAGCAAAAACAGGCTCCCAAACTCCGTTTTCATTGGCAGAGGGTTGCAGAAGTCTGTCGCAGCCAAAAACGGAGTTTGAGAGCCCATTTTTGCTGACAGAGGCACGGCGGGCCTGTCCTTCACTGTTTCCAGGGCAGCCCTGCGTGCTGGATCTAAGCACCCCGTGGGCCAGATCCAGCCCATGGCAGTGGTGGGATTCAAAAATTACTTACTACCGGTTCTGTGGGCATGGCTTGGTAGGCGTGGCATGGCTTAGTGGGCGTGGCAGGGGAAGGATACTGCAAAATCCCCCTTCCCTTCCCACCCCACTAACCTGCTTTCCAGCTCTATTCTCCTGTGCAGGGCAACAAAAGAAGACCCAGCCAATCAGCTGGGACTCAATGGGAGGCAGAGAAGAGATGGGGGCGGACGGGGCCAGTCAGAGGTGGGATTTGCCGGTTCTCTGAACTACTCAGAATTTCCGCTACCGATTCTCCCGAACTGAATACCACCTCTGGCCCACGGGCCTTGAGTTTGACACCCCTGCTCTAGACCAATCCTAAATCATTTCCAGAGTCTGCATTGCAGGAACCTAGCCAAGGGTAGTGATCGGCCTGAGTTTATTTATTTATTTAAGGATTGTTATGGCCACTGATCTAAAGCAATTCTTGAGTTAGCCGTTGCCAAGTCCAGATGGGGCTGCAAGTGGCACATCAGCTAAAAACTGGGCAAATGGCCCCTGGCCATGACCTTCCGCTATTCAAGCAGCCGCTTTGAGGATTCCCAAGATACTAAACTCCTTCAGGCAGAACATGACTCTGCTCTGAGTGGCGATTGAAACGGATATTCCTGAACGTTCACTGATTGTTCTGGCACTTCAACATTGGAGGGATTTAATCTGACTTTATTTTGCCCCATCCCGATCCTGATAGCCTCCAAGATTTCTGGCTTGGACTGGAATGATAAAGGACCGCTTGAGGTATACAGCATATTGGTGGCACTTCACCGTTGGGCTGATAGATGATCTCTAATTGTTTCCTATGGTGTTGGGATTCTTTGACGGTGGAATTGAAAGGGGTTGTTTCTGAAATATTGCGGAAGAAGGGCTGGGCATTTTGGTGGCACTAACAAGCAATTATGTGGACCCAGATTGTGGGGGCCAATATGCTGACTCTGTAAACTGCTTAGAGGGGGCTGTAAAGGCCCTGTGAAATGGTATATAGGTCTAAGTGTTATTGCTGCTACTGATGTAGGTTCTCTCCATGAAACCAAGACTCACTTGCATAAAATATAGAACAGAGTAACAAAGTTGGAAGGAACCTTGAGCGTCTTCTAGTTCAACTCTGCTCAAGCAGGAAAGCCCACAACATCTGAGTCAAATAGTTCTCTTCTTAAAACCTTCATTGTTGGAGTATCTATAACTTCTAGAGGCCAGTCGTTCCACTGGTTATTATCCACTGGTTAAATAATTATCTATTATTCTGTTCACTCTGTCAGGAAATTTCTCCTTAGTTCTAGGTTGCTTCTCTCCTTGATTCGTTTCCATCCATTGCTTCTTGTCCTGCCCTCAGGTGCTCTGGAGAATAGCTTGACCCCTTCTCTTCTTTGGGGCAGCCTCTTAGGTATTGGAAGACTGCTATCACTAAATGAACTGTTGTAAGTTGAGGACTGCCTGTGCTTAAGTACCATGAAAGCAGGATTATTTTCCTCTTTCTTTCTCGAGCTTTCTACTTTCCCAGCACTGTTTTTGTCACTTTCCCTCCTTTAATGGCTCCTCCGCTTGCCCATCAACCCATCATCAGAGATGTCACAACAAACATAAGTCAGTCTGTCCAGAGTTGGCTGAGCGGGTGACATCACTCGAGGCAAGATGACATCATCCAACCAGGAAGGGAGAACTGCAAATTGATAGGAGGAAGGGAGTGGCTTCAGTCGGCAGCCAATCAGCTTTGGTCGTGCGATGACATCACTGCGGGACTATGAAGTACAGTTCATAGAGTAGAGGTCTCCAAACTTGGCAACTTTAAGACTTGTGGACTTCAACTCCCAGAATTCAACCGTTAAGTCTAAGCACTCAAGTGACTGGAAATAATTTTCTAGTCTTTTTCACGGCGTTTGTTTAAGTTTAGGGACCCCTGTCATAGAGTGACACTGAATGCAGTGTCAAATAATGTCAGCTCAACAGGCTCCCCTCTCCCAACCCAAAAATCCCCCCTCTCTCTCTCTCTCTCTTTTTTTTTTTTACATCCACCCATCTATTTATTTAAACTGGCAGATAATGAATCCCATACTTGTGTAGTGGAATGGTGGAGCGCCACAGCGATGGATAATTTGACTGCTAAATTATTGCAAAAAAAAGAAAAAAAAGAAAAAAGCCGTATAGTTTTTCTGCAAATTCCCTCTTCTCGCTAGTTGGCATGTATCCTTCGGGCTGTCTGCGATTGGCAGCTGCTTCAGAGCGGTGCTGTTCTCTTTCTCTCTTTCTCTCCCGTTTAAACTCCCCTATTTTGCTTGAAGAAAAGTGTGCGAAGGGGGGGGGCGGGGAGGAGTGTTTTTTTGGTGGTGGGGTGGAGGGAGAGGAAGGCCCATTTTAACCTTCTGCCTGGAACCAATTAAAAAGGTCTTTCCACCGAGATGAAAGTGCTCGGGTACTTTGTCGGGAGCAAACGGGAGGAAGAAAGGAAGAGGAAGAGCTTTTGAAGCCAGAGAAAAAGCTGCGTCCGTTGGGAACCTGCAGGCTTTTGAAAGCTCAGTTTAGCTTCCCCCACACACACCCCGCTCCACCTTTTCCTTTCTCAAACCCTAAATAATTTTTTAAATAGCCAAATTAAAGCCCTCCCCACCCGCCTCCCTTTGCTTGCAAGTTAGCAAACTTGGAAGATCAACCTTGCCGGTGATATTCCGTGGGGAATCCGGGAAGGGAGGCCAGGGGGTGTGTGTTGTGGTGTGGGGAGGCTTGGGGATGGTTTTTGGGAGAGTCACCCCGTTCCTGGAGGCCTGGAACACTTAGGGAAGGCTAAACAATCAGTGAATATCATGTTCATGACTCTCTTGGAATGATGTTCCAGAAATCCCAAAGCAAAGGAGGTTGGAAGAGAATATAATAAAATAGAGAATAAAATTCTTTATTGGCCAAGTGTGATTCGACACACAAGGAATTTGTCTTGGTGCAAATGCTCTCAGGGTACATAAAAAGAGAAGATACATTTGTCAAGAGTCAAGAATCATCAGGTACAACACTTAATCATAGTCATAGGGTACAATAAGCAATCAAATCATACTAGGAAACAGTCAATATAAATCATAAGGATACAAGCGACAAAGTTACAGTCCTACAATCACAAGTGGGAGGGGATGGGTCATAAGGAGTGATGATAATCTTAACAGTAATCGTAGTGCAGACTTTGTAAATAGTTGGACAGTCAGTGTTGAGGGAATTATTTGTTTAGCAGAGTGATGGCGTTTGGGGAAAAAACTGCCCTTGTGTCTAGTTGTTCCTGGTGTGCAGGGCTCTACAATGTCGTTTTGAGGGAAGGAATTGAAACAGTTTATGTCCGAGAGGTGAGGGGTTGAAGAGAAAGACAGTTGAAGCCCCTTCCCCATTAGGGTAAAACTGAGACAAATTATTTGATTCCTATCCTGCCTGGGTCTTTGGGATGAAGAATGAAAGGTGATGTGTTGGGAAAAGGGCAGATTGGAACACAGAACTGAGAACCTCATCAGAATTGGAAGGGTCCTTGGAGGTCTTCTAGTCCAACCCCTTGCTCAAGCAGGAGACCCTATACAATTTCAGACAAATGGATGTCCAATCTCTTCTTAAAAAACCTCCAGTGTTGGAACAGCCGCAACTTCTGGAGGCAAATTGTTCCACTGGTTAATTGTTCTCACTGTCAGGAAATCTCTCCTTAGTTCTAGGTTGCTTCTCTCCTTGATTAGTTTCCATCCGTTGCTCCTTTTCAGATGCTTTGGAAAATAGCTTGACTCCCTCTTCTTTGGGGCAACCATTCAAATATTGTGACACTGCTATCGTGTCATCCCTGGTCCTTCTTTTCATTAGAGTAGACATACCTAATTCCTGCAACTGTTTTTTTTTTTTTGTATGTTTTAGCCTCCAGCTCCCCTAATCATCTTCGTTGCTCTTCTGTGCTCTTGGAAATAGGATTGCGGAAATTTTCTTCCCTTTGTCCCAAAGATGGTTTTTTTGGTTTTTTTTCCAGGAGGCAACTGGACTTTCTTGTTTTACTTTGAAGACGTTTCCCTTCTCCTCCAAGAAGCTTCTTCAGCTCTGTCAGGATCCTTCCATTCCACCAGTATCCTGTCAGAGCTGAAGAAGCTCCTTGGATGAGAAGCGAAATGTCTTCAAAGAAAAACCAGTGAAAAAAAAGCACCTTTGGGACAACCACGATCTGGATGACTGAGAATCTCCACAGTTCTTTCCCTTTGCCAGTTGAAATTTCTCTTCGTTTAGAAAGTTTCCTTCTGACCTTGAAACGTCTATAGGGTGGACCTGCATCAGTGATAAATTCGTTGAGCTGATTACAGCTAATCCTCAACTTACAAACATTCGTTTAGGGCCCGTTCAAAGTTACAACATGAAAAAAGTGACTTATCATGGGTCCTCGTGTTTATGACCTTCACACCTTCCCCAGGGTCAGATGATCATAATTCGGGCCCTTGGCAACAGACGTGGATTTGTGAAGGTTGCAGCATTCTGGAGTGAACATTATTTACAAACTTCCCCGCTTCACAGTTGTGTGACTCCCTTAACAACGGCACTGATTCACTCAACACTTGGGACAAAATAGGTCATAGAGCCAGGTGTGACTCACTCAAGAACTGTCTCCCTTAGCAACAGAGCGTTTAGTTATTTGTCTCTTAGTCTCTTCACTAGTCTGGTGAAGAGAAGGACCAGGGGAGAGAGGAGAGCAATCTTCCAATATTTGAGGGGCTGCCACAGAGAGGAAGGGGAGTCAAGCTATTTTCTAAAGCACCCAGAGGCCGGACAAGGAACAATGGATGGAAACTGAACAAGGAGAGATTCAATCTGGAAATAAGGAGAAACTTTCTGACAGAACAATCAACCAATAGAACAGAAGTTGCCCTCGGAAGTTGTGGGAGCTTCATCACTGGAAGCTTTCAAGAAGAGATTGGACTGCCATTTGTCAGAAATGGTGTAGGTTCTCCTGCTTGGGCGGTGCGGGGGTTGGACTAGATGATCTACAAGGTCCCCTCCAACTCTGATTACCTGTTATCTGTTATCTGTCTGGTCCCAGTTGTGGTTGTAAGTCGAGGACTGCCTAGATACAGAAAGCTGTTGAGTGTCTTTTTCCTGGGTATATTCAGAGAGAGGCTGGAGAGCCATCGGTGGAAAATTCCTCATCAAGCACAACTTCATTTTCTAATTCAGTGTTTGTCCACCTCAGCAACTTGAAGACGCGTGGACTTCAACTCCCAGAATTCCCCAGACAGCATGGTTTAAGATACATGAACTTTAACTCCCAGAATTGCTGGCTGGGGAATTCTGGGAGTTGGAGTCCATGTATCTTCAAGTTGCTGAGGTTGACAAACACTGGTCTAATTGACCCTTTCCAGCTCTTGTTTTCTTTCAAGAGGATATTCCCCCCACCACTCTGTGTGTGTGTGTGTGTGTGTGTGTGTGTGTGTGTTTTACTAGATTACATTCTGTTTTGAAGCTTTGAGGCAACAATTGTGTTGTTTTGCTCATGGGATTCTGTTTTTCTTTCTTTTTAAAGATCAAACCTGCCTCTGTATTTTCTTCCTTCTCGTCCATGTACTCTTGAATTTCCCTCCCTGCTTTTTCCACAGATACTCTAAAATCTCAGCATTGCAGGTAGTCCTCGTTTAGCATCTGTCTCATTTTGCAATCATTTGTAGTTACAAGAATGTTTTTCAATGTAACTTTATGACCAATTGTTGAATTTATGACCTTTCTGGTCTGTAAAATGAGGCAAAACTCACGTAACAACCGTCTGGCTTAGCCATGGAAAATTTGGGCTCAACTGCGGTCGTAAATCGAGGACTACCTATATTAAAATGCATCAGGTTTTTGGGGTAGTGCGCTTGATAATGATGGATAGAGTGGATAGATTGATGTAGGACTTTTAGCCACTTTTTAAGAAGTGTAGATTTCAATCCTCAGAATTCCCCAGCCAGCAATGATGGCTGTGGAATTCTAGGAGTTGAGATCCACCATCTTAAAGTTGCCAGAGTGGAAAAGCATTTGATTTACTGCAACGAACCATGGAATCGTAGCTGTAGATACCCGAATACTGTATGTTATGGGTAAGAGTTGAATTTTAGAATGATACTTGCAACTCGTCTGATGTGGCTCCTTCCTCCGATCTGTCCTCACAAGGGCCCTCTGGTTCCCCATCTTTGCCACCGCTTCTTCACCTGCGATCTTCGTCTTGACAAAGCTCAGGGCCTTGTGCCCAGGAAGAGAAATCTCTGCCCATGATTGGTGTGTTTTTCAAATAAGGTGGAAGTTAAAGACTTGGAGGAGATTGCTGGCTGAGGGAGTCAGAGGACAAGGCCCATTTCTTGTCAAAAAGGTCAAAAATCTGATCGGCTCTTCGGTCAGCGGTGAGACGGAACCTTCTAGAAGATGTGAGGAAAAAGAGGCAGGTTCCAGGTTGGCTTGCGAAGATGAAGCCTAGAGACGTAAAAACCTTTGAGAACTTTTGCCAAGTTCGGTCCGATTTTTAGTCCTTTGTGCCCCTGAGCTTGCTTGTCCCAAAGATCCTTTTTCAAGAGGATTTTCTGGTTTTTCTTTGAAGACGTTTCACTTCTCATCCAAGAAGCTTCTTCAGCTCTGACTAGATGGTGGGGCATGAAAGGAGTCGGAGCTGAAGAAGCTTCTTGGATGAGAAGTGAAAGGTCTTCAAAGAAAAACCAGAAAATCCTCTTGAAAAAGAACCTTTGGGACAGCCATGACCCTGGATGACTGAAAATCTCCATAGATATCTGAACGTCGTCGTTTTCTTGCGGACGTTTCGTGGCCCGAACTAGGTGACACCATCAGCGCCAGTCCTGAATAGTCCTGACTAGCACTGGTGATGTTACGTAGCTGGGTCATGAAACGTCAGCAAGAAAGCCACCAAGCTCAGAGAGCACCAAGGACCCCCTCATGTCAACCCTGAGGTACAAATATCCTCCTTTATCGATCAGATTTAGCTTGATAAAAGGGTGAGGAGGCCACAGGAGTAGAGAAGAAGAAAGAAACACTTGGCTGTTGGCTTCATCAGGCTGTGCCCCGTGCTCTGGCTGGCAGAGAAACCGAGCCCGGTGTGGAGAGGAGGAGGGTGCAAAATAAAAATGTTTAAAGATAAATAGTTCCTCCCTTCTCGGCTACTACCGCAGCTTTGCATTTCCCGGTCCTGGTTGGCCAAATTTATGCCAAGGCTGGGTTTCTCCCTGTCCCCTCGCCCTGCCTTTCTTTGTCTCGGGCCTTATAAAGCTCATTAATTAATGGGATAACAAATGGGCTTGTCAGCGCCTTTCCCTCCTCCTCTGGCACATGCCAAGAAAGGGGGCAGAACAGTTTTAAATGTGCAGAATGGTGCCGGCTACATCAGCCAAGCAGTTTTCCCAGGAGGAGGTCATGCAAATATTCCATGTTGGCTGAAATTCCTGATTTTGGCTTCAGCGCCTTTTTCCTGCCTTTCTGGGTTTTTCTTTCTCTTTTCTCTCCTCTCCTCTTCCATCCCCACCTGTCCCCTTCCCTCAATTCCCCTCCCCTTCCTCCCCTCCCCTCCTCTCCCAGCTGTCGTTGCTAAGTCAGTGACACGGTTGTTAAGTGAATCTGGCTCCTCCATGGTCGTTCCTTGTGGGAAATAAGGAAAAGCGGATCCCATGACCTCAGGGTGCAGCAGTCGTCATAAATATGAATCAGTTGCCAAGCATCTGAATTTTGATCCCGTGACCACGGGGATGCTGCAGCGGTTGTAAGTGTGAAAAAGGGTCACTTTCTTTGGTGCCACTTGAACTTCAAACGTTCACTGAACGAACTGTGGTTAAGTCAAGCACTACCTGTAGTCCACAGAGACATCTTCGTGTGAAAATCTTTTGAATTTTCTTCGAAATGATGCAATAAAGCCACTGTGCTGCAAATGCATAGGCAACCTTTGTATATCCTCCAACACACACACACACACATATCCCCAGCTGTCCCACTCAAAATCTATCCCCTCCTCTTTTTTTGTCACTTACTGTCACTTGTCGGAGAGTGTGTGTGTGTGGTGTGTGTGTGTGTGAGAGAGAGAGAGGGACTTCCTCGCTCTGTTGCTTTTCAGCGCGATCCCTTAAACTTATTTCAGGAATCATAGGCCTGAGTTTAATTGTTTTCCTGTTGTATTGATCTGCGGCCTTCTTTCCTTCCTTCGCCCCCAATCAATGGTCCTTTTCAATTTGGGGACAAAGAGAGGAGGGTCGAGGTTGAGTGAAGAATTAGATTTGGGGGGGAGGGAGGCTTATCGGGGGCAGCGAGAGGGACCGTCCCTCAGCCCTTGAAAGATTTCTGACATCGATCAGCTAGGAAACAGGAGCAGAACCTTGTTGGAGATCAATTAACCAAGTCATTAACCGTGGTCAAAGAGGGGAAACTGAAGGCTTGTTTGCGCTGAAGGAAAAGGCAAGACAAGTACAAAAGCTTTGTGCGTATTTACTTGGGTGCAGTTCAGGACCACCGGCCTGGTAGTCCTCGACTTACGACCACAATTGAAGCGAGGATTTTTGTTTTGCTAAGAGAGACAGTGGTTAGGTGAGTTTTGCCCCATTTTATGGCCTCTCTCGCCACCGTTGTTAAGTGAATCTTGGTGCAGCTTGGTAACTTAGCAAGGCCGGTTGTTAAGTGAATCTGGCTTCCCCACTGATTTTGCTTGTCAGAAGGTCACAAAAGGGAATCACCTGACCCCTGGAACACAGCAACTGTCATTAGTGTGTTTACCCGAAAATAAGACCCAACTGGAAAATAAGCCCTAGCAGGATTTTTCAGGATGCTCGTAATATAAGCCGTACCCTAAAATAAGCCCCAGTTAAGATTGTCGGCCAGATGGACAAATTTTAGTATTGTAGTTCCCCGAAAATAAGACCTAATGTGTCTTATGGCACAAAAATTAACGTAAGGCCCGGTCTTTTTTTCATGGAAACACAAGTAAATATTTATGATGGTTCATATGATCTTTTGTGATCTTCTGACAAGCCAAGTCAATGGCGAAGCTGAATTCATTTAACAACCGTGTTACTAACTTAACAACTGCAGTGACTCACTTAACAACTGTGGCAAGAAAGGTCATAAAATGGGGAAATGTTGGGCTCAATTGAGGTTGTCAATTGAAGACCACCTGTACAAATTGACCTTGATTTCTAGTCACCTCAACCTCACATATCAAGGGGACATATTCAGCATTAAGGGATGGGTTGGTCCTGTTTGATGGAGGCCGTCGTCAAGTATCTGAGATACTTGGAAGCCAGATCATCAAGGCATTTCTAGGTAGAAGTCAACACTTGGACATTGGGAAGCTACCAGAGCCTTGGTATGACATGGTTGTAACGCTGTGGCAGTGAGGCGAATTGTAGCTGCTTTCGCAACCTCCTTGTGATCTGTCACAAAAGCGTCCCCAATCCCAGCACCCACCTGTCCACCTAACAGTAGTTGTGGGTCAACGAGGACTCCTAATTGCAGATCTGCTGTTTTCAAGGAAAGCGACACCTTGTCCATAATCACAACTGGAATTCATACAAAGCCAGATGATTTGGGAATAAACAGGACTTTCCGCCTCCAATTTGTTCCAGTGTGCACACGGATCGCACAAGTTGTTCTGTGTAAAGGGATGAAAATTTAAGCCCGCAAAACATTTATGGATCTTCTCAGTCATCCAGGTCACAGTTGTCCCAAGAGGTGCTTTTTCAAAAGGCAACTGGACTTTTTTGTTTTTTTCTTGAAGATGGTTCGCTTCTCATCCAAGAAGCTTCTTCAGATCTTCAGAACTAAAAGATGCTTCTTGGATGAGAAGAGAAACATCTTCAGGAAAAAACAAAGAAAGTCCAGCGGCCTTTGGAAAAAGCACCTTTGGGTTTAAGGCTGCAACAACCTTAGTTACAGGTAGTCCTTGACTGACAACGATCATTTAACATCTATTCACAGTTATAGAATATAATAGAATAACAGAGTTGGAAGGAACCTTGGAGGTCTTCTAGTCCAACCCCCTGCCTAGGCAGGAAACCCTATACTAATTCAGACAAATGGTTATCCAATCTCTTCTGAAAAGCTTCCAGTGTTGGAACATTCACAATGACAGACTTCAAAAAAGCTACTTATGACCTATCCTCAAAATTATGACCGCTGCATCCTCCCCTCCCCCTCCCACCGTCACATGATCACACTTCAGGTATTTGACAGCCAGCTGGCATTTATGACTGATTGCATCATCCTGCAGTTACATGTCTGAGATTTGTGACTTTTCTTTTTGCAGCTTTCTGGCAAAAAATAACAAAAACCATCAACTGGATTTGTTGGATATGCTGGATTTGTTTAATAACCAAGCGGTTTGCTTAACAATGATGAGATTTGCTTAATGAGCACAGTGTTCCACTTTGTGACTGGTTTAAAAAATGGTTGTAAAATTGAGTCCAGTCACCTGGTGCCTTGAATTACAACTGCAACAACTTACAACTGAAATTCCAGGCTTGGCTGTGGTCATAAATGGAAGATTACCTGTAATTCGTGGAGTTGAAGAACGTTCTAGGTTGAATAGGCTGTTGACAAAGATGGTTTCCCCATTGGCTTTGTTTGTCAGAAGGTCGCAAAGGGGGATCACATGACATTGGGACATTGCAAATGTCATAAATCTGAGTCAGTTGCCAAGTGGCCGAATTTTGATCACGTGACCCAGGGGATGCTGCAACAGTTGTAAGTCTGAAAAAGGCCATTTTTTTCAGTGCCGTTGTTACTTTGAATGGTCATTAAACGACTGTTGTGAGTCAAGGCCTACTTATCCTTATAAAGCCTACCAACTTGAAAATTTGGTACGTATGTTCCTCTTGGCTTCTAGGTACTCACTAAGAAAGGATTTTTCTAAATGACCATCAGAACATTAGTATTTCCTATATTATTATTAACACGCTCTGATGCTAAGGAGTTCTACTCCCCCTCCCCACCTGAAAAGGAATCTGTTCCAAATGCAAAACACAAGCAGAGGAGTTTCTGTTTTAGTTTCCCAGCACCAAGCAGCTTTAGTACAGAACAGTTGAGTTAAGCCACACCTAGGCTCCTTGCTGTCTTCTTGCTCACACAGCAAATACTGTTTCAGTTTCCAAGCAGCCCTCAACTCTCTCACACACTGACAGGACGCTAGCCAGTTGAACACTGATGGATGCTGGTAGGCAGAGGCAGAATTCCACCCCCCCTTCTTCCCCCAAAACTAAGCCTGACCACATAGTTTCGTATGCAAAGCACGGGTGTCGAGCTAGTATATGAATAAGCTTGACTTCTGTCTTGTGTGCAGCTTATCTTTCTGTGCCATCTCCAAGCTGTAAGCTACTCCTGAATATAACCTTAAGCATCTGGCAAACTGAGTTTTATCTCCTGGTATGGCATGAAGCCTGATGCCACCCGTTCACTAACGGCTTTGTGACCGTAAGCAGATCAGAAGTATTTTTTTTTTAATTAAGCCAGAAAGTGTCCAGCATCCGGCTTTTCACTCTGGTCAATTGAAGTAATTCCAGAAAGCTCGTAAACAAGGACTTCTCTGTTGGCTGGGATACACAACAGTTGATTTCAGTGCTTCCACAGAAGATGGGAGATAAGATATTCACTCTGGCTCCCTTCATTGGTTCCAGTCTACTTTAAAATAGCCCTGAATTCAGGGTGTCTAATTCCAAGTGAACTAGGAAAACGTCAAAAAAGTTAATTTCTGCAGTGGATTCTGCAGTTTGCTGGTCTCTCAATATTTTCATTTGCAATTCTCCACCTGAGATCCTTGATGCAATCCTAACTGAACGGGTAACAATGCAAAGAATTGGATAGAATAGAATAGGATACAGATAGAACAGAATATAGAATAGTATAGAATCAATAGAATCAAACAACAGAACAGAATAGAAAAGAATGTAAAATTAGAATAGGACAGAACAGGACAGGAGAGAACAGAATAGAACAAAACAGGGTATAGAATAGGACAGAATATAGAATAGGACAGGACTGAACAAAGTAAAACAGAACAAAACAGAATATAGAATAGGACAGAACAAAACAGAATAGGACATGATGGAACAGAATAGAATAGAGTAAGACAGAACAGAATTTAGGACAGGACAAAACAGAACAGAACAAAACAATATAGAATAGGACAGGACAGAACAAAACAGAATAGGACAGGACAGGACAGGACAAAACAGAATAGGACAGGACAAAACAAAATAGGACAGGACAGAATGTAGAGTAGGACAGAACAAAACTAAACAGAATAGGATATGACAGAACAGAACTGATTAGAAAAGAGTAAAACAACAGAACAGAATATAGGACAGGACAGGACAAAACAAAACGGGAGAAAACAATATAGAACAGGACAAAACAAAACAGAATATAGAACAGAATATAACATAGTAAACCAGAACAGAACAGCATCATAGCTATTTTGTGCAGAGGCATTAACAAACTTAATAAAATGGGCATTGCAGCTTTGTGACACGAGCATGCATATGTGTACGACGTCGCAACGCAGGTAAAAATGGGCAAAAGTTGCATCATGGTGCACATTTTGTCATCTCTCTCCCCCTCCCCCCCCAAATCATGTATCTGAGACCTCAGTGAGATCATGCGTAAAATTGCATCTGGATCCTTTTGTGTGGTGTTTGATTAAAGCCGGGAAGAAACAGTGCAGAAAGAGAGGGTGTTGGCCGAATGGGAGATCTATCAATATCAAAACTGTTTTCCTGCAGGGTTTTACCGATGCAAAAGTCTTTTGTGGCAATCAATCACCGGTAAAAGTTACGGAACTCTTCCCCTTACGATCGCATCAAGATTACTTCTTATATAGGTAGTCCTCGACTTACAACCGTAATGGGGACTGGAAAGGATAAGTCATTAGAGGTAGTCCTCGACCGTTTGAAGTTACAACAGCCCAGAAAAAGTGACTTATGACCGTTTTACACACTTACAACCACTGCAGCATCCCCATGGTCACGGGATGAAAATTGACACACTTGGCAACCGATTCATATTTACGACGGTTGCAGTGTCCCAGATCCCCTTTTGCAACCTTCTGACAAGCAAAGTCAACGGGGAAGTCAGATTCACTTGACAACCGTGTTACTAACTTAACCACTGCAGTGATTTGCTTAACAACTGCGGCAAGAAAGCTCGTAAAATGGGTCAAAACCCACCTAACCACTGTCCCGCTTCGCAACCAAAATGTTGATCTCAATTGACGTCCTAAGTTAAGGACTACAGGTAACGGTTGTATTCAAAGCATCCGTGTGAGACCAGAAGTAATTTTCTGGCCGTTTGTGTGGGTATCTTAAGCGACTGCTGCAGCTGGTGCCATCGTTGTTAAGCAAACCCCTACAAATGTTGTAACTGTGAAAAACGGTCATAAGTTACTTTTTTTTCATGCTGTTGTAACTTTATAATGAACTGTTGTAAGTCGAGGACTACCTGTCTTGGAAACCCACTGCAGGGAAATAGCAATCGCACTTAGACTTCAGAGGTGCTATTCAGCCGGTTCTGACCAGTTCTGGAGAACCAGTAGCGGAAATGTTGAGTAGTTTGGAGAACCAGCCAATACCATTTATTCTCCACCTCCCAAGTCCCAGCTGATTGGCTGGGTCTTCTTTGGTTGCCTTGCAGAGGAGAATGGAGCTGGAAAGCAGGTTAGAGAGGTGGGGATGGAATGGGATTTTGCAGTATCCTTCCCCCGCTACGCCCACCAAGCCATACTACACCCACCAAGCCACGCCCACAGAATTGGTAGTAAACAATTTTTGAATCCCATGACTATTAGACTTATATACCACTTCACAGTGTTTTATATCCTTTCCTAAGCAGTTTACACAGTTGATCTGTTGCCCCCAACAATTTGGGTGAGGACCCCACCTCGGATGGTAGGAATGCCGAGTCAACCTGGAGCCCGGTGAGATTCGAACTGCCAAATTGCAGGCAGTTGTCAGTCCGCAGGAATAGCCTGCAGTACTGCACTCTGACCACTGCGCCACTGAGGCTCTTAATAATTCCTGCGCTGAATTCAACCAGGGGTGTCCACGGGTGGAAATCAGGATGATACACGGCGGTTGCAGACGCCATGTTACCGTGTTGGATCCCCTTGTTAGGTGTCCTTGCTGGCATCAATAGGAGGAAGAAGGAAGAGATCCCAGCACGACAGCCCTTTTGAAGTGTTCAGATCTATTAGATCAAAAAACCCGCCCCAGCCCAGAAACTTTCATGCCTGATGGGTTTGCGCGAAATCGAGAGCTGACATCAAGAAACAGGATTGCGCCATCGTCTTCCTTGAGACGGGCTGGAAGGGTGGCTTAGAAAGCGAAGGCAAACCTGGGCTGCGTTAGAAGAAGCATTGTTAAGCAGGGTGAGCCTTGCCAAGTACAGGAAGTCCTCGCTCATTTAGTGACCTTCGAAGTTACGACGTCCCTGAAAAAAGTGGCCTAGGACCATTGCCACATCCCCATGGTCATCCAATCAAAATTCAGGTGCTTGGCAACGGACTCGTATTTCAATCAATCAACGAGAGTAGAGCTGGATGGGACCTTAGAGGTCTTCTAGTCCAGCCCTCTGCTCAATCAGGAGACCCTGTACCATTTCAGACAACTGACTGTCCAGTCGCTTCTTCAAAACCTCTCCAGTGTTGGAGCACCCACGGCTTCTGAAGGCAAAGTCGTTCCGCTGGTTAATTGTCCCCACTGTTAGGAAGTTTCTCCTAAATTACACGTTGTTTCTCTCCTCAGAACTTTCCTGAGAATTCTTCAGCCAGCATCTTAATACAGGTGGTCCTGAACTTGTAACCGTAATTGAGCCTGAAATGACGGTTGGAAGTCGTGTCGGTCGTTAAGCAGGTCATCATTTGAGCAATCCAATTTGAAATCTTTTTTTTTTTGCAGCAGCAGTTCTGAAACAAATGCCTGGATTGTTAAGCCAATGCTGCCAGTTATTAAGCGAATTCATTTTAACCAATAGGTGCTTTTTGATTTATTTATTTTTTTGCTGGAAGCTGAAAGCAAATGCCACTTTGCAGCCCCAAAAAGAAACACATAAATTGTGGTCATATAACTGTACGATGCTGCAAACTACTGTAAATGGAGGCCATTTGCCAACTGTAAGACCACACCTAGAGTCCTGCATCCAGTTTTGTTCACCACATTATAAAAAAGATGTTGAGACTCTAGAAAAAGGGCAGAGAAGAGCAACCAGGATGATTAGGGGACTGGAGACTAAAACATACGACGAACGGTTGCAGGAACTGGGCTTGGCTAGTCTGGTGAAGAGAAGGACCAGGGGAGACATGACAGCGGTCTTCCAATATTTGAGGGGCTGCCACAGAGAGGAGGGGGGGGTCAAGCTATTTTCTAAAGCGCCTGTAGGCCAGATAAGGAATAATAGATGGAAACTGAACAAGGAGAGATTCAACCTGGAAATAGGGAGGAACTTTCTGACAGTTGAGAACAATCAACCCATGGAACAGAAGTTGCCCTCGGAAGTTGTGGGAGCTTCATCACTGAAAGCTTTCAAGAAGAGATTGGACTGCCATCTGTCAGAAATGGTGTAGGGTCTCCTGCTTAGGCAGAGGGGTGGACTAGATGACCTACAAGGTCCCTTCCAGCTCTGTTAATCTGTATAATCTGTAGGTGCCCAAAATACGATCACGTGACTTTGGGGGAGAGAGAGAGACGTCCAAACTTTGAATCCAGGTCGCACCTTCCTTGTTTGGAATCTGTCATAACTTTGAATGGTTGCTAAGCAGCCAGTTGTTAAGCGAGGACTACCTGTATACATCTTAAACTTGCGAAGGTTGAGGAATGTTGACCTTAGATCAGAGATGCCCAGTTTTGGCGACTTTTAAGGTTTGTGGACTTCAACTCCCAGAATTCCCCAGCCAGCACAGCTGGCTGGGGAATTCTGGGAATTGAAGTCCACGGGTCTTAAAGTTGCCACGGTTGGACACCCCTGCCTTAGAGATCTGCTTAAATATAAGGAGAAATTTTCCAACAGATCCGTGGAACAGTCTGCTTTCAGAAGTTGCGGGGATGGTTGCACTGATATTTTTTTGCCCTTTCCAAGTGGGCTGGACTAGATGATCTTTGGGAACGCCGCAGAGCCGCACAACTCTTATCCCCTCTGTTTTCGCTTTCCCCGGTGTCTGCCGTGGCAGCAGCTCCTCCGAATTTTTCCTCTTTCGAAAAAGATCTGGCAAATCCTGCCCTGGGGAAGGAAAGTGGGGCACTCCTTAGCTGGCAGAAGAGCCTGAGAAAGAACAAAATAAATTACTCAGCTCACCTCTCCTGTGTCCTTTCTGCTTAAGCCTGGTTAATAGCAACGTGTTCCCTAGTTTTAAGCCCAAATGACATTTTGGGGGTGTGGGGGGGGGGAGTTACAATAACGGCGCTATTACTTGGCCTGTTGATGCGCTTCCCATGCCGAGAGCCACTCGGTCATCCCTTTACCCGGCTGACGAAAGCTCCTTCAAGTCAATATCAGTTCTATTTTTCATTACTCCCTGGGAACGTGGCTCTTGGAAGCTCATCCGTCATTCAATTACACCCCGGTTCAGGCCTATCATACACGTGTCATAAAGTTCTCCAGATCTGAACTGCTGTTAATTTTCTGCGCCATCCCGCAGGGATGTCCGGGACGTGATCGGAAAGCAAGCAAGGCGAACAGGAAGCATGCTGGGTACGGACAGAGAGCTAGGGAAACGAGCGCCGGCTGGATATGATAGCACAACATGTGCGTCTGTGTGCGTTTGTGTGTGTGTGTGAGACAGACACCCCTTCAGCTTTTGAACCAACGCAGCGCTCGCTGCTCTGCAGAACTCTGCTAATGTCTGTGTCTGCCCATTTGGATCAGAGCGTGGTAGAACCCCCGGTGTTTTCACGACACACGTACAGTAAATGTATACAACCAATCCCCCAGTTTGGGAGGGAGAATTGCACTGAAAGGAAACTGCGGTTGCTTCTTAGATCCCCTTCCTCTCCCCAGATTATATGGTAAAATTATTCTTACTAGACACGGCAAAGTGGTCCTTGATTTAAGACCCTAATTGTGATTAGGATTTCCATTGCTAAGCAAGGCGGCTGTTAAATAGTTGTGCTGGAGTTTATAATCTTTTTTTTTTAGCATGGTTATGAAGCAAATGACGGCAGTTTATTAAGTGAATCATGCTGTTGTTAAATGAATCGCGCTTCCCCCATTGACTTTGCTTGTTGGACCCTGGCTGGGAAAGTCACAAATAGCAAGTGTGTATGGAGATTCCCCAGTCACCCAGGTCACAGTTGTCCCAAAGGTACTTTTTCTAGAGGCAACCGGACTTCCTTTGTTTTTCCTCAAAGACATTTCACTTCGTATCCAAGAAGCTTCTTTATTTCTGACTGAAGGGTGGAAGATGGAAGGATTGATATTCCTTGCAGTCCTCTGGTTGTTAGCACTCTTTCTGAGAATCATCAAGGTCATTTGGAGGTTTATCTGTGCCCTCAGCGTTGCCTGAATAGTGCAAATGAATGTGGAACTGCTGAAAGGGCTGTGTTGTGAACAGGAGATAAACTTTGTCAAGTTTAAGACGTGTCAACTCCTAGAACTCCCCAGCCAGCAAACGAAATTGGGGAATTCTGGGAGTTGAAGTCCACATGTCTTAAACTTACCAAGTTGGGAAACATTGCTTTAGTTTACAAGATGCTTTATATAATGGTCCTGTCTGTACTACAGTCTCCTAGTTTTGTCTTACCTGTTCCATCCTTTAGAGCAGTAATGGCGAAACTTCTTGTTGTGGTGTGCTGAAAGCGTGTGTCCATAATGCAATGCGCCCCGCCCCCTGCACAGGCACATGCAACACACACACACACACACACACACACACACACACACACTGCCACCCCCTTACCTGTATTGCGCATGTGCGTGCCCCCAGCTGATTTTTGGCCTGTGTGAGGACTTTTTCGTCCTCCCAGAGGCTCAAGGGAAGCCCCTGCAGCCTTTGGAGTCCGCAAAATGGGCCCTCTGGAAATACCAGAAGTGACGAAATGGGCCTGTTTTTTCGGCCTCCAAAGGTTGCAGAGGCTTGAAAAAGGCCTCAAACGGGCCAAAAATCAGCTGAGAGGTACGCGCATGCGCAGTACAGGTAAGTTTGGCTGAGGCTCACGTGCCCACACAAATAGCCGCGCGTGCTACCTGTGGCACACGTGCCGTAGGTTTGCGATCACGGCTTTAGGATAAAAATTTTTAAAAAAATCTTCACAGGTTACAAAGTCCACTTATCGAATTCACTCAGAGGTGGTATACAGCAGGTTCTGACCAGTTCTGGAGAACCGGTAGTGGAAATTTTGAGTGGTTTGGAATACCCCCTCTGACTGGCCCCACCACCATCTATTCTCTGACTCCCACTGAGTCCCAGATGATCAGCTGGGTCTTCTTTGGTTGCCCTGCACAGGAGAACGGAGCTGGAAAGCAGGTTAGTGGGGTGGGGAGGGAATGGGGATTTTGCAGTATCCTTCCCCTGCCACGCCCATCAAGCCATGCCCATAGAACCAGTAGTAAAAAAATTTGAATCCCACCACCGAACTCACTGTTCCGTGATGACTATTTTTCACACTTACAACCATTGCAGCATCTTCATGATCAAAATCCCTGCGCTTGGCACAACTGGAATGTATTTATGACAGTTGCATTGTCCCAGGACTGTGTGAATCATCTTTTGCAACCCTGATAAGCAAAGTCAGTGCAGGAAGCCAGATTCACTTATTGTCCGAATGATTCACTTAACAACTGCAGTGATTTGCTTAACGGGGTGGCAAAAGGGTTGTAAAATGGGACAAAACTCACTTTTTAGCCACCTTGCTTAGCAGCAGAAATTTCTGGCTCTATTGTGGCCGTAAGTCGAGGACTACCTGTAAATAAGTTTGTAGACTGTGGCTGAGAGCTGTGCGTGCTCTGCAGATCCAGCTGATTGTGGTTTTAGTCACTAAATTGTGATTCTAAATCAAACATGGCTTCTTGCATAATCTATGACCGGTCAAACCAGACCCGAAGATGAACAAATGTATTTTGGTGGGTTTTTTTTTTTATTATTTATTATTCCACTTACGGATCTTCTCAACCGCCCTGGTGATTCTGAGCAATTTTCCGAGTGTAGATAATGAGGGTTAAAACAACAGCCAGAAAAGACGAGGCAGGAAGAACAAGGAAAGACAAATCAAATAATAATACAATTGCTAAAACCCACATCGGGGAAATCACAAAACTCTGTTACACAGCATATAAAGCAGAAATCAGAAAGTGGAATTGAAATTGGGTCACACTGCATGGAAAGCTAATGCTCTGTTCATCTCTCTCACTTCCCAGCCTCTAAAATGGGAGAGAGGAAGCCACGCACTCTGTTTTTTAACCTTGGCCACTTTGAGACGGGTGGACTTCAACTCCCAGAATTCCCTTCGGCCAGGAAGGTTGTAAAATGAGGCAAAACTCACTCAATAACTGTCTTGCTTAGCAAAGAATATGTTGGGCTCCATTGTGACGTTAAGTCTAGGATTGCCCGTGCCATTATACCCCAGAGCAATGTTTCTCAACCTCAGTCACTTAAAGAGGAGTAGATTTCAACTCCTAGAATTCCCACGGCTGGCTGGGGAATTCTGGGACTTGAAGTCCACACGTCGCCAAGGTTGACAAAGACTGCTCTAGCCCAGGGGTGTCAAACTATTTCATTGAGGGCCACATCAGGGTTGTGTTTAACCTCGGGACCGGGGTGGGCGTGGCTGGAGTCAGCATGGCCAGCTCAACGTCACTCACGTCGAGCGCTCTGCCAGCGAAAACGGGCTCCCAAACTCCGTTTTCATTGGCAGAGGAGGGTTGCAGGAGGACATCGCAGCCAAAAATGGAGTTTGGGAGCCCATTTTTGCTGGCAGAGGCACCGTGGGCAGGCCCTTCACTATTTCCAGGGCAGCCCCACGTGCCAGATCTAAGCACCCCATGGGCCAGATGCGGCCCACTGGAAGCCAGAAACAGGCCGGTTTTGCCACTTCTGGTTTTTCCCGGGAAGGCCATTTTTTTGCCCTCCCAAGGGTCCAAAGGCCTCCCCCGCACCCCTGGGAGGGTGAAAACGGGCTCCCCTGGGCTTTGGAGGCCCTCCGGAAGCTGGAAACAGGCCCGTTTCTGGACTTCCAGAAGGCCCATTTTCCCCCCTCCCAAAGCCTCTGCACGGACCCTGCACTTCCCTCCATCGAAAATGGGCCACACACACACATCTCTCTCCTCCCGCTATTACCTCAAAAACGTTGTGATGACTCTTAGCCCTGCGAGGTAGTCCAGACAAAAAGGACACACCCAGGGGTTGTAGCTCTATCTTTATTGTAAGGTTTGCAAGACTGAAAGCTGTGGCGGTGCAGGGATTAGAATGCAGAATGCCAGGCTGACTCTGCTCAGGGCCAGGAGTTCGATTCTGACCAGCTCAAGGTTGACTCAGATTTCCGTCCTCCCAAGGTTGATAAAATGAAAACCCAAGTTGTTGGAGGCCATAGGCTGACTCTGTAAACCGATGAGAGAGGGCTGTAAGTCGCTATGAAGTGGTAATCGGTACTGCCTCGATTTGCTTCTAGGTGCAATTCAAGGCGCTGGTTGGCACCTTTAAAGCCCTTCGTGGCTTGGGACCAGGTTATCTAAGGGACCGTCTCTTGCCGGTCACATCTATGCGACCCACCAGAGGGGGGAGGCAGGGAATCCTGTGGGTCCCATCCCCATGGGAGGTACACCTGGTGGGACCCAGAGGAAGGGCCTTCTTCGTGGTGGCTCCCCCTATCTGGAACATCCTCCTCCCAGAGATTAGACTGGTCCCTACTCTTTCGGAAGCCCCTAAAGACCTGGTTCTGTAAGCTGGATGGAGCCCGATAAGCGGGATGGAGCCTAATAAATGGCTAGAACGAATGTGTGTTGTCGCCAGGGTGAGGGTTATTATTTTATTATTTTTCTTTTTAAATTATTTTTATTTCTTTCATATTGTGTTTCGTAAGCTGCCTTGAGTCGCCATGCGCGAATAGACAGCAATATAAAATTTCTGAATGAACGAACGAACGAATGAATGAATGTCTAAGTGTTTTTGCTATTCCTCCCCACATTTTTTTCAGATGCTTCCCACGTCCCTTTTCTATCTGTGGGCTGAGTGACCTTTTATGCTTAGTGGTTTTATCCTGCTTGCCGCTCTTCCTCCTGTCTCCCACGGTCGTTCTCATTTACCATGACAGGGACCTTGAAACTTCTCTTCCTTTCTCCCATCTTTAGTCTTTCTAATACAGGGAGTCCTCAACATACAACCGTTCGTTTAGCGACCGTTCGTATTTACAAGGGCCCTGAAAAAAGTGACTTACGACCCATTTTCACACTTATGACCGTTTCAGCATCCCCATGGTCATGCGATCAAAATTTGGATGCTTGGCAACTGGTTCATATTTATGACGGTTGATGTCCTGGGGGTGTGTGTCACATGATCCCCTTTTGCGACCTTCTGATAAGCAGAGTCAATGAGGAAGCCAGTTTCACTTAACAACCGTGTCACTAACTTAACAACTACAGTGATTTGCTCAACAACTGTGGCAAGAAAGGTCGCAAAATGGGGAAAAAAACCACTTAAGAACTGTCTTGCTTAGCAACAGAAATTTTGGGCTCAATTGGGGTCGTAAAATTGAGGACTACCTGTAATCTGACTAAACCTGATTTCTGATTGTCAACTGATTCACATTTATGACGGTTGCAGTGTCCCAGAGTCACATGATCCCCTTTTGCGGCCTTCTGACAGGCAAAGTCAGCGGGGAAGCCAGATTCACTTAACAAATCGTGTTACTAATTTAAGAACTTCGAGGATTCACTTAACGAATGCGGCAAGAAAAGTTGTAAAACAGGTCAAAACTCACTTGCTTCATTTAGCAATATAAATTTTGAGCTCAGCTGTGGTCATAAGTTGAGGATTACCTGTACTACTGATGGTTACTTCTCACATTGAGGTCCTTCTCGGGACCAAAAGCGATAAAAATTTAGATGGGTGTCTTCTGTAGCTGTGATTTCCCTCCGTTTCTGATCCGCACAACGACCAGCCTGAATAGACAAGGAATAATGGATGGAATGTGATTAAGAAGAGATTCAAATAAGGAAAAATTTTCTGACAGGGAGAACAATCAATCCATGGAACAGAAGTTGCCTTCAGAAGTTGTGGGAGCTTCATCACTGGAGGCTTTCAAGAAGAGATTGGACTGGCATTTGTCAGAAATGGTGTAGGGTTTCCTGCTTGGACGGAGGGTTGGACTAGATGACCTACAAGCTCCCTTCCAACTCTATTAATCTGTTCTGACGTGTTCTGTTCAAATAGCTATTCTATTTTGAATCTGACTGGATTCTTGCAGGATTCTGTATTTTTTTTTTGGAAAACCGAGGCGCCTACGATGACCCTCCAAAGGGGGAAATCAGCCATTAACTTCTCCACAAATCTAAGATGACTTCCCATTGTAAAAATAAATTAGGAGAGGAAAGGGGGTTGGGGAATCAGGCTCCTTTTCACATCAGTACAGTATTTCTTTATTTAGAGAAGAACAAGGACTTAATTGAATGTTTAACTTGTCAGAGTTGGCCTCTTGCAGACATACCATACGGCAGAAGGATTTACTTGATGTGCTTCAAGGGGAGCCGGGAAGAAATAAACATTGTGAGGGAAGGAAATGGCATTGCTCTTGTTTCTTTACCAGCTTTGGCGGGCCTGGATTCCTTTGGCATCCAAGCTTCACAGGGCAGAAAGCTGAGGTCCAGAAGTCAGCAGGGTTGTGGCTGTTTAGCTTGGGAGAACCTTCTCTGCCCTTCTCCGGAGCGAAGGGAAAAGAGAATTGGGTTTGAAAGAAAGGGACTGGATTTGAACCCGCACCATTTCTTCCAAGTTGTAATGTCATGAATCCCAAGATTTAATGGCAGCCTCTTGGAGAAAGTATGAAAGCATTTAAAGCAGTGTTTTGTTTTGTTTTTTTAAAAAAACTTCACAACGTAGAAGTTGTGCGAGCTTCATCACTGGAGGCTTTCAAGAAGAGACCGGACTGCCATTTGTCAGAAATGGTGCTTGGATTGGGTGGGTGGGGGTTGGACTAGATGACCTACAAGGTCCCTCCCAACTCTGTTAATTTGTTCTGAACGTGTGTGGACTTCAACCCCCAGAATTCTCCAGCCAGCGCGAGCTCAGGAGCCCGTTTTCACTAGCAGAGTGCTCAGGCCACCACAGTTTTGCTGGCTGAGGAATCCTGGGAGTTGAAGTCCGCAAGTCTTAAAGTTGCCAAGTGTTGAGGTATTAAGATTTAAGAGCTGACTAGCAGTAGTGATAGCTGCCAGATGCTGTAAGTCTGATGCAATGTTAGGCTGATGAAATAAGAGTGATTCAGCCATGGGTATTTCGTTTTAAGACTGGGGATACGTTCTGTCCCTTTAAGAGGTGTTTATATAAGAGGCAGCCATTAGAGGATATGTTCTCTCTCCTTGTGTCCAGTATCCAGTGCAGAGTTCTCCGCATAGAGTTAAGACGGTATTTTGCCTACCACTTATATTTCTGTATGTAACTGTTGTATATAAACCACTGTTAAATGTCTAAGTCTCTGTGTGCTGTGTTTTGCTCTTGGATTGTCTCATAATAGTCACACCGCGGACACTCTGACACCAAGGTTGGAGACCTCTGCTCTGTAAAGTGGTTGAACCAGCCAGTCAGTGTCTCTCCTTTTGAGTCCAACTGGTGGGACCTTTCCAGTGACCTTAGATGGATCCTTACTCACTGGAGATGCTAGGGACCCGATGGAAACGAAGAAGGGGTTCAGCCGTCGACCTTTCGTTCTTTGCTGAACTTCCCTCGGAAACCAAGACGATGCGAGCGATTGAAGAGAACATGGGAAAACTATTGAAAGAAAATGTCTATGGGGAATCTCAGCCATCCAGGTCACGATCGTTCCAAAGGTGCTTCTTTTGAGAAGCCACCGGACTTCCTTGGTTTCGCTTCTCATCCAAGAAGCGAAACGTCTTCAAAAGAAAAATCAGAAAGTCCGGTTATCCTCTTGAAAAAGCACCTTTGGGACAAATGGAAGAAAAGATAAGACGCAAGGCAGCCAAAAGATAGGACTTTTTTGGTAGATTTATTTTTTATTTTTTGCATGAACAGCAACTGAGCCCAGGTGGAAAGAAATCTGGGAAGGAATGTTTTAAGCCATCCATCCTCTTAATGAACTCATTAATAAATGAAGGTTGGAAATTTCCCTTGTGGAAATCTCTCCCAAGTTCTTCTGTATTTACCCCCCAATCCTATCATTAAAGACACCCTTGCGAAAATCCGTGCAACTGTTGCTTCCTTGGTTTTGCCCAACAGCACATGGGGCACATGACAGATGAGGAAAGCAAAGCAGCCACAGGTGTGCCAAGTATGCCTTCCCCTCCTTTCCGTAGACGTGGAGACTTACCTGCGTTGTGCTAAAAACACCCAGGACAAAATGCCTCAAAACGTAGCCTTTATGGTCATAAAGTCCCGAAAGTCATAAAACGGGTCACTCAACTTGGCCGACCAGATTTTATGACTGTTTTTGCAGTGACCGTTAAGCATACCCTGCGGTCATAAAGTGAACGTCACAGTTGTAAATTGAACCCATTGTTCGCAATGGGCGTAATTGGGCCAAAAGTAATCGCTTTGTTTTGGCAAAAAAAATAAAAATTACATGCAGGACAGGTAATCCTCGGCTTACAACAGTTCATTTAGTGACCATTCAAACTGACGACACTTTAAAACGTGACTTATGACTATTTTTCACAGTTACGACCGTTGCAGACTCCCTGTGGCAACGTGATCTATTGCCATGCCCTGGGGTCATGTGATCCCCTTTTGCCGACCTTCTCACAAGCAAAGTCTATGGGGAGGCCAGATTCACTTAACGACCGGGTGACTAACTAATCAACTGCAGTGATTCATTTAACAACTGGAGCACGAAAAGTTGTAAAATGGGGCAAAACTCACTTAACATTTTAACAATGGACATTTGGAGCTCAATTGTTGTAATAAGCCGAGGACTGCCTGTACATGATTATGGGATGCCGCAAGTATCTGTAAACGTGATCGTACAACTCTGTGTGTGTGTGTGTGTGTGTGTGTGTATGCGCGCGTGTAGCAGCATTTGGCATTTCATAAGTGCTTTGAGGGGGTGGGAATCCTATTTTCTTATCAATTCATTTATTAACTCACTTTGACTTAAGCACGAAGAACCAAAACGATACAGGAAGTCCTTGGAAGTCCCTCATTTCCTTACTGACCATTCAGAGTTACAGCGGCACTGAAAAAAGTGACATGACCAGTTTTCATGACCGTTGAGACATCCCCATGGTCGCGTGATCAACATTTGGTGGCTGGACACCTGGTGTGTGTATTTGTGACAGTTGAACTGTCCCGCCATCATGTAACCCCCACTTATAACCTTCCCCCAGCTGGCTTCCGACCAGCAAATTCAGTGGGAGAAGCCGAATTCCCTTAACACTCGTGTGTTTCACTTAACGACCGCAGTGATTCCCTTAAGCCTGGCGAGAAAGGTCGTAAAAGGAGGTGCAACTGTTGTGGCCCGCCAGCGGCCAGAGGAGCTGGCAGCAGACTTGGACAGTGAGGAGGAACATGGGCCAGTCCTGGAGTCTGGGGAAGGCTCTGGCGAGGGCTCTGCTTCGGAGGCAGAGATGGGCCTTCTGACAGTTATCAGCGGCCTTCAGAGTTGGAGATCAGTGGGGCAGAGGAACAGCTGGAGCCTGTTTCCGATGTGCGCATGCACAGAGCTGCCAGACGAAGGGAACAGTTAAGGAACAAGGGTCGACTCGGGAGTAAAGTCTCAGGTAGACAGTGAATGGCCCCTCCCATAGGGAATAAAGGGGAGCGAAAGGGGAGTGGCGTTTGCAGGAGACAATTCGTTCAATTCATTAGGGGGAAGATCTGTTTCTGACTTCTTGCCAAGTAATTGCTGCTATAGCATGGCATTTGGAAGATATTGGCCTGGCAACTCTCCCAGCCTGATAAAGGTCTTTCGTTGTGAAATCTCATGAAAGGCTGTTTGCCGGGACTTTGCTGGAGAGGAATTCCCATTAACCTAAATAAAAGGTTTTTTTAATCGGGCGAGGAGTCTGCTTCATGGCCTTGGGAAGCCTAGGTCAGAATAGCAACTCACTTAACAACGTGGTGGTCGTAACTCAAGGACTACCTGTATCCCAAGCAACTCTTCTTCTTCCCCCCCAGTCTTTCTTCTTTTACACTGAAAAGATTATTGTCCTGATTGCAAGTTCCATGATGCTTCTTGCTCTCGGTTCCCCACAGATCAAATTACAGAGGAATGCTTTTGACAGCACATTTGGAGAGAAAGGAACAAGGCAGACAAGGGAGGGAAAACCCCATGGTTGCGTCTTAGATTTCCTCCGATTTAGACTTTGCAAGTTGAAACAATTATCTCTGCAAATGAATAGTCGTTTCTCTCCCCACCCCCTTGGACTTCGGGCCCAACTGTGACCAAAGCCCCCCCAAGACTCAAAACAAATATCAATAATCCTAATCGTAAGACCTGCAAAGCAAATGAAAATGGGGTTTTAAAATAAAAATTGAAACGCGGAGCCAAGCAGCATGGGGCAATTGACACCGAAGACTGACAGCGTCGCCCGTAATGGAAGCGGGTTTATCCGTATCATATCCGCCAACATGGACTTATTCGAAAAGCAAACAGTTGACTCCGATGGGGGAGAGAGAAAGAGAGAGATGCAAATTGAATTTCTCTCTCACTTGCCAACTAAGTCTGGAAAGAGTTGAGCTGTGTGTTTGTCAAACCTTTGTAAATGATTGCATGGTTTTCTTCTTCTTTTTCTTTTTGGAACTTCTTTTTTTAATATATGGGTTTTGTTTGCCTTAGAAAAAGGTTTAATTTCAGCCAGAGCTGAAACCTGGGTGGTAGTTTGATTGCTTCGGTACCATCTCTGAATACATATCTGTCTTTGTGTAGAAAGGGTTGTCTGTAGTTTTTACAGGATCGTGCAGAAACGGGCTTTACGAGGACTTACGACAGTGGTGGGATTCAATTTTTTTTACTACTGGTTCTGTGGGTGTGGCTTGGTGGGCGTGGTATGGTTTTGTGGGCGTGGCTTGGTGGGCGTGGCAGGAGAAGGATACTGCAAAATCCCCATTCCCTCCCTACCCCACTAACCTGCTTTCCAGCTCCCTTCTCCTATGCAGGGCAACCAAAGAAGACCCAGTCAATCAGCTGGGACTCAGTGGGAGGCAGAGAAGAGATGGGGGCGGGGCCAGTCAGAGGCGGTATTTGCCGGTTCGCCGAATTACTCAAAATTTCCGCTACCGGTTCTCCAGAACAGAGCCGAACCTGCTGAAAATACGACCATTTGTTTAGTAACCGTTTGAAATTACAACCCCCTGCTGAAAAAGTGACTTACAACCGGTCCTCGGACTTACAACTGTCACAGCATCCCATGGTCACCCGTTCAAAATTCAGGCTCAAAGCAATTGGCATTTATTTATGACGCTTTTAGCATCCCAGGGTCACGTGATTACCCTTGGTGAGATCTCTCCCCCCCCCCCCCGGGCTGATATCCGCCAAGCAAAGTCAATGAGGAAACCGGATTCACTTAACGACTGCATGATTCACTTAACAACTGCAGTGATTCACTTTAACAATTGTGACCAAAAAAACGGTTGCAAAATTGGGTGCGATTCTCTTAACAACCAGCTTGCTTAGCCACGGAAATTCTGATTCCGGTTGTGGTCATAATTTGAGAAATATTTCTAGAGGCTAACAAAGTCCCATTTCATTTTTCCTGCTTTTAAGGTATTAGATATACTGTTCTCACCCGCTCCTTTTTCAACGCTCAAATGTATCTTGAATCTCCATGACACAACTCCCTTCTCTTCCCTTCTTCCACTCCGATAGTATTTGTAAAATAAGAGAGAATACAGGAGGAGTCAAATGAATTAAACCTCCACACTCTTCTCTCATTTTTTGTGGTTTTTCAATACTTGGGCGTCCTAGGCAGCTTTCACCCACCATTCCCCCCCCTTACCAATAGGCAGATAACAGATAATCAGAGTTGGAAAGGACCTTGTAGGTCATCTAGTCCAACCCCTTGCCCAAGCGGGAGACCCTACACCATTTCTGACAGATGGCGGTCCAATCTCTTCTTGAAAGTCTCAAGTGATGGTGCTCCCACAACTTCTGAAGGCAACTTCTGTTCCATTGGTTGATTGTTCTCACTGTCAGAAAGTTTCTCCTTATTTCCAGGTTGAGTCTCTCCTTGTTCAGTTTCTATTCACTGTTCATTGTATGGCCTTTGGGTGCTTTAGGGCAGGTGAGCCCTAAAGCTTTGAGCATCATTCCAGATCGGTTTTTTTTTTCATTCTTCTGTTTCCTTTTTTTAAAAGCTTTAAAAAAACATTTATTATAAGGTAAAAATACAAAATGGAGGAAAAGTTAGAAAGCTATGAAAGAAAAAAGGAGAAGTGTAAAAAAGAAGGAAGAAAGGAAAAAAGGATGAAAAGGAAAAAGAAAGATAGGAAGGAAGGGAGGAAAGGAAGAAGGACAGAAAGGAGGAAGCGAGGAAGAAGGATGGAAGGAAGAAGGGAGAAATGAATGCTGGAAGAGGGAAGGAAGGAAGAAGGAAAGAAGAAAGAAAGATGGAAGGAAGGAAGGAAGGATGGAAGATGGAAGGAAGGAAGGAAGCATGGAAGTTGGAAGGAAGAAGGAAAGAAGGATGGAAGAAGGAAGGAAGGGAATGATGGAAGACAGAAGGCAGGAAGGCAGGAAAGGAATGAAAATGGAAGGAAGGAAGGAAGGAAGGAAGGAAGGAAGGAAGGAAGGAAGGAAGGAAGGAACACAGAAGGAAGGAAGGAAAAGAAGTATTGATTTCCAACTATTTTCAGTGCAGTAGAATACAGGCAATTGTTTATATAACCTCAACCTTTTGCTTTGCAGTTTTCAACATTTCAAGTCATTCCTATAACAACAAAATCATTTTAATTATCAAAACCTAAAATCAAAGTCTTGTTTCAGTTTTCAGCAAAAAGTACGAAGCAGTTTCCAAATGCAGACAGAAGTGTATAATTCACCTCTTCGATTAAAAGAGTCGATTTTGCCATCTCCACAATCTCACCCCCTTTATTATCCATTCTTTCATTCTGGAAATTAATGCACCTTTACGTCTATAAAGTTCTTGTTGCTGTCACTTTATACCTATCCCTCTGCCACTTCTATTCAGTCAGGAAAATGGGAGAACAAACCTTGTTAGCACCCTGCTTTCTTCCTGGGTGTGTTGAAAGCACACTTCACATGTTCAGAGGCCGTCTGCCTTAAAGATTATGATTTATATTTCAGGACTGAGTCCCAGCATAAGTGCTTCGCAGAGATGAAATCCTAGTTTGGTCAGCTTTTCATTCATTAATTCAGTTTATTTGAATCCTGCTGTTCCTTCTTCAAATGAAAGCTCAGAGCAGCTAATGGCTTCCCAGGAAAACAATAATTTTTATCAACAAACAATGTGAAAAGTCGCCTCTTTATAAAAATGCAACAATACACTTTTAGCCCATCTAATCTACAATGAACAGTTATCGTGTAAACACTTATTGTCTTACTAAAAAAGGTTAAGTTTGATACTTGAGGCACACAGGACCAATTTACGTGATATGAAAAAAAGAAAGAAACGTTTTGTAGATATAATATATATTTATTAAAACTGCTTAAGAAGTGGCAGGAAAAAGAGTTGGCAGCCTTGGAATAAAATGCAACCCGTTTGTAAGCCTTTGCTTTGGAGAAATTTAATTTATTTAACTAGGTGCTGTTGAAAGTGTTTGTTATCACAGTACTTCTTTCTTTCTGTTATTTTTTCAATCGCATCAAAGCCGAAAAGGTATCGGACCTGTCCATCTGCTTTTCATTCTTCTTCCCACACATTTTTTTTTTTTTATATGTGTGAGACCGTTGGAAAAAATATACAGCGAAACAAATTGACTTAATGGAATGCTAAGCTGAAGTATCTTGTTAAGATTATTTCTCAGCTGTGTTTCACGAAGCTAAACACGTCTTCCTGCTTTGAATAACACAATCTACAGGAAAACAATGTCAGCACAATGTACATACAATTACATCGTGTTTGTTTGGGGTCGTGTTTTACCAATCCGTGTGCCAAATGCGTGTACCTGCATCAGCCATACACACAATCGTGTAACATTTGCTTTTTAAATTGTGTTTTAGCAACTGTTGGTGTGTGAGATTCCATAGAGGCAAAGAAGCGAAATCTCGGACAAAGGATATTTCACCCAGATACTTTAGATCAGGGGTGTCCAACCTTGACAAGTTTAAGACTTGTGGACTTCAACTCCCAGAATTCCCTTGGGTGAGAGTCCAAAAATCTTAAAAAGTGGCCAAGATTGTATACCTCTCCTTTAGATGAAATCAAATGACAATTCTTAGGATACCAGCCACATTCTAGGACAGTGGTGGCTAGCCATTTTGGCAGGGCTGGGATTCAATTTTTTTAACAACCGGTTCTGTGGGCATGGCTTAGGTGGTGGGCGTGGCTTGATGGTCATGTGACTGGGTGGACATGGCTTGGTGGTCAGGTTATTGGCTGGGCATGGCCAACTCAATATCACTCACATTGAGGCACGCATCTCCTCGCCTGGCCTCTCATGACTGTGGAAATGCTGCAACGGTCATAAGTGGGAAAAACAGCCATAAGTCACTTTTTTCAGTGCCATTGTAACTTTGAATGGTCCCTCCACACAAGCAAAGTGCCAGCAAAGATGGGGAAAACAACTCCAGTGACGTTCCTGAAGATAGGAAGTCTAGTCCTGCCAAGAATGTAATAAGGGTTAATGGAGAGGCAGTTTCTGTAAGCAACACCAGAATGTTTCCTTCCTGCCTTCCTTACAGGATTAGGCCAGTAATTTCTTCTAACAACCGGTTCTCCGAACTGCTTAGAAAGTTAACAACCAGTTCTAGCGAATAGGTGCAAAATGGTAGAATCCCACCCCTGCTTTTTGGGCTCCTGTGCCAAAAAGTGCATGTGTGCTTGTGCTCGCGCGCTCGCATGCCAGCATCCAGAATGCAATGCACGCAGCCCCCCCCCCATGCCCCTTGCACAGGCACACGCGATCCCCTCACTGCCCCCTTATCTGCACTGCGCCTCCCAGCTGATTTTCGGTACATTTGAGGCCTTTTTCAGCCTCCCAGAAGCTTGAGGGAAGCCTCTGCAGTCTTTGCAGGATGAAGAATGGGCCCGTTTCATAGGAAGGCTGAAAAAGTCCCGAAAATCAGCTGGGAGGCGCGCACATGCGCAGTCAGGTAAGTTTGGCTGTGGCTCTGCGTGCCCACACAAATGGCTCTGCGTGCCACCTCTGGCATGAGTGCCATAGGTTTGCCATCACGGTCCTAGGGTAAGTTCAGGCAAGAAATTCAGCAGGACTTGGTCTCAGAGTTGAAATCACGGGTTTGCCAGTTGTGGAGATTTCCAGATGTGGCCTTCACATCTCTGAATTCCCCAGGCAGAGAATTCTGGGGGTTGAAATCCCCACAAGCGGGAAGTGGCCAAGTTGGGAAAACACTATTTTTTGATGGTGATAACAGCTGTTTACCGTAGTAAGTATATTTCAGGAAACTGGATTCTTTTCCAGCATTATTGGGGGACAGAGGTAAGGTCTGTCTGCTACACCCAGTGAAACCTTGATTTATTGTTTGGGAGGAAGAAGAGAATTTCTGACTGCCTTTCCATCAGCTGAGGCTTGCAGTGTTTCTATCGTCCATTGCATTGAACTGAGGACATTTGTTTTAGTATTAATTTTTTTCTCAGTTGATAAATCACCTTCTCTGTTTAATCCCAGCCCAAGAGGTCAGAGCTCAGCGGCTGTGCCGTTCTCCTGTCCCGTTTCCTTCCTCGTCCTATATGCCCATATAGCTTTCCTGGACTGTTTTGTCTCTTCCGTTTGGTTTCCTTGCGGAACACTAAGCAAAACATGAGCAGGTTCTTCGTGGACTAATAGTCCTCATGATTCATAGATTTCCCCCCACCCCCCAGATTTAAATTCTACTTTTCAGTTGTTCCGAGGACCTCAGCAACTGGGATGGCACCACAGAAAGCCTTTAACTTATGACTGTCGTTGTGATCAGGATTTCTGCTGCTAAGCAAGTGCTGGATTTGACCATCTGTTTTGCCGTGGTTGTTGAGCAAATCACCGCAGTTGTTAAGTGAATCATACAATAAAGCGGATCCAGCTTCCTGGTTTTGCTTGATGAAAGTCAGTTGGGAAGGTCTCGAATGGAGAACCCAGGACGTTGTAGCTGTTTTAAGTACATGCCAGTTACCAAGCACCCAAATTTGGATCACGTGACCATGGGGAGGCTGGGGTAACTATAAGTGCGAGGACGTGTTGTAAATTACTTTTTTTCAGTGCCGTTGTAACTTTGAATGGTTGTTAGATGAATGGTTGTAAGTCAAAGACTATCTCTAAGGCCAATAAGTCTTGTTTCAGAGCCAGTTTGGTGCAAGGGGGGAAGAAGGTGGATTAACAGATCAACAGAGTTGGAAAGGACCTTGTAGGTCATCTAGTCCAACCCCTCCGCCCGAGCAGGAAGACCCTACACCACTTCTGATAGATGGCAATCCAGTCTCTTCTTGAAAGCTTCCTGTGATGAAGCTCCTACTTCTTCCAAAAGCAAGCTGTTCCATTGCTTGGTTGTTCTCACTGTCAGAAAGTTTCTCCTTATTTCCAGGTTAAATCTCTCCTTGTTCAGTTTCCATCCATTGTTCCTTGTCTGGCCTTTGGGTGCTTTAGAAGATAGCTTGACCCCTTCCTCTGTGTGGCAGCCCCTCAAATATTGGAAGACTGCTATCGTGTCTCCCCTGATCCTTCTCTTCACTAGGCCAGCCAAGCCCAATTCCTGTAACCGTTCTTCATATGTTTTAGTCTCCAGTCCCCTAATCACCCTGGTTGCTCTTCTCTGTACTTTTTCTAGAGTCTCAACATCTTTTTATAGTGTGGTGACCGAAACTGGATGCAGGACTCTAGGTGTGGCCTTACTAAGGCTTTATAGAGTGGTATTAGTACCTCCCTTGATCTTGATTGAGGATAATTGTGTCATTCCCTGGTCAGTCACTGAGATGCCTTGATTGTGTCGGATGGATGTGAACTACAGCTCATTGGAAGCCAATGCCTTTTATGGGCGGTCCTTGCTTAAGGACCACTTGTTTGCCGGCTGTTTGAACTTAACAACGGCCACATGATTGCGATCTGGGCATGCGCCATTACAATGGTCACAACCTTTCCAAGAGTCTTCGCCATTTTTCAACCTACCCTGCCAGCTTCCAACCAGCAAAGTCAACGTGGAAGTTGGCAAGAGGTTGCAAACAGAGACCGTGTGAGGTGTCACACGTCACAAGTCTTGGGATTCACTTAACAACCGGAAGTGCTGTGGTCACGGTGACATTGTGCTTTGCGATGGCGTGGCTCAGCGACGGAAATTTCCAGTCCAAATTAACTCTCATGAACTGAGCATTACTTCTAATACAAGCCCAAAGGTGCATTTTTTTTTCAGGAAGCAACTGGATTTTCTTTTGTTTTCTTTTGAAGACGTTTCGCTTCTCATCCAAGAAGTTTCTTCAGCTCTGACAGGATAGTGGGGAATGGAAGTGGGGACAGGATAGTGGGGAAGTCCATGAGAATCTAGAGACTTCTAATACAAGCAGTCCGTGATTTATATGGCCGTTTAAAGCAGGTGTCTTCAACCTTGGCAACTTTTAAGACTTGTGGACTTCAACTCCCAGAATTCCTCAGCCAGCCTGGGCGGCCATCCTGGAAATTATAGCCACGTCTACCCAGTGTGAAGAGGAAACATCAGGCCAGCATGGCTCTGGCCTGGTCTACCCAACGCAAAGAGGGAACATGCCTTCAGTTTCAGGAGTAGATTCAAGCTACCCACGCCCACCCTGCCCTCTGAGGTCAACCACAGCCCTGATGTGGCCCTCAATGAAATTGAGTTTGACACCCCTGGTTGAAAATTAACATACCACCAAAAAAAAAGTTGCTTACATCCAGTCCTTGCCCTTACAACACAACCAGCAGCATCCCCATAATTTCATGATCAAAATTCAGGCACTTGGTGTTGTGGTCTGCCGGCAGCCTGTGGAGACGGCAGCAGAGTTGGATAGTGGGGAGGAACATGGGCCACTCTGGGAATCTGGGGAGGGCTTGGACAAGGGTCCTGCGTCCGATGCAGAGATGGGGCCGGGGCCATCTGGGAGTGGAGTGCTGAATCCACAATCTGGCAGCAGCGAGGCCGAGGAACAAGGGAAACCTGTTCCCAGTGCGCATGTGCGCAGAGTTGCCAGAAGATAAGATAAAAGGGGTGACTCGGGAGTAAGGCTTGGAGGTGATTGCCCCTCCTATAAGGCATAAAGGACAGGCAAAGGTAGAGAAACCTTTGCAGAAAGCAAAGTCGTTCACTCTGTTTGGATTAAACCTTGAAGCTCTGTGTGGACTTTGTACTCCATTTGGCTTTTTACAGTTAATTTGGCACTTTAGTTGTTGGTAGCAGTTCAAAGGAGATAAAGGTGGGTGCTTATCTCAAGAGACTGTTTGGGACTCATTACAGGCTGGGAATGAAAATAATTCCCAGCCATTGAAATAAAAAAGAGGGTTGTTTGGACTAAGCCTGTGAATAATTATGGTCTCAGGAAGCCTTGGTCAGAACACTTGGCAACTGGCATGTACAGGTAGTCCTTGACTTACAACGGTTCATTGAGTGACAGTTCAAAGTTACGACGGCACTGAAAAAAAGTGACTTATGCCCATTTTTCACACTGATGACCGTTGCAGCATTCCCATGGTCAAGTGATCAAAATTTGGATGCTTGGCAACTGGTTCATATTTATGACGGCTGTAGTAGTCCAGGGTCATGTGATCCCCTTTTGCGACCTTCCGACGAGCAACGTCAATGCGGTAAACCAGA
>NW_020769318.1:25598664-25615907 GCF_900518735.1 Pseudonaja textilis | reverse complement strand
ATTCCCTGGCCAGCTTAAACCATGTGGACTTCAACTCCCAGAATTCCATAGCCAGCTTAAACCATAGGAACTTCAATTCCCAGAATTCCCTGGCCAGCTAAGCCATGTGGACTCCAATTCCCAGAGTTCCCCAGCCAACTTAACCATGTGGGCTCCAACTCTCAGAGTTCCTCAGCCAACCACGAGGGTTGGGGAATTATGGGAGTAGAAGTCCACCTATCTTCAAGTGGCCACAGCTGAGAAACACTGCAGTAGAGAGCTGGTGTCTGCTAAATTTCTCAAGTGGTGAAGTTGCATTGTAAAAAAACGCAAAAATTGTGTTTTTTGTTCAGGCTGCCCTTTGAATGTTTACACTGACATCACAGAGACAGAAAGAGGACTCAAGATCTTTGGCTTTGTTTGTTCTTTAAATTATACAGGTAGTCCTCAATATACAGGAGTTCATTGAGTGACCATTTGAAATTACTGGGAAAAAAATGACTTTATGACCATTTTTCACACTTACGACCGCTGCAGCATCCCCGTGGTCATGGGATCAAAATTCAGACACTTGGAAACCCTGTTACTAATTTAAAAATTGCAATGGTACACTTGACGAATGTGGCAAAAAAAAAGGTCCTACAATGGCCCCAAAACTCACTGAAGAAATGTCTTGCTTAGCAACAGAAATTTTGGGGTCAGTTGTGGTCGTAAGTCGAGGACTACCTGTACAGAGAAAGGAAAAAGAAGAGCTGAGCCAAAGTTATTGGTGGAAATCTTGGTTGGTTGGGTTTGGTGCCTTCAGATCCCTCTTGATTCCTGGCTCCTGCCTGGGCAGATCTCTGCGGTGTTCTTGGCAGGATTTTCAGAAATGGTTTGCCCGTCTCTCCTTCTTCCCAGAGCCGAGAAAAACTGGCTCAAAGTCACCCTGCTGATTTTGTGCCTAAGAGAAGATTTGAACTTGTGCTCTCTCCATTTCTAGCCTGGTGCTTTTAAATCACTGCACCAGACTGAACTGCCACAACAGTTGTTCTGTTGCTAAATGAGACACTTGCTAAGGTTTGGAATTCTGCCCCATTTTACAACATTTCTTGCCATAGTTCTTAAGTGAATCTGTCTCCCCCATTGATTTTGCTTGTCTGAAGGTCTCAAAAGGGGATCACGTGATCCCAGGATGCTACAACTGGGTCATGTCCCTGTTGGAATCTGATTCCTGAGGGAGAGGTGGAACAGCTCTGGGCTGTGAAGGAAACTGGGGAAGAGTGCAGTCCAGCTGGGCATTCAGAGGAAGACCCAGGCCACCCCGTCTTCATCCTAGGGCACGGATGGAAGGAATGGAGAAGGGAGCAAACGGAGGGAGGAACGGAGAAGGGAGCAACATGGGTTACAGGGGAGAAAAAGGTCCTGATTCCCTTCATTAGCTACAGCTGGGAAAACAGGATAAAGAGAGTGTTTGCGGACAGTTCCTTGCTGGAAGCAAAGCGTGAATTATCTTGGTTTGTCAAGTCCTATCTGGGTTCTGGTGTCCTCCCAACAGTGTGTGTTTTGTTATCTTTTCAAGTCTTCAATTCCTTATCCTGCCCTGTCTTGTAAATTGCTGCAGCGTGGTTTGTGTTGGTTTTTATTTCTGTATAATTTATATGTACTTTGGGTTCAGATGGAATTTCTTCCCTTTAAAAACTGTTTTGGGGAGAGTTTTTTTCTCCAGCCGAGGATAACTGGACATTGGGGGCCAAGTTGGAGGTGTTAAAGGGACTTTAATTTTTTGTGTGCCTTTGTTGCTTTTGTGCCACGCCCCGGGTCATCACAAACCGTCATAAATATGAGGGCCCGTTGCAACGGTTGCAGGTGTAAAAAAACAGGCCGTAAGCAGAGGTGGTATTCCGTTCTGGAGAACCGATAGCGAAAATTTTGAGTAGTTTGGAGAACCGGCAAATCCCACTTCTGATACTAATCCTTCCCCTGCCATGCCCATCAGGCCACGCCCAGCAGAACTGGTAGTAAAAAAAAAAATTGAACCCCACCACTGGTTGTAAGTCCCTTTTTTCAGCGCCATCGCAACCTCGAACGGTCACTAAATGAATGGCAGCAAGACTTCCTTATTTCCCCACCCACCCACCCCTTTCCTTACCGCGTTGCTGGTTGCCAATCATCAGACAGCTGGACTCGCTGCCCGGATGTTTGCTCCGTCTCCCGCTTCCTTGTCTCCCCCTGCTGATTGGACAGGTGGCTGGTGTGTTCCTTGCTTCAGGAGGGCCGGGACCTGGAAGCTGCTTTTGACTTCTGCCGAACGGTTTGCCAAGAGGTCGGCTGTGTTTCCCAGCCATTACGGTTGGCTGATTGGCATCAAACTGTTCGCCCAGCCGGAGACTAGCGGTCTGCCTGCCGAACCATCTGGGGCAGGAACAACAACAGGCGTACCACAGCAACGCCACCCAAACTCCTCTCTCTCTCTCTAAGACAGGGGTATCAAACTCGATTTCGTGGAGGGACGCATGTGTTTGACCCCGGGGGCTGGGGTGGGTGTGGCCAGGGTGGGTGTGGCCAGCTTGACGTCACTCATGTTGGGGGGGCGGGGCACCTGTGGTGGCTTGAGCGGTCTGCCAGCGAAAACAGGCTCCCGAGCTCTGTTTTTGGCTGCGACGGCAGGGGTGGGCTCCTGGGGGTTAACAACCACGGCAAAAAAACCTCATAAAATCAGGCGCGACTCAGTTCACAACCATCTTGTTTAACAACGTAAATTCTGGTCCTAAAGGCAGTCGTATGTTGAGGACTTACCTGTATAGGAATGATGGGGCACTTCCATGGCTGTCATCTGTAATTCCCCCCCCCCCCCCCCCGGAAAAAAAAGGGGGGCGTTTGTTGTTGTTGTTGTGTTTTCTTTTTTTGACATAGAAAATTGGAGCGGGGGAAAAAGTGGGGATCGTTTCTTGACTGTATAAAAAAGAAAAGTATATTTTCTATGGATTTTTTTTTTTGCCTGCCCCCTGCCTGTTGAATTTGGCCAGAGGTTCTCTTTTGAGATGGCCAGACTTCTACATGAGAGAGAGAAACAGCTGCTTTGAAGATGCTTGTGCACACTTGTGCACAAACACACACACATACACACAGAGAGGAAGAGAGGGAGAGGGAGGAAAGAGAGAAAGGGAGAGAGGGGGAGAAGGAGGGAGAGAGAGGGAAGGAGGGAGAGAGAGAGAGAGAGAGAGAGAAAGAGAGAGAGATCTTCAGATATCTCAAGAAATGCACACTTTCAAAATTCAGACAAAGGCTCAAGTTCCCCCGGCATGTGGCTTGAACGGTAGATATTGTGTCTGGCACGGATGTCAGCGCAGGCCAGAAAAATGATCGGTGCATTAATGTGCTCTCACTTAGGATTCATCATTGGTGATTATTGATTAGGAGCCGTGTTCTGCTAACAGGCTCTCATGTTAATGAGAGTGGAACGGGGGGGCAAATTACAGCATCCAAAGGCCAATTCCCAGGGAAGTTTCCTTGTTTATGCTTTTGAGTACTATGTTTGGCGTGATCTCGCCTAGGTTTCGTGGAATTACATGGAATGAAATGTTTAGAAAGTGGGGTAGTCCTTGATCACAGTGGGGACCAAAATTTTCTTTGCTAAAGGCAGGTAGTCCTCGACTTAACGACCACAATGGAGGCCAAAACCTATGTTGCTAAGTGAGAAATTGGTTGAGTTGAGTTTTGCCCCCATTTGACGACTTTTCTTGCCACACCGGTTGAGTGACTTACTGCAGTTGTTAAATTAGTGACTTGGTTTTTAAGTGAGCCTGCCTTCCCCATCGACTTGCTTGTCAGAAGGTTGAAAAAGGGGATCCTGTGACCCATGGACACGGCAACTGTCATAAAAGTGAGTCACTTGTCAGGCATCTGAATGTAAATCACATCAAGCCTGAAAAATGGCCGTAAGTCCCTTTTTTCAGTGCCGTTGTAACTTTGCATGGTCATTAAGTGAATTGCTGTAAGTCGAGGACTACGTGTAAGGTGGTTGTTAAGTGAATTATACTCAATTTTGTAGAATTGTAAAATCATGGAATAACAGACTTGAAAGGGATCTTGGGGGGGTCTTCTAGTCCAACCTCCTGCTTAGGCGGGAGACCCTACACCACTACCCACAGGGAATGGAGGTGTGGCTCCAGAGGTTGTGGAGGAGGCTGGGGAAAGACAGAGGCCGGCTGGTCACTCAGAGGAAGAACTAGGCCCATCCCCTCTTCATTGTAGGACACACAGGGAAGAACGGAGAAGGAAACAACTTGGCTTACGAGAGAGGAAGTGGCCATGATCCCTCTCATTAGTTGCTGCTGGGGAGAATAGTATATAGGAGAGACGGTTAAAACAGCGCTGCCAGAAGTAAAGCATGTGTTATTTTGGGCTGAAGTTATCTTGGTTGGCGTCCTTCCAACAGACTGTGCCTTGTTATCTCCTTGAAGTTGGTAATTACTTATCCTGTTCCGTTGTGGATTTTCCTTCATTGTAGTTTGTTTTGGGTTTTTTATTTCACCTCTGTCTGCTCATTAAGCTCAGATGGTATTGCTTTCTTTTAAAGACTATTTTTGAGTAGGTTTTATCTCCAACTGAGAATTATTGAACAGTGGGGCCTTGTTGGAGGCATTGAAGGACATTTATTTAGGTTTTGGATTTTGTTATGTTTGTGTTACACTCTGAGTCATCACACATCCATTGTTTCTTGTTCTGCCTTCAGGTGTTTTGGAGAATAGCTTAACTCCCTCTTCTTTGGGCAGCCCCTTAGATATTGGAACACTGCTATCATGTCACTCCAGGTCCTTCTTTTCATTGCCTGGTTAACTTGGTTAGTTAGTTGACCAAGCCAATTACCTAACTAAAACAGGGCTCTTCAAACTTGACAGCTTTAAGACTTGTGGACTTCAACTCCCAGAATTCCTCCTAAAGTCCTGTTAGCTCAGGAATTCTGGGAGTTGAAGTCCACAAGTCTTAAAGCTGTCAAGTTTGAAGACCCTTGAAATAAACTAAATACTTAAGTAAATCCTGGAAATTGGAACTTGTTTCTAATCCCCTTAAATAATAGCATAAATTTTTCCGAAACTGTTGGGTGAAGTTGCTTTGTCCCTCTTTCAAGGTCAACGTGTTTTGTGATTTGACCCTCAAAGTTTCAGACCAAAAAGCTCCCAGATGCTCAGCGGATCTTTTAAAGAAAACAAGCAACGGTGGTTACATGTAGTCCTCTACTTACAACAATTTGAACTTTAGTTCCAAGTTACAACAGCACTGACAAAAGTGATTTATGACCATTGTTCACTCTTACGGCCATTGCAGCATCGCCACAATCCCGTGATTTACATTCAGATGCTTGCCAACTGGTTCATATTTATGACGGTTGCAGTGGACACGCGATTCCCCTTTGGTGACCTTCTGACAAGCAAAGTCCATGGAAAAATCGTATTTACTTAACTAATGGGTTATTGAGTAATCAACTGCAATGATTCACTTAACAACGGTGGCAAGAAAGGTTGTAAAATTGGGCAAAACTCGGCTTAAGAACGGTCTCCCTTAGCAACAGATATTTTGGGCTCAATTGTAGTTGTAAGTTGAGGACTAACGTAGTAGTAATATGAGTAAGGAAAAGAGCGGGGAAGCTTATTCAGGCACGCAAGACCCTGTGTTGATAGCTTTAGAGTACAGTCCTTGACTTACAACCAATTTCGTCGCAACTATTTGAATATACTCCCCTAAAAGGGAATTGCAACCTGATTTTAAACTTCTGATGGTGATAGAGGTGGTATTCAGGAGGTTCTGACCAGTTCTGGAGAAGCGTTAGCGGAGATTTTGAGTAGTTCGGAGAACCGGCAAATCCTACCTCTGACTGGAGATTTTACAGTGTCCTTCCCCTGCCACGCCCACCAAGCCACGCCCACAAAACCAGTAGTAAAAATTTTTTAACCACGGCAGTGCTTCACTTAACAAATGCCTCCAGAAGTTGTAAATGCTTCAACACTGAAAGTTTGTAAGAAAGGATTGGATAACAATTTGTCTGAAATGGTATAGGGTTTCTTGCCTAAGCAGGGGGTTGGACTAGAAGACCTCCAAGGTCCCTTTCAACCCTTCTATTCTATTCTATTCTATTCTATTCTATTCTATTCCATTCCATTCCATTCCATTCTTTCTATTCCATTCCATTTTATCTCTTCTATCCTTGGCAGGAAAAGTAGGGCAAAACTCACAACTAATTTCTCACTTAGCCACGTAAATTTTAGGCTCCACTGTGGTAGTAAGTTGAGGACCACCTGTACCTACTTCTGAAGTTTGGGCCAACGAGCTGAGCTTTAAAGCTTGATCAGTCACGAATCACAGAACGCTGCCTGGTCCATCTTCTTGAGCTGATGGATGCAGTCAAGCGTTCGGACGTCTTAAGGGCTCCCAAGACAACAAGCTTAACCGATAAGCTGTGCCCTCGACTGTACTTAATTTGGAGTTAGACCGGTGTTAATATTTGCAGGAAGGGCATTAGCAATAAATACCTACTGCCTTCCTTTTGAGGGAAGCTTTACTGTTCACTGTTGTGGAACCAAAATTTTCTTGCCATGTTTGAGGAAAGGTGTTTTTTTAAGCAGGTCCAAACCAAAAAAAAAAACCTTTTTGGTCTTCCTCAGCGGGCACCATCTGGGGTGCGTTAGGACTCCGACTCCCACGATCGGCAGACATAGGCATAGCTCAAGGCTGAGAAAGTCTGGGAATTGCGGTCACTTGTGAATCGGATGGCATTGATTACAGATGCTGGCTTTTCTCTCTTCCTATAGATTTTAATTCCCTCCAATTACCTTGTGTTTCTGGTGCCTGCTCACCTGAAACGCCGACTTAAACTCTTTAAGAATGTTTTCCCCCCCATATTATATTATTTGGGTAAGTGGGAAAAAAGAAAGAAAGAAAAAAGACAAAGGAAAGGAATCCCGATTTCTGAGCTCCAGAAAGAGGCGAAAAACACGCCACCAGAAGTGCGTGGTGAAGATTTTGGACAGCATCGGCTTATGCCTTGGGAACGAAACCAGAAACTGGCTTTTTGGGTTGTGGGGGGAGCATCCAATACCAATAACTGCAAAACGCTTCCCTTCTCTTCCACAGACACACCCCCGCCACCCAACACACACAAAAAGCATTAAATGGTCAAAATCTTCACCTCTTGTGGATGCGGTTGGTTGGTTTGCAGGCCAGATTCTGTGCGCGCGCGTGTGTGTGTGTGTGTGTGTGTGGCTGTGCTGATGCTGGAGGGTTGCCACTGCCCCTTCTGGGTTGTGAAGGATGGGGCGGGAAAGAATTGTGAAGTGGAAAAAACAGGTGTTGGTGCCAAAGCGAAGCTGTGCCAGGCTGATCCTTCTGCTAAATGAGACAAGAAAGGGCAGCCTAGTCATTCCCCACTTCCACCTCACCCTCCAAAGTGGGCCTGTCAGGGTCACCTTTTAAGTAATCTGCATTTAACCCTCAGTTTCTGCAGCCTCAGGTAGACACCGGGAAATCAACCCCCCCACACACACACACCTTTTCAGCCTTCTCACTGTATGGGTAGGAGCTCGACTTCAGTCAGTCTCGACACAATTTTGAGGCTTTTCTTGCCACGCTTGTTAAGTGAATCACCGCCATTGTTAAGTTGATAGCACGGTTGCAGAGTGAATCTGGCTTCTCCATGGAAGGTGGTAAAAGATGATTACCGTCATTAATATCCATGTTTCCCCGAAAATAAGACCCAGTCTTATTTTCTGGGCTCTGGAATAAGCACTAGGGCTTATTTGGGGGGAATGTCTTATTTCCCCCCCCCCAATGTATGGGAGGCCCACTTCTTCCGCTTGCTTGCCACGGGGCGTACTGCCCCACGATGCACCAGTGCCACCCATGCCCCAACACCTGCTCTGCCTCACGGCGGCAGCTTCAGCAGCCCATCCAGCAGGATCCCGTGTGGCCACCAGCCCACTTCTCGGTTGACCGACTGTGCAGGCGCTTAAGTAGGGTTTATATTAGGCACATGCGTAAAACATGCTAGGTCTTATTATCAAGATAGGTCTTATTTTGGGGGAAACAGGTATGAGTCAGTTGCCAAGTGGCTGGATTTTTGATCACGTGACCATGGGGATACTGCAATGGTCATAAGTGTGAAAACGGTCACAAATAACCTTTTTCTGCGCTGTTGTAACTTCGAATGATCACTAAATGAATTTTTGTAAGTCGAGGATTACCTATATAATGTTTCTGCTGTCTCCTTTGCACCCTGAGAAACTACGGAGGGTCCTTCCTGAGTATTTTGCCTCACCCATTATCCAGCTGTGGGCTAGGTGGTCTCTTATCTAACTGTTCCTTAGGCAAGATCTCTTCGGCCGTCTCCCAAGGTCCTTCTGCACGTACCATCACACCTGCCAGTCTGGTGTTACCACTCTGACCTGGGTCCAGAACAGTTGCTGGCACTGGGTGTGTCTGGTTTAATGAAAAGTAGGACTACGGGTGACATGATAGCAATCTTCCAATATTTGAGGGCCTGCCACAAAGAAGAAAGGATCAAACTCTTTTCCAAAGCACCTGAAAATCAGGACAAGAAGCAACAGATGGAATCTATGGAGAGAAGCAACCTAGAACGAAGGAGGAATTTCCCGATAGAACAATGAATCAGTGGAACAATTTGCCCCCAGAAGTTGTGAATGCTCCAAAACTGGAAATGTTTAAGAAGAGATTGGACAACCGTTTGTCTGAAGTGGTGTAGGGTTTCCTGCCTAAGCAGGGGGTTGGACTAGAAGACCTCCAAGGCCCCTTCCAACTAGGTTATTCTAAATTCTAGAGTCAGTGCCCTGTCCTGATATATTATTGTCCAAATGAGAACCAGGAAGTTGGAGCAGTTTCCAGGGAAAAGTGTCCAGTTTGGGCAGCTAAGAAGCTGCTTCAATTGCTGTGCCGGCTATCAGCGAATCCACCTGAGATTTTGCAGACCCGCGGAGGTTGACTCAAGTTCCCCGAGCTGCGCAGAGACTTGTTCTCATACCCCAGAAAGCCTCTCAGCTGTCAGCGCGAGGCCAAACCCTCGGATTAGGTTGCATTAAAGCCGAACCAGCCTCCTTTTCCGTGAGGCCGTCAAGAGCATTACGGAGAACTGTAATGGAGGTGCGGAATATGAGGCCGCAGATCAGAGTTTCAGCCCGGAGATAAATATTGATATTAAGGTTGTCAGATTTGGCAGGCTGATACACCACGCCAGCCGGGAAATCACTTGGCCTTGTCTTCAGGCTGCTTTCCAGCCCATCTGTTGAAATCCTGCCCGGCTTTGCAGCTCCTTTCGTCCTGCTGTGCTCCTGACTGCAGGTGATGACTTTGGTTCGCTTTCCAGCTGGGAGTTTTTGCATTTGGCCGTAGTGCTCGGCAGACCTTCCAGGATCTGCGCGGCTCTCAGGAGGGATGTTCACCTCTGGAAAAAAAAAAAAAAAAGCGTGGCTCGGGGTTGTTTCTGCTATCTTGTGTAGACTTCTCCGGCTGCGGGCACGATGATTAATAGCAAGGTTGGAGTCAGCAAGGGGTACCTTTAAGTCACAGCAGCCTTAAAGGGCCGTGACGCTTTCCTTGTCTGGCTCCCGCGCGCTCGCAGGCCTTCCTCGACTTACGACTACAATTGAACCCAAAATTTCTCTTGCTAAGCAAGATATTGATAATAAGCACTTAGCCATAGCACTAGCACCAGGGCTGGGCTGCTGGAGGGTTTGCAAGGGTCCGGGAGAGCCCCTAGCTAAGATTCTGTGCTGTTTGGAGAACCCACAAACCCCACTCCTGGCTGGCCCTGCCCCTCCCCTCTCCTCCCCCCTTTTCCAGGAGTCCCCATGTGGCCCGTTTTGGATGCAGGTAAGTGGAGGGGGTGTGCGGAGGCTCAGAGAGGGCAAAAAACAGGCCTCCTGGAAGCTCGGGAAGGCCAGAAAAGGGCCTGTTTCCAGCTTCCATAGAGCCTCCGGAGCCTGGATGGGGCTGTTTTTGCCCCCTCCGGAGGCTTGAGGAAAGCCTCCGGAGCCTGGGGAGGGCAAAAATGCCCTCCCCCCGCTGCAGTGGTACAGAAGGCCAACCTGGCCACACCTACCATGGCCACACCCAATTTTATGAGCTTTCTTGCCACTGTTGTTAATGAATCAGTTGCAGTTGATTATTTAATAATGCAATTGTTGAGTAAATCTGACTTTTCCATTGACTTTGCTTGTCAGAAGGTGCTGTGGTTCATCGGCAGCAGGTGCGGGCGGCTGAGGTCTGTGACAGCGAGGACTCGGATGAGGGGCCTGTGTGTGATTCAGGGATGGGGCCAGGACTATCGGAGAGTGGGGTGCTGCCTTTGAAGGTTGTAGAATCTGGCAGCAGTGATGTAGCGGGACTCGGGGGAGCCTGTGGTCAGTGCGCGTATGCGCAGGGCTGCTCGAAGGATAGAGCAGCTGAAACAGCACGGGCGATTCGGGAGTAAGGCTGGAAGGTGATCGCCCCTCCCATAAGGGATAAAAGCCAGCCTTCGGGGTTGGCTTCTTTGCAGGAAGCAAAGAAGTTCTTTCTACTCAAAGTCCTCGTTGAAGCCCTGCTTACTCCAATTTGTTTTTTTTTGAAACCTCTGGCTTTGGGTATTTATCTGCAATTAGTCTTTTGTTCTTGGCAGCCTTTCGCAATCTTGGAAGGGCTTGCTCTTATCTGGGACAATTAGTTTTGAATGACTCTTGGCTGTGAATGCACAGAATTCACAGTACTGCATTAAAAAGGTTTGCTTTTATGCATACTTTGTGTTTGTTTGATTTGAACAAGGCTTGTGTCAGAACAGAAGGTTACAAAAGGGGAATCACGTGACTTTGGGACACAGCAACAGTCATAAATATGAACCAGTGGCCAAGTGTCTGAATTTTGATCACATGGCCGTTGGGATGCTGCAAAGGTCGTAACTGTGAAAAACGGTCATCACCTTTTCCAGTGCCATTGTAAGTTTGAATGGTCACTAAACAAACTGTTATAAGTCGAGGACTACCTGTATTTTTGTCCAGACGCTGGTTCCTGTTATACCTTTGTTGCATTTGTAGTGGCTTTACTTCCTATAATTCAAGGCCATGCTTTCTGCCCTCTACATCTGTATGCAGAAACCTCTGAAAATTGTTAACACTTCACAGTCAAATAACTTTGTGCAATTTTCTTGGCAACACTGTTGAAATCCTTTCTAGTATTTACGGATTTTTTGTTTAATTCCCACTTATTCCAGTCTTGGGATTTTCTAGTGGTCTCCCATCCAAGCAGTAAAAGATTAATTTTTCTCAAAATCAGCCACTGTAGCACAAGAGGAGGGCTGTGCGATTCTTAAACAATCTATTTTTCCCCATTTTTAAAAAATTGTACTTCAATCGGAGTAAAGTCAGATTTCAGTTTTGTCCTGATATCATTTAGGACGCGGCTGCCCAACCTTGGCAATTTTAAAATTTGTGGACTTCAACTCCCAGAATTCCCCAGCCAGCCAGGAGTTTGATCCTGACTGGCTCAAGATTGATTCATCCTTCCATCCTTCCGAGGTGGGTAAAATGAGGACTCAGATTGCTGGGGGCAACAGGCTGACTCTGTAAACCGCTTAGAGAGAGCTGTAAAAGCACCGTGAAGCGGTATATAAATCTAAGCGCTATTGCTATTTAATTTTCAAAACAGAAAAATGAAGGTGTAAGTCTTTAATGTAACTTTCCCTGATCTTCTTCTTGTTGACTACAAGTCCCAAATTTCTCATCCACATGACCACTGACATAGAACTTGGCAGGAAATCAGGTTGAGGAAGAAATTGTTTAAAGGGGGATATAAATTGATCAGCATTCTTTTGCATTTCTCAATTTATTGTGGCGTGTTCTTCAGCCCCATCTTTTATACCCCAAATGGGTTTTAACCAGGAGCGTTTCTCAAATTAATTCCGGAGTTGGAACGTGCATAGTTCCCCACAGCTCTGAGCTCTTTCATGGATTCGCCCCCATCCCATTTCACTCTGGGAAATAGTTGTAAAATTATTGAATTTTGCTTCAGCTGCGAAATATGGCCGTACTTTGCCTGTTCACTTGAGATTGGATTAGGGTGATGAATAAATGTCATAAATACATAAAACTAAAAGAGGGGAATAAAATATGGGCAGCCGGACTAGCTTCTTCTTACAGCTGTCAATAAAAACATTTGCAAAACTCATTCTGTATTTTGCTGAAGGCTCTTGCTTCTTTTTAATCCTCTTTCAGGTCTTCTCAATTTACGTCATCTTTCACTTGTGTGACCCTTGTGTGAATGGGCTGACGACACCTGAGTAAGAATTTGCAAAGTAACACGTTGAAACATCTTTTGAGCTGCACATCATTGATAAGCACATTGGCCAAAAGGATTGATCCTGGGTTGCAATAATTCCTCTCAACCACTAGTTGGCAGCAGAGATTTTGTTTCAGTAACACTTGCTGACATCTAGTGGTTCCATGGATTTTTGCCGCCCAAGTGCAGTTTTAAATGCAGGTAGTCTCAACTTATGAATGGTCATTTAGTGACCGTTTGAAGCTACGGTGGAACTTCACACAGTTATTTACAACCCAGATTCAACGTTACGAGGGCTGTCCCCTTTTCATTGCTTTTGGGGCACTCGGCAACCAGCCTGCATTTAACAGGTAGTCCTGGAGTTATGACCACAATTAAGCCCATAATTTATGTTGCTAAGTGAAACATTTGTTAAGTGGGTTTTTTGTCCCATTTTATAGCCTCTCCTTGCCACAATTGTTAAGTGAACCATTGCTGTTGTTAACTGAATTTGGCTACCCATTGACTTAGCTTGTCAGAAGGTCTCAAAAGAGAATCACATGACCGCAGGATAGTGCAACCGTCGTAAATATGAGTCCATTGCCAAGCATCTGAATTTTGATGATATGATCATGGGGGTGCTGCAATGGTCGTAAGTGTGAAAAATGGTCATAATTCACTTTTTTCAGTGCTTTGGTAACTTTGGTCACTAAATAAACTGTTATAAGTCAAGGACTACCCGTACTTGCAGAGAAAGGACTCTGTTTAACAACCACTGATTAAAAAAAAACACCCTGCTGTTAGGCATGATCACATAATGACCCATTTAACAACCAGCACACTTAACGACTGAAATTCCAGGCACAATTAAGGTTATCAGTCAAGGATTACCTGTGGAAATGCACATCTAATTGCACTGAGATTTCATTTTTCTGTGTGAAGAGGATTGGTGTGCGAAGCTGTGCGAAGTTTGCTGAAGTAGCTAAATTACCCTGTTTGATTAAGACAGAAACAATAACCAACCTTATAAAAGACGGGATACCTTTTTAATAGACATTTTGCTGAAAATGGACAAAAGCGAATTGGTTATTTTGGGATTTACTGATTAAAAGGTGTTGTTTGTTGGAAGAATGGAACCATGTGATGTAATTACAGAGGGTGGAAATAGTATTAGCCAGCTTTGCAGCTGCTGCAAAGAAAACTGAAAAATGCTCCTTTTTTCTTTTTCTTTTGACCTTTAACATTTTTCTCTTTTCCTTCTATCCTTTCACATCGTTCTCCCAAAATTCCCTCTACATTTTTGTAGTTTTTAATTCAGTACCTCATCCTTCTTTGGAAAATGAATACAGTGGTACCTTGGTATTCAATTGCTTTGAAACTCATTGAATTTGCTACTCACCGCAGAATTTTTGCAAAATTTTGTCCCGTTACTCACTGTTTGTTTAGTTCCCAACACACAAGCTAGAACTTGTCGATGTTGGCTGTCTTGTGACTCACTATATTATTCCTTATGGGAAAAATAAATTGTTTGGTACTTATTGTTTTTGGTACTTGTGCCTGCTAGAACCAATTACTGAAACCACAGTAGCACTGTACATGAAAACAATGTTTCTTTTCTGCAATCATTTTAGCTTGGTGTTTCTGTAGGCTAACTCAACGTTTCTCAACCTTGGTGACATATACATATATATATATGTTGTCTTAAGTTTTTGCAGGTACTTACATGTATGGCATTCAGCTTTGTTCGGGTATTTTCCCACGTCGTTACAGTTGTGCTTTTAAAAGCACAACTATAAAGACGTGGCGAAATACTTGAACAAAGCTGAATGCCATACATACATACATACATACATACATACATACATATGTTTTCTTAAGTTTTCACGGGTACTTACATGTATGGTATTCAGCTTTGTTCGGGTATTTTCCCACGTCATTATAGTTGTGCGAACACTATACAGAAGCCTGATGATGGCAGATGAGATTCTGCCGAAACGTTGCTACAACTTTAAAAGTACAACTACAATGACATGGGAAAATACCCGAACAAAGCTGAATGCCATATATATATATGAGTAGGTAGGTAGGTAGGTCGGTCAGTCGGTCTAGGTGTGTTCGGGTCTTTTCCCGAACACACCTAGACCAACATACCTGTACCTGTGAAAATCTACGAAATACATACACCTAGATTCTTTTTTGTACAATTGTGATGTTTTATGCATATCGGCAAACACATGATAGATAGTTCCTTTGTTCCTTCTTTTCGGGGTTTATTCGTGTGTCACAAGCTTGTCAGTGCATTTCGCAAATCAAGCGAGCAAATGCAACCCACCAATCCTACCCCTTCTAATGGGAGTTTAACCTACCTTCTTTGTCTTATCAACACCTTCCTTAGTCTTACTCCTTGCTCCCGAGACCAAACGTAAACTCCGATAACCGAGACCAATTTCTAGTTTCTAGACAGAGAGAGAGAGAGACAGAGAGAGAGAGAGAGAGAGAGAGAGAGAGAGGGAGGGAGGGAGAGAGAGAGAAAAAAAAAGAGAGGAGCAATAAATGTGCAGCGGAATGAAAGAAAGGCAAAAATTCATTAACCTCTCCCGATCTGGCTCATTTGCATATTGTATTCCAATTGCTAGATTTGAAAAAGAGCTTTCGGCTTGCAAACCAGCAGGATTCAGTCTCTTTTCTCGGGGAGCTTAACGCGCCTCTCCATTCACAAATTCCTCCAACTTAAAGAACACGGTTTTTGCATTCTAAGTTAGGTCTTTGTCTTGCCATTCATTTCTGTTTCTCAATCCCTCTCATATCCTTTCATTCGGTGGGTTGATAATACCTTTTTAGAGGATGCCTTAGTTTTCCTGACCTCTTTTAAACAGCCTTGTTTCGACATGCACACACAATTTCAAAAGCAAACGTTTTCTTTTGGAGCAATGATGTATGTGTGTGTGTGTGGGGGAGGAAACCCAGATGTTCATTCAATTTGCAGTTTCTTCTTTTAAGGTGACTGTCCCAAAACAGGGTCTGTGGAGATTCTCAGTCATTCAGAACAAGGACCTCGGAGCGCTCATATCTAATGATCTGAGTGCTAGAGCTCACTGTAACAGCATTGCCAAAAAAGGCATTAAGAGTTGTGAATCTAATCTTATGAAGCTTCTCCTCCGGAAATATTGAATTGCTAACTAGGGCATTCAAAACGTTTGCTAGACCCATACTCGAATACAGCTCATCTGTCTGGAATCCGCACTGTATATCAGACAATTGAGCAAGTCCAGAAGTATTTCACGAGAAGAATACTACATTCCTCTGCTCACAACAGAATATCCTATATCACCAGGCTTGAAATTTTGGGCTTGGACAACCTTGAACTACACCACCTACGGTTGGACTTAAGCGTAGTACACAAAATTATCTGCTACAATGTCCTGTCAGTCAATGACTACTTCAACTTCAACCGCAACAATACAAGAGCACATAACAGATACAAACTCAATGTAAACCGCTCCAAACTTGATTGCAGAAAGTACGACTTCAGCCACAGAGTGGTCAATGCCTGGAATGCACTACCTGACTCTGTTGTTACATCCTCTAACCCCCCACTCCTTCAACCTCAAACTATCCACTCAATTGACCTCACGCCATTCCTAAGAGGTCTGTAACGGGCGTGCATAAGTGCACAGTCCTTACCCATTTATTGTCCCCATTTATTGTACCTATTTCCTGTATTCTTACTCGTGTTTATACTTACACTATTATCTTGTAAGTGATTGACAAATCAAATAAATAAATAAATAAAATAAATGGTTATCCCAAAGGTCTTTTTTTTTTCAAGAGGCCACTGGACTTCCTTTGTTTTTCTTTGAAGGCATCTTGCTTCTCACTTCATCCAAGAAAGCTGAAGAAATTTCTTGGATGAGAAGCAAAATGTCTTCAAAGAAAAACAAGGAAGTCCAGTTGGCTTCTTGGAAACAAACACCTTTGCATCCCAAAACAGTGTTTCATTTTCATTCTCGATCCCTGAGAAGTTACAACTTACAGCAGTTTGTTTAGTGACCACTTGACCCTTCCAACAGCATTGAAAAAAGTGACGTGTGACCACTTTTCACATTCACGGCCGTTGCAGCATCCCCCTCGTGGTCACATGACCAAAATTCAGGCGCTTGATAACTGACTCTTATTTATAACGGTTGCAGTGTCCCGCGGTCATGTGATTACCTTTTGTGATCTCCTAACCAGCAAAGACGATCGGGAAGCCAGATTCACTTCACAACCGTTGTCGCTTAACAGGAATTCATATGTGAACAGTGGCAAGGAATGTTGTAAAATGGGGCAAAACTCACAACAACTGTCTCACTTAGCAACAGAAATGTTGGGCTCAATTGGGATTGTAAGTTGAGGACTATCTGTACTAGAGTTCCTAATCATCTTGGATGATAGAAATCTGCTGATGAACATTTACTCAAGGAAGAAGCGTTCTTTTCAAAACCCCAAAACGGTGATCAGTTGTGTTGCTCATTTTCTGAAGTTCAGAATGAAAGAGATTCCTTGAAACAGAGGCCTCCAAACTTGGCAACTATAAGACTTGTGGACTTCAACTCCCAGGGAGTTGAAGTCCACAGGTCTTAAAGTTGCCAAGATTGGAGACCCTTGTGCTAAAAGACATGAGTAATTAAGTACCAGGACATCCCATTCAAAAAAAACAACTGCTCAAAGTAGGGTTGATTTGGATACAAAGAATGGGCTTAGCCCAAACTCAGTGAATGTTCATTGTAGTATGGCTGTATTACTATGATCCTTCTTATCTTCTCTAGTATCTTCTCCTATTGGTATCTTAAGATTATATTACATCGTTGTTTGAATGTACATTGAGAGCTTATGCACCAGAGACAAATTCCTTGTGTAGCCAGTCATGCTTAGCCAATAAAGCTGTTCTATTATAATATATAATATAATATAATATAATATAATATAATATAATATAATATAAT
>NW_020769318.1:25575407-25595215 GCF_900518735.1 Pseudonaja textilis | reverse complement strand
AAGCAGGCTAGGTGACTTTGGGCCAATCACCAGGAGACTGTGAGTTCAAGTCCTGCCTTCGGCATGAAAACTAATTGGGTAACTTTGGGCCAATCGCCAGGAGGCTGTGAGTTCTAGTCCTGCCTCAGGCATGAAAATTAGTTGGGTGACTTTGAGCCAGTCCGCCTCCCTCAGTCCAATCTACCTCACAATTGTTGTGGGAAAAATAGGAGGAGGAAGGTATATTAGCTATATTTGCGGCCTTGAGTTAGTTACAAAATAAACAAACAAATAAAGCTGGGGCATAAATAAAATAAATAAATACTCACAGATTTTATAGAAATGTTTCTTTCCCAAAATATAAAAATAAAATGGAGCCACAATTGAATTGTTTGCACAGCCATTCTCCGAGATGTTTTTAGCTTCCCAGGACCGAGGCCAATAAGCTTGATAGTCTCCCATTCAAAGAAGAATCAGATTTGCGCCTTCTCAGCTTTGGAGTCAGACAAGATTAGCCAGACGAGGTTTCTTAAATGCACAAATCTTTTCATTTGTTTTTCACCTCTGATTCCTTCCAACCTGCTCTTCCCTCCCTCCCTTGCTACAACTTAGTTTAATTTTTTTTTTTTATTAGCTGATCTGCCATCTCACATTTCTGGGCTGTTATTAGTATTTTTTTTCCAGAGCAACCACAATCAAGCCACCTCATTAACACAGATCAAAAGGAGCCGTTAATGATTTATAAAGGTGCAGCGGTTTGGAGAAATTAAATAATTTAGGCCGTGGGTGTACGACGTAGCTCCCCAAAGATGGCATGGGAGTCGTTGTACACGTTGCCAAGCAGGGGGTCTTTTCTCCACCCACCTGAACTCACTTTGCTGACATTTTTTTCCTTCCACCTAACCCAGCATTTCTATTTCTCAACCTTGACAACCTTATGATGCGTGGACTTCAACTCCCAGAATTCCCCAGCCAGCTCTGTGCGCAGTCAAGATGGCAACAGTGGGATTTGCACAAAATGGTTCCTGTGGGTTGGAGGGATGAAATCGGGGACGCTTCGGAAGTGTGTAGTCATGCTTATCACAATTCCTCGTCTTCCTATTGATATTTTGAAATTTATGGCTATACAGGATCCTTTCATGAGGGTTTGCCACAAAGAAGAGGGAGTCAAGCTATTCTCCAAAGCACCTGAGGGAGGACAAGAAGCAATGGGTGGAAACTATCCAAGGAGAGATCCAACCTAGAACTAAGGAGACATTTCCTGACAGTTAGAACAATTAATCGGTGAAACAACTTGTCTCCAGAAGTTGTGAATGTGAGAAGCGACAATAATTAACCAGTAGAACTGTTGTGAATGCTCCAACACAATGTTTTTAAGAAGAGATTGGACAACCATTTGTCTGAAACGGTGTAGGGTTTCCTGCCTGAGCAGGGGTTGGACTAGAAGACCTCCAAGGCCCCTTTCAACTCTGTTATTCTGTATATATACAGTCACAAGTGGGAGGGGATGGGTGATAAGGAGTGATGACAAGATTAACAGTAATAGTAGTGCAGACTTTGTAATAGTTGAACAGGGTTGAGGGAATTATATGTTTAGCAGAGTGATGGATTTCGTGAAAACACTGTTCTTGTGTCTAGTTGTTCTGGTGTGCAGTGCTCTATAGCGTCGTTTTGAGGGAAGGAGTTGAAACAGTTTATGTCTGGGATGTGAGGGGTCTGTAAATATTTTCACAGCCCTCTTTTTGACTCATGCAGTATACAGGTCCTTGATGGAAGGCAGGTTGGTAGTAATTGTTTTTTCTGCAGTCCTAATCACTCTCTGAAGTCTGTGTCTGTCCTGTTGGGTTGCAGAACCAAATCAGACAGTTACAGAGGTGCAGATGACAGACTCCATCATTCCTCTGTAGAACTGGATCAGCAGCTCCTTTGAGCTTTCTGAGTTGTGCTTTTTGATGACGTTTTTGATGTTAGGTGTGCATTTTAGGTCATGTGATATAGTAGAACCTAGAAATTTGAAGGTCTCTACTGTTGATACTGTGTTGTCTAGTATTGTAAGAGGTGGTGGTATGGGAGGGTTTCTTCTAAAGTCTACCACCATTTCTATGGTTTTGAGTGTGTTCAGTTCCAGATTGTTCCAGTTACACCACGAGGCAAGTTGTATAACCTCCTGTCTATATGTAATTGTTCATAATAAGGATAGTCCTCATTTAGCAAGCACAATTGGTACAGCAACTCAGTTGTTAAATAAAGTAGTTGCTAAGTAAAATTTGTGAAAAAGTTGTGTTCTTCGTTTAGCTTTCCTTTGCGTTACAGACCAGGAAAGGTTGTAAAGTTACGTTTTCATCACTGTTCTAACAGCAAATGGTTGTTAAAGACTAAACAAGGTTTACTTATTATGAGAATAATGGCCGATCTAGTTACCAACTCTGCGCCTCAGCATTCCCCAGATGATTTTCTGAAATGCAACAAACTACAAAGCTCATCATTCACACTGCTCCCAGTCTCTCTTTCTCAAACTGTTCTACCTTACAAGATTGTTGTGGAGATACACTGTAGGCAGCTTTCAAGCTCCTTAAAAATTAGACAGACATCTCTGGATATCCATACAAATATTCCTCAAATTACAACAACTATTAAGAGAAGTATTTCTGTTGTTAAGCAAGGCAGTTGTTAAGTGAATTGTACCTGATTTTACAATCTTTTTGCCGTAGTTGTTAAGTGAATCGCTTCCATTGTAAAGTAAAGCATGCGGTTGATCAGTGAATTCAGCTTCCCCATTGCCTTTGCTTGTTGGAAACTGGCTGGGAAAGTCACAAATGAGGATCACCTGACCCCGGGACATTTTGGGGCTTTTTCAGGGCATTTTTGGCCTGAAAAATGGCTGAAAATGGACTGAAAAATGGACTGAAAATAGCCCCCAAACAAACTGAAAACACCCAGTTTTTAGCCTGTTTTCAGGCCGTTTTTTGGGCTGTTTGCAGGCCCTTTTCTGGCCTATTTTAAGCCTGTTTTGGGGCCCTTTCCAGGCCATTTTTGAGTAAAAAATGTCCCCAAAAATGCCCTAAAAATGGCCTGAAAAACAGGCTGAAAAATGGGCGGGGGGGGGGCAGCTAATGGTGGAATTTGCCGTTTCGCCGAACTGCGCCTAATCTTAATTACCAGTTCACGAGAACCGGTCCCAAGTGGAAGCAGCCCACCTCTGACTTTGAACAGTCACTAAATGAATGGTTATAAGTCAAGCACTGTCTGTATAATATGCTTCCCAAAGTCATATTGAGTCGGGGGATCAGAAGCTGAGGACATAACCTCCAACGGTGGATCAGTTCCCAGAACATCCTTTCATCACCAAAAACTCAGCCCTCACATTTGCATAACATGTGAAGCTTGTGGCTTTTAACTAAGTTTCTGGCGGCTTCGTGGCTTGTAAGAAGCCAGCCTTTGTGTATGTATGTGCGTAGGAGGGTAGCTTATGGTCTGAGGCACAACACGAACCCAGAAAGTGGGCTAATTCAGGAATTGGATTAAAGATCTTAGGCCAACCAATCTGTGGTTTGTTTCCACCCCCGTGTTTTTTTTTTTTTGGGGGGGGGGGGTATCAGCCGTAGTTCATCGCCACAATCTGAAGCATTCAGAAATCAAGCTGAAAAAAAATAACACTAGCAGGATTGTGCTTTGCAAAAAGTTCAGACACACCTAGAATACAAGTAGTCCTCAGCTCACAACCACAATTAAACCCAACGTTTCTAGGGCTATGTGAAGTGAGTTTTGCCCTATTTTATGACCTTTCTTGCCACCGTTGTTAATCGAATCACTGTGGTTGATAAATTAGTGACACGGTTGTGACGTGAATCAGGCTTCCCCGTTCCTTTGCTTGCCAGAAGATCGCAAAAGGTGTTCACATGATTCCAGGGACGCTGCCACCGTCGTAAATAGGAGTCAGCTGTCAAGCATCGGACTCTTGATCGTGTGACTGTGGGAGTGGTGCGGTGATTGTAGGTGTAAAAAATGGCCGTTAGTCACTTTTTTTCAGGGCTGTTGTAGCTTTGAAGTGTCACTAAATGAATCGCTGTACAGTCAAGGACTGTAGTGTTTCCTCAGCAATGTGAAGATGGGTGGACTTCAACTCCCACAATTCTCTAGGCCAGCATAGCTATGCTGGCCTAGGGAATTCTGGGAATTGAAGTCCATCCATCTTCACTTTGCCAGAGGTTGAGAAATTCTGCTCTAGGAAAACTGATGCTTTTAATTTTGCAGCACTCTGTGCTTTTTGGAGGGGGAAAAGCAAAAAAGAATATAGGACTTTTGGTTTGAAAAACGCCCTTTTCCTACTGGGCCAAAGCAGCCATTCTCCCTCCCCACCTCCCCTCCGCCTTAGAGCTCCACTCCCCATCGCTCTGCTCCGCTGCCATTTAGCAAAGGACTAATTCACCGAACCTCGTCCTTGCTGGCAGTAGAAAATAGCATTTCAGCAGGGATTCAGTGGCATTTACAAGCTCTGTGCTGAAACCTAGCTAAGTGGGGGGCATAATAGCCAGACTGAGTCTTCCCCTCCACTTCCCTCATCCTGCATTTTTCCACTTCTCCTTCCAGCCATTTCTCCCCCTTCTTCCAAAGTTGCTTAACTGCCATAGCATGCAGCTATTTTTGGCCTAAAATCGTAGTTCTCAATTTTTATTTTTATTTTGAAAACAGTTTTATTAGTTTTTAAAGACAAACAAAACAAACAAAACATAAAAACATCCAGCTTTCTTTCATAAATATACAAACAGTGTGTCGGTTGATTTACCAATTTTTGTGCATCCATTTCGTAGTCTCAATTTTTGATCATTTTTGTCCGGTTCAGAGGTGGGTGCCTTAAATAAAACTGGTCCTACCTATCCCATTCCTCTGCCTGCTGAAATAATTTATATGTAGATCAAATAAACATCCCGTAAAAGCATCCCTTATACTGCAGTTTGGGGGTGTTGGTTGGAAACCAATGGAAAAATAAACTTTAAAAAAAATTCAAACCACTGCTTAAAACTGGAGAGGGGCCGTTTTACCACAGATTTTAAAAGTGATTTTTTTTAAAAAAGCGATCTGATAAAGATTCTCTTCCATTTCCTCCTTTGCAATTTCCCCTCAACTATGCTGTATTTAAGGAAGATCTTTCTGAGGAAGGTTTCCTAAACAGATCCATTTTTCTTGAGGTAGGTTTTCTCAGGGAAGGCTTTTAAAGTTTGCCGATATTTCCACAATGCATAATTACAGTTTGCCGCAATTTGTATACCTGGCTACAGCCTCGACTTATTAATTTTTAAACCGTTTTTATCACCTGGATTAAGCTAAAGCCCACATCTCAATGAAAGCTAAATGGAACTTCCATTTTTTCAGCCAGTCTGCCACTTAATAACCAGATATCCTGGCTTTCTAAGTTCCGTTGCTTTCTAAATTTGTTGGACTACAAACTTCATCATCCATTGCTGAACAGTCAGGTCCTGCTGGTTTATCAAGGTTGCAAATTTATCTGGAAGACGCTGAGCTAGGAAAGGCAGGTTTAAGTGTTATTGTTACACCTTATTATTCTATCCCAGGAATAAAGTATTTTTTTAAAAAAAGATTATTTAGTGCTATTTTTCCTTTTTCATACATATTCTAAATATTAAAAAAATTTTTTTCATATTTTTGCATCTTACCAACTTGTTAAAGGGAGAAAAAGTTTTTGTAAGTGAAATGAAAGCAAAGGGACATTTAAATGAGGTTGTAAAGCATTTCTCAGCATAGCAGTTCAAATAAATCATCTCTAAACTAGCAAAGGTCCATGTGAAGTTATTTGAGGTAGTTATTTTCCGGGCTTGAGTGCAAAATATGGACTTTTCAAGTTACTTTCCTTCTTAAGATTGGGTGACTGATCCCTCATAGTGTATATATATAAACACACATACCCTCCCTTCCTCCCTCCTTTCTTCTTTCCTTCCTTTATTTCTCCTCCGTCCCTCTTTTCCTTTGTTCTTCTTTTCCTCTTTCCCTTCTATTTCTTCCTCCCTCTATTCCTTCCTCTTTTATTTTTCCTTCCTCTATCCTTCCTTTCTTCCTTCCTCTTTTTCCTTCCTTTCATTTTTTTTCTTCCATCCTCTGTCCTTCCTTCCTCCCTCCCTCCCTCCCTCCTCTTCCTCTTTAAAATCAAGGCCTATTCACATGGCCCTCAAGGCAGCTGAGCTTTCCCCAGGAACTACATACTACATACAAAGGCAGTCCACCAAGGCGAGGCAGGGAAGAAGTGAGCAAGCGATTGGAAAATAAGCTTACGTTCGCTCGGTGTGATGCCCTTTGCTCCTTCATCACTGCCAGCAACCAGCCAGGCTGGGGGATTAATGCAGAAAACTGTCACAGTGTTAGCAAATGATTTGCCTTCCAAGGCTGAGCCAAGGAGCGATCAGTGCCGTAATACGCCAGCAGCCTTTGACTCCTGCAGACAATGTTTTTGTTTTCGGATCCTTTTCTTTTATAAACTGTTCTCTCACATTTGGTTTGTTCGGAGAAGAATGAGGAATGGCTTTGCTAACACATGGATAAAAACTCAGTAATGATGGACGCAGTCCTGTCTCCTGATCCTTCTTTTCTGTGGACGAGAAAACATTTATAATCCTGCGCTATTCTGGTGCAAACGCTGTGCCGTTTGATAACAATGGACAAAAATAAATAACCAGAAGCAAACAAAGCAATGTAATGGCCTCATTACCCAGCAAAGCAGGATCCGGAAAATTGAAACTAAAAACTTTCTTTACCGTTCCTGCCTAAATATTTGAAAATACCACTTTATAAATGCCTTGGTAAAACCACTTGGAAGACTGCATCCAGTTTTGCTCGCCACGATGTAAAAACAGATGTTGAGACTCTAGAAAGTATGCAGAGAAGAACAACAAAGACGATTAGGAGGCGGGAGGCTAAGACAAATAAAGAACGGTTGCAGGAATTGGATATGTCTTAATTTAATGGAAAAGAAGGACCACGGTTGACAGGCAATCTTCCAATATTTGAGGGGCTGCCATAAAGACGAAAGGCTCAACTTATTCTCAAAGCGCCAGAAGGCAGGACAAGAAGCGACGGGTGGAAACTAATCAAGGAGAGAAGCAACCTAGAACTAAGGAGGAATTTCCTGACTGAGAGAACCATTAGCCAGTGGAACAACTTTCCTCCAGAAGTTGTGGATGCTCCAACACTGAATGTTTTTAAGAAGAGATTGGAGAGCCATTTGTCTGGAATGGTGTAGGGTTTCAGGCTTCCTTCAGAACATTAAAATGACGTTTACAATGAGAGTGAAGGCTTCACCACAGGATAATTTTGGCCTTCGGGTTTATTCACAGACATTTCTTTGTCAGCTTCCCCAAAAGAAGAATGCAGTTTTCTAGTAGCATCTGCTGTAACATCTGAAACTACTGGGAAGCGTCCTTTGTCACGCCAAGAAAAACAGTGGAGTTCAACCAAACTCAGCATCTTTCCCGAGACTGGATAATAACAAGAAATGATCGTAACGGCTTCGATGTTGTGCATGTGATACAAAAAGCACAACTTGTTTTTCATTTGCAGGACGTTGCTCAGATAAGTATGGGACAACCCGAAGAGCTTCTGAGTCAAAGCCAACTGTTTGAGACTCCCAACTCTTTTCTATTTACTCAAAGCGGATCCAATTTTCACCTGTTCCTGGATAGTCCCACTCTATTCTCAATCTGTTGGATGGAAGCCAAAGGATGCCAAGACACAAATTTTGTGATCCTGGCTTTTATGGATCTGTTAAATATGCTTGGCAGGTTCATACCGTTTTACCATTTGTGGCTGAGCAGGAAGTCCCCTTTTCACTGGATTTATTTTTCAAATCAGAGACAGCCTGCTGTCCACTCAAGGCTGTTGGCTTTGCAACAGAGAAGCAGGATTTGGAGGGGGGTCCTTAACTCGTCTCTGCTCCTCCAGTTGTCCCTTCATTTTCCTCCCAAGCTTCCCCCACCCCCGCCACATCCCGCCAATCTCCTGCAGGGTTCTTGATACGTTTGCAGTGTTTTTATTATGTCAAATCTGGCCAAACTGTGCATGACTTACAGCAGGGGTGTCCCCTCAACTCCCGGGCTGCAGCCAGCTACTGGGCCGTGACCTATTTGGAACTGGGCTGTGAGAGAGCCCAGACTGATACGCACGCACAGGTCAACTTGTGCGAGTGGTGAGCTGGCGTGCATGCGCATGCGTGCACATTTCCACTTGCAGTAAAGCTGTCTGCACATGCGCGTACATGCTGGCCTGCCACTCATGCAGCCCGGTTCCCCGCTCCCTCCCACCAACACTCCCATCGCCCATTGCTCTTCTGGGTTCCAGTGCATGCATGCTCACCAGAAACTTGGAAGACCAGGTGTCCAGTGCGCATGTGTGTGATGGAAACTGGAAGCTCAGCTTCCCAGCGCATGCATGCGCACTGCGAGGGAAATTGCTCTTCCGGTTCCTGGTGCTCCTGCCTGTGTGCACGCTAGGGAACTGCTCTTCTGGTTTCCAGTGCTCCCCTGTGTGTGTGTTCGTGCTCCCATTTTGGCACTCAGTGGTTCACCAACACTGTTATAGGGTAATTGGGTCATCATAGAGACGGAGAAGATGAGGAGAGTAAAAGCACTTTTTCAGACTCACCAATTTTATTAAAAGGTGCGGGTTGGGCTTCCTTTTGATTTTTTTTTGCTACCACAAATGCTACTCTACGTCTACAACATTTATGCCTACAGCAGGGGTCTCCAACCTTGGCCACTTTAAGACTTGTGGACTTCAACTCCCAGAGTTCCTCAGCCAGCAAAGCTGGGGAATTCTAGGAGTTGAAGTCCACAAGTCTTAAAATTGCCAAGGTTGGAGACCCCTGGCCTATAGAGGTAGTCCTCAACTTACAACCAGTCATTGAGACATTGTTCCAAGTTACAGTGGCACTGAAAAAAATGACTCACAACTGGTCCTCGAACTTACAACCATTGCAGAATCTCCACAATCGGAATTCAGTTGCTTGACAGCTTGTATGACTGCAGGACGCTTTATTGTTGTTAGTTGCAAAGTCTTGTCCAACCCATCGCGACCCCATGGACAACATTCCTCCAGACCTTCCTGTCCTCTACCATCTTCTGGAGTCCATTTAAGCTCATGCCGACTGCTTCAGTGACTCCCTCCAGCCACCTCATTCTCTGCCGTCCCCTTCTTCTTCCTTTGCCCTCCATCGTTCCCAGCATGAGGCTCTTCTCCAGGGAGTCCTTCCTTCTCATTAGATGGCCAAAGTCTTTGAGTTTCATCTTCAGGATCTGGCCTTCTAAAGAGCAGTCAGGGTTGATCTCCTCTAGGACAAAGGCCAAGCAACCCAAACATGCAATCAAATGACCACGAAAAGGGGTTCAAAGTTCCAAATCTGGGTTGTAAATAGCTCTGGGATAGTCCATCGTAACTTTTGAATGGTCACTGTGTGGCTGGTCGTAAGTTGAGAACCACCTGTATGCATCAGGCACCAATTCTGCTCGATTTTCCAGAAGCTGTGAAGAGCTGGCTCTTCCTCCAAGCATAGGACATAGAATAACAGAGCTGGAAGGGACTTCAGAGGTCTTCTAGTCTAACCCCTTTCTCAAGTCAAGAGTCAAATGGTTGTCCAATCTATTTTTGAAAATCTCCAGGGATGGAGTACCCATAACTCCAGGAGGCAAGCTATTCTATTGATTATGAGTAAGAGTCTGCCGTGTTTGTTTGATCCCCGTTTTACATTTCCCATTTCATGTATTGCATATGTTGAACTTTACACAGTTTGAGGGAATTGATTACTGTAGCTTTTGCCTGTATTTTTCTTCTTTTTTACACTGCAGACTACCCAGAGTCACAGTGTTTGAGTAGGGCGGCCTTATAACTCTTGTTAATAAATAAATGAATGAATGAATAAATAATGCTGGTAATTAATGGTTCCCAAGCTGAGATTCCTCTTCACCTCCTGTAATGTCTAGTCCTTAGATTGATCAATATTCAGGAGACCATAGCAAAAAAAAAAAAAAGGCTAACTTTTCTGAGAAGAAACCTGTCACTTTGCCTGTTTTGACACATTAGAAATAAAGACACCTGCACCCTAACTGCAGATAAGAACAGGTATAGTTTCTGGAATCCTTTTCATCAGGTAGAACTCTTGACTCTTGGCGAACATATCTCTTTTTTTATGTATACAGAGAGCATTTGCACCAAGACAAATTCCTTGTGTGTCCAATCACACTTGGCCAATAAAGAATTCTATTCTATTCTATTCTATTCTATTCTATTCTATTCTATTCTATTCTATTCTATTCTATTCTACTCTACTCTACTCTACTCTACTCTATTCTATAAACTCTTTTTTTCTGCCTGATAAATCTTGCAGAGGAGCCTCTGTGATTGTCAAGCCTGCTCACGGCTGGACAGAATCAAGAAAAAAAAAACTACGATAAGATTCGATATCTTTACTGCTAATCTGGAATAATTACAGAATTTTGCAAACTGCAAGATGAATGTCCAGTCCTCATTCATAGCAGGCTCGTTCAAGTGAGATCTTAAATGCAGCGCACGGTTAGAATCCTGGGCTGCCGATCAGCAGGTTCGTGTTCGAGACCCGTTGCTGCTATGGGATGGGGTGAGCTCCTGTCACTAGCTCCAGCTCCTTCCAACTCAGCAGTTCAAAATCAGGCTACCACGAGTAGGTTAATGAGTACCACTTTGATGGGCAACTTCCCAGGGACACAAAAGGGCCTCCCAACTAGGCATCCCCCGGGCGACAATAAAATTACTGACACAGGAAAAAAAAAGTGAAATCTTAGTTTTCTTGGCAGTATAGGTAGTCCTTGACAGATTATTATTATTATAATTATACACAAAAAGCAACAGTGCACGCAGCAAGTGAGATAACTATGCTGGGTTTCGTATCACAATCACTAGTCGAACACTTCCCAAGCATTTAGGATTGCGCGATGTATCAGCGGATTATGTGAGCAGATCCCAGTAAGGTGGCCTTCTGCAGTTGGCCAATGGTGATTTTGTCAGCACCAATTGTTTTTAAGTGTATGCCTAGGTCTTTAGGCACAGCACCTAGTGGGCCAAGTACCACTGGAACCACCTGCACTGCTTTATGCCAGAGTCTCTGCAGTTCGATTCTCAAGTCCTGATATCTGATGATATTTTCAAGTTGTTCCTCGTTCATTCTGCTGTCACCAAGTATGGCAATGTCGACGATCCACACCTTTTCTTCTCCACAATCATGATATCTGGGGTGTTGTGTTCCAAAACTTTATCAGTCTGTATTATTATGATTATGATTATCATCATTATTAATTTTTTTAATTGTATTATTATGGTTTCAATGTTCATTGCCAAGTCTATTGAGAGTGGGACAGCGTAGTTATGCTGTAAAAATCGATAAGTAGTACACGAAAAGTGAATTTTCTGTCGTTGAGGGGAAACACATGCCTTTTCCCCTTCCAGAATGTTCTTGAACCATGCAGCAGGGCAGGTGTTCTAGCTAGACAAATTAAAAGGCCGCTCTAGGAAATTTTCCCACTGCTCTTAACAAAGATTTGCAAAAATAATGCTTGAATGAAGAAGGAACCATATCACTAAAATCAAGGAGAACAACAAACCGGTGCAAATGGAACAGATGAACTGTAGAACAAGTGCAAGCTGAAGAAATAACTTACGGAAAAAAAATTAGGGCTTAATAACAAACAAAAAACAAAAAAAAGACGGTGGAATGAAACCAGAAAGGAGTTTATAACATTGGGCTTCTGATGTCTTTCGATGCTGTCACTGGGGGATAAGTACATTGGTAAAAAAACATTTTGCTTCCAATTTTCTTTTCTGTTATATTAGTTACAAAATCCGCGGGTCGATCCTTGCAAGTTGGGAAAATATAACCAATTCTAGGAACTGTTGCAAGCTATTAAGGGGCAGTTGAGTGCAGGTAGTCCTCACTTAAGAACCGGTTGCTTATTAACCATTTGAATTAGAGCATCCTTCCCCAAAACTACACACCACCCAATTCTAGAGTTCTGACAACCAGGCACCCAATGTCACATGATTACATTTTGGCTACTGGGTGACTAGCTCCCACTTAGGGCCGTTTGCATCGTCCTGAGATCATCTGACTGCAATTTTCAGTGGTTTTGTCGGTTTCCGGCATTTACTTCCAGTTGCCAGCAATAAATGCCCACTGAATAAAAATGGCTTCATTTAATAACTGCCACGTTTGCTTAATATCCTCTACAAAAAAAAAGGTTTTAAAATTGGAGGTGCTCAGACAGTGATCTGCTTAATGACTGCCATGACATGACCATATAATTTCAAGCTTAATTAAGGTTGTAAGTTTGACTCTGGGGCACTGCAACCATCATAAACCAATGCCAGCTGCTAAGCGTCCAAATTTTGACCATGTGCTGCTGTGACAGTCGTAAGCGTACAAAGCAATCGAAAGTCACTTTTTTCAAGTGCTGCTGTAACTTCAAACAATCATTAAACTAATGGTTGTAAGTTGAGGACTACTTCTACATTGCTTCAGGAGGTTCACTAGTTGTAGACTGCTGCATTGGTAGGCGGTTGGGCTAGATGATTTCCAAAGTCTTATTAGAAATTGAAGCACCCACAGCTTCTGAAGGCAAGTTGTTCCACTGATTAATTGTTCCAACTGTCAGGGAATTTCTCCTTATTTCTAGGTTGAATCTCTCCTGGACTAGTTTCCAACGGTTGCTTCTTGTCCTGCCTTTGGGTGTGTTTTGGAGAATAGCTTGACTCCCTCTTCCCAAATTGCATCGCTAAATGTCTGTGGAGATTCTCAGTCATCCAGGTTATGGTTGTCCCAAAGGTGCTTTTTCAAGAGGCAACTGGGCTTTCTGGTTCTTCTTTGAAGACATATCGCTTCTCACCCCACTGAAGCTTCTTCAGCTCTTTAGATTCTTCATGAGCTGAAGAAGCTTCTTGGATGAGAAGCGAAACGTCTTCAAAGAAAAACGAGAAGGTCCAGTTGCCTCTTGAAAAAAGCACCTTTGGCACTTGACTCCTTCTTCTTTGTGGAAGCCCCTGAGATATTGGAAGACTGTCACCCCTAGTCCTTCTTTTCATTAAACTAGTAAAGGTAAAAGGTTCCTCTCACACATACGTGTTAGTCATTTCTAGCTCTAGGGGGCGGTGCTCATCTCCATTTCAAAACTGAAGAGCCAGCGCTGTCCGAAGACGTCTCCGTGGTCATGTGGCCGGCATGACTAAACGCCGAAGGTGCACAGAACGCTGTGACCTTCCCACCAAAGCGTTCCTTACTTTTCTATTTGCATTTTTTACATGCTTTCGAACTGCTAGGTTGGCAGAAGCTGGGACAAGTAACGGGAGCTCACTCCGTTATGCGGCGTTAGGGATTTGAACGCCCAAACTGCCGACTTTTCTGATCGACAGGCTCAGCGTCTTAGCCACTGAGCTACCCCATCTTCATTAAACTAGATAGACACAATCCCAGCAATTATTCTTCCTATGTTTTAGCCTCCGGTCCCTTATCATCTTTGTTGGTCTTCTCTGCACTCTTTCTAGAACCTCTTTTTTTTTTTAATATCGTGGTAACCAAAACTGGATGCGGTATTTCAAGCGTGGCCTTACCAAGGCATTATCAAGCGGTATCAGCACTTCACGTGCTAATCTTGATTCTATCCCCCTATTAATGCAGCCGAGTCAACCTGTGAGCTGTTAGATCATAGTTTCAGAGAGATCGCCTTGTCTAAACCGAGAAGCCGAAAGAGCCAGGAGTGGGGTGGGGGGTGGGGGGCGGGGTTCGGAGTGACTTCTGACTTCCTGCCAGCATCTCCATTGATTTTCCTTGTAGGAAACTGGCAGGGAGCCATGGAAATGATGATTACGTGACCACGGCTGACCGCAGTGATGCAGCAGTATTGACGTGGCCACAGTGTTGCCAAATGTCCATCCTACAGGAGTCACGGGTCCCAGATTTTGGACCCGTTCTGTAAATTGGTCCACTTGAGATACGTAGATTCAAAAATTATTGCCCTAGGACAGGGGTCTCCAACCTTGGCAACTTTAAGCCTGAAGGACTTTGATTCCCAGAATTCCCCAGCCAGCAAAGAACATATAAGATCTCCTATTTCAACAGAGGGTTGGACTGCAACAGGGGTCTCCAACCGTGGCAGCTTAAAGGTACCAAGGTTGGAGACCCCCTGCCCTAGGATGCATTATTTTGCCTAATTAGAAGTTACAGTCAGACACAAGTTTTAGTAATGCAGCCAGTCCTCGGTTTACAACCATTTGCTTAGCGATTGTTCAGAGCTGCACAGCACTGAACAAAAGCGACTTATGACCGTTTTTCAGTTATAACCGCTGCAGCATCCCCCATGGTCACGTGATCAAAACTCAGATGCTCAGCAACTGGCATGTACTTATGATGGTTGCCGTGTGCTGGGGGGTCATGTGATCCCCTTTTGTGACCTTTTGACCAGCAAAGTCCACGGGGAAGCAAAGAATTCCCTTAACAACTGTGATACAAACTTAACCACTGCAGTGATTCACTTAACAACAGCCAGTTTCCACTAAAAACAAAAAACAAAACCCATCGCTTGGGGAAACTTGATTCCCTTAAGGACCCTAAGATTCCCTTGAACAGCCACAATGATTTTACTTTGTAAAATGCTCCTCTAATCGGATCTGGCCACGTGATGGCTCAACTTACGTCCTCACTCACTATGGAAATTCCAGTTCCAGTTATAGTTATAAGTCGAGGACTACCTGCAAATCAACTGTATGATGAGGGAGAACATTTTAATGGCAGGCAGAGTCTTTGGAAGTGGTGGACTTGCTGTTGCTGAAGCTTGGAGGAGCAGTTTTAAGGAATGTGTGGTAGGGCAGTGGTCCCAATGCCAGAAGGAAATGCGCCCCCCTACGCATGCACGCATAATACCCACCCACCCTTAACTTCACTGCACCTCACAGCTGATTTTCGGCCTTCTAAAGGCTTGAGGAAGGCTACTGCTGGTTTTGCAGGCCCAAAACTAGCCCCATTTCATCACTTCCGGTATTTTCAGAAAAACAGGAAGTGACAAAACGGGCTTAGTTTTCGGCCTGCAGAAGCCTTTCTCAAGCCTTTGGGAGGCCGAAAAAGGACTCAAACTGGCTGAAAATCCACTGTGAGACGCGTGCATGCCCAGTGAGATACGCTTGCCTGCAGCTCATGTTCTGCCACAAATGGTTCTGCATGCCACCTGTGGCATGCGTGCCAAAGGTGCGCCATCACAGTGGTAGGGTGTTCCTGTTTTTGTGGAGGGTTGGACTAGATGGTCTTCAAAGTCCCTTCCCATCCTTCCATTCTGTTATTCCCTTCAGAGCTTCAGAATCTACTTCTTGCTGGTAGCAAACATGAACAGAAGAATAACCTTATCGAAATACTGCTAACTCTGAAGCTGTGTTTTTCAACCTTGGCAACTTTAGGACAAGTGGACTTCCGGCTCCCAGAATTGCCAATCCAGCCATGCTTATAATGCCCCTACATTTTTCTGGTCAAAAAAGAAGAGAAAGGGATGTATTTCCACTATAAAAAAAAAAGAAGAAGGCTTCAGGAAGTGGTTTGGTTAATCATGTGCCTTCTTAAGCCTTTTCATCCTGACTAAATTCATTGGTAAACTAACCTGACCCCTGTTTTAGATTAGTTTTACAGCTCGTCCGGAAGCTTCAGTTTGTGTTTGCATAGTTGTTAACTTGAATTGAACTGATCTGTCATTTCTCACAAGAGACCGAGGTATTAAATCAAACCCCAGAGGTTGGCGTTTTGCAAAACATTCAAGGCAAAAACTACCTACGCAGCCATCTAGTCTGTGATACGAAGACAGCCACCAAATGTGAGGATGTCTCAGAATGAAGCCGTGGCGTATCACTTGAGTGAGTCAAGAGTTTTAAGCTAAGAATCTAAACAGACCCAATTATCTAATAAAGATAAGTTTATAATTGTCCAATAAATTTCAGACAATGGGAGATACCCACTTCCTAGTGAAGAGAATTCACGACCCTGGTAAAATAGTCCACAACAAGCATTCATTTAGTTCAAAGTTACAACAGCACTGGAAAAAAGTGATTTAAAACTGGTCCTCATACTTACAACTGCTGCAGCATACCTAGGGTCACGTGATCAAAATGTGGACATTTGGCAACTGGCATCTCTTTGCAGTGTCCTGAGCAGAGGTGGTGTTCAGCAGGTTCTGACCAGTTCTGGAAAACCGGTAGCGGAAATTTTGAGTAGTTCAGAGAACCGGCAAATCCCACCTCTGACTGGCCCTGCCTCCATCTATACTCTGCCTCCCATTGAGTCCCAGCTGATTGGCTGGGTCTCCTTTGGTTGCCCTGCACAGGAGAACAGAGCTGGAAAGCAGGTTAGTGGGGTGGGGAAGGAATGGGGATTTTGCAGTATCCTTCCCCTGCCACGCCCACCAAGCCACAACCACAGAACCGATAGTAAAAAAAAAATAGACTCCCACCCCGGATACATGATCGCCATTTGCAACCTTCCAAGCCAGCTTTCTTTTTATATATTATATGGATCTTTGGTTGTTCGGGTTTTCTCCTGCATAAGATTGGAAGTATCTAGGCAACGTTTCGATGAAGTCTCATTCATCATCTTCAGGCTTGTGTCTTCGGCTCTGTGCTTCTCAGAGTGATGTGAGCTTGCAGCTGCTTCTTCCTTTTAACTGCTAGTGAGGGTGTGACGTGATTTGGTGGGAGCTTGGCTGTGTTCTGATTGGGTGGGGATGTGTTCTCATTGGTTGGGGGTTTGGCTGTGTTTTATACACACACACACACACACACACACACACACACACACACATTTTCCTTTAACATACATAAGTGCTTAGTAAACAAGCCAGCTTTCAACAACTAAAATCAACGTGGGAAATCTGCTTCACTTAATGACTGCATAATTTACTTAACAACTGCACCAATTTTGCTTAGTAACTGTGGCACAAAAGGTCATGGGAATTAGGCACGAGTCATTTAATTATCCCACTTAGCAGTAGAAATTCTGGTCCCAATTGTTGATGTACATTCAGGTCTATCTGTAGTTTGTTCCTGAAAGACCTTCTAGTACCTACTCAGTTCAACCTGTAGTAGAATCAGGACTTGCACAGGGCCCATAGCAAGTCTGAAATTGTGGGGTTAGTTACAGTCGAAATTCGAGGCCTACCTCAGAAGGGGAATTACAGAAATGACAGGGATGGTGCTTCCATTTGTCCTCAAAACTACTGAAGATAAACTGCTTCGGCAAATACAGGCTTCATCCAACTATCCCAAGGAGATACAGGGAATCGGTTTAGTGACCGTTTGAAGTTACAACGGTGTTGATAAAAGGGACTTATGACCATTTTTCACACTTTGCAACCATTTCACATAGTCACATAGTCAAAATTCGGACGCTTGGCATCTGTCTCATGAGGGTTGCCACGTCCTGGGATGACGCAATCCCCTTTTGCGACATCCCGACAAGCCAAAGTCAACGGGGAAGCCAGATTCCCTTAACAACCGTGTCCCTCACTTCACGACGGCAGCGATTCACTTAACGACTGCAGCCAGGAAGGGGCAAAAAAGCGGGGACCAAACTCACCTTAACAACTGTCCTGCCTAGCCACCGAAATTTTGGGTGCTGGTTGCAGCTGTAAGTCGAGGACTTCCTGTACCCGGATGGATTTCAAACCAGATTGGAACCAGGAGACGGAAGGCACATTTACCAAGAGAGTTTCCAGTTTCCCACTCCAGATCTTTTGTACTCCCCAGCAGCAAAGAAAGGAAACGGAGGTGGGGGACACACGCACACACACACACATTGCCACTGAGTAGTTAGAAACCACTGCCTTCTCTCTTCCCCCCCCCTCCCTCTGCACACACCCCTCCCTGTGCAGTGACATTGATGAATGTCTGGCGTGATCTTTTTTTCCCCTCTGGTGGGATGTTAGGCAGACAATTGACTCTTCCAAAGCTCCCATTTCTGTCAGCTACCATTAAGGGCCAGGTTCGTGGCTAATTGGACGCTTTGTTAGAGGAATTTGTTAACTTGAGCGAAGCAACTGATGAAGCTTCTGGGTGTCTCCTCTCCCCACTCACAGCTCCCTGTCCACCCCAACCCCCCCATCCACCCCCCCACCCCCACCCCACCCCCGCCTCGGTAAAGTACTTTGGAGGAATAAGGGCAAGGGGAGAAGGTGAGCTTCAGCCCTTTTGGGAGCCGGCAGAATACAGGCCTTTGGGTGACAAGGACATCGCCTGTTCACATGCTCTGGGCCTTGGAATAACAGAAGAGCTGGAAGGGACCGTGGAGGTCTTCTAGTCCAGCCCCCTTGCTCAGGCAGGAGACCCTATATCGGTGATGGCTAACCTTTTTGGGCTCCTGTGCCAAAAATTGTGCGCGTGCTTGTGCTCGCACACATGCTTGCAAGCACCCAGAAGGCAATATGCGCCCCTCCCGCAACCCCTGTGCATGCAATCCCGCCCCCCCACGCCGCCCCCTACATTTGAGGCCTTTTTGCGGCCTTCCAGAGACTTGAGGAAAACATCTGCAGGGTTTGCAGGCCGAAAAATGGGTCCGTTTTGTCACTTCCAGTATTTCCGGAAATACAGGAAATGATGAAACGGGCCCATTTTTCAGCCTTCAAAGGCTTTCCTCAAACCTCTGGGAGGCCGAAAATCAGCTGTGAGGCGCGCTCATGTGCAGTGAGGTAAATTTTCCTATGTTTTGCGTGCCAGCACAAATAGCTCTACGTGCCACCTGTGTCACGTGTGCCATAGGTTTGTCATCGCGGCCCTATATGATTCCAGACAAGTAGTTGTGAAATCTCTTCTTGAAAGCCTCCAGTCATGGAGCATCCACAACTTCTGGGGGCAAGCCATTCCTCTGGTTGATTGTTCTTACTGACAGGAAATTTCTCCTCAGTTCTAAGTTGCTTCTCTCCTTGATTGGTTTCCATCCTTATTGCTTCTTGTCCTGCCTTCTGGTGCTTTGGGGAATAGCTTGACTCCCATCTTTTTTGGGGCAGCCCCTGAGATACTAGAAGACTGCTATCCTGTCACCCCCTATTTTTTTTCAGTAGGCTAGACATACCCAATTCCTGATAGAATAGAATAGAATAGAATAGAGCTGAAAGGGACTTTGGAGGTCTTCTAGTCCAGCCCCTTGCTCAAGCAGGAGAACCTATACTATTTCAGATAAGTGGCTTGTCCAGTCTCTTCTTTAAAAAAATCCAGTGATGGAGCGTCCACGATTTCTGAAGGCAAGCTGTTCCACTAGTTAGTTGTCCTCACTGTTAGGAAGTTTCTCCATTCTTTATATTTTTTACCATCCAGGCCCCTAATCATCTTGGTTGCTCTTCCCTGCACTCTTTCCAGAGTTTCAATAGTGTTTACGTCAATAAAGGAAAATATTTGTAGATCCAGGGTTGAAATAGGAGCGGGGGAAGAATCAGTGATGTTGTTACCTAGTTTGGGTAATGAAACATCTGCAAGAAAATCACCCAGCTCAGAGATCTCCAAGACCCCCTCAATGTTTACATCATCCTCGCTAAGAAGGGCTTTGCCACAAAGCATGCAGCCTGGAGCAGGAGTGAACGTGCTGTTGTTAAGGAAGAGAAAAGCCAAGTTTCTAGTCCTTCTCAGCCATGGAGGATCTCTGTGGTACTTTGGATCTCTCTCTGTCTGTCTATGTCTTTCTCTGTGTGTGTCTCTCTCTCTGAGCCTCTCTGTGTCTTTCTCTGTGTGTGTGTGTCTCTGTGTGTGTGTGTGTGTCTCTCTCTGTCTCTGTCTCTCTCCGT
>NW_020769318.1:25561941-25572516 GCF_900518735.1 Pseudonaja textilis | reverse complement strand
TTCCTTCCTTCCTTCCTTCCTTCCTTCCTTCCTTCCTTCCTTCCTTCTTTCTTTGTCTTAAAAGGAAGAAAAAGAAAGAGGGAGGGATGGGAGAAAGAAAAAAGGGAAGGAAGGGAAAAAGAGAAGGGAAAAAAGGAATGTAAATGAGATATATATGGATGGACGGATGGATCGAGGGAGGAAGGGAGGAAAAGGAAAAGGAGAGGAAGGAAGGACGCAGCTTCAGAGGATACTTTGAAACAGCTCAGCAATCCAGGGGTGGAAGGGACCTCAGAGGTCATCTAGTCCAACCCCCGCACCAAGAGCATTGTTAAAGTGAGTTTCTATCTTTCGACCCAGCCAGTCATGTGACCACCAAGCCACAATCAGCCAGTCATGTGACCGGCAAGCCACTCCCAGCCAGTCACATGACTAGTAAACCACACCCACAAATTAGGCCACGCCCACAGAACCGGTTGTTAAGAAATTTGAATCCCACCCCTGATTATCTCTATTTAAGCCTTGGCAAATCTGCCAGTTCAAAGCTCATGCTTCAAAGGTGCCCCCTCCTGGGCTATAAGGCTGATTGGTCGTAGCATATCATCGGCTGATAACCCCCTCAGTCAATTGCAGCCCACCAGACCTTATAAATATTCCAGCATTTGCTCCTCAGTCTGGAGAAGCTATTTGAAGCAGGAGGATATCTCTCTGTTCTTAATTCTGTTGTGATTCTTTGTCCTCTAGCGCGCTTCTCGTCCTTGGGATCTATTTTGAGCTTATGATTTTTGGAACTTTTTCCTTCAAATCCTGATTTGAGGGTCTTCCAGCTCTTCCATCCTAGTAAAGCCTTAGGCCGTGCCTTTTTTTTTTAGGAGGTGCAGTGGTGAAATTTTCAATGGGAACCATGGACTGAGGTGTCTAGGATAGTTCAAAATTTAATAAACGATCAATATACCAGTTTGGGGTAGGCGGGGGGGGGAGGCGGGCTGCTATGGGTTCGGGCGGACCCGTTGCTAACATTATGGCTGGTTCGGTGAACTGCCAAATCCCACCCCTGGCTGGCCCCTCCTAAGAGTCTCCACGTGGCCCATATCGGATGCCAGGGCTACGTGAAGGCTCGGGGAGAGGGAAAAACAGGCCTCCTGGAAGCTCCAAAAGTCCAGAAATGCGCCCATTTTGGGCCCCAGAGCGCTTCCAGAGCCAGGGGGGAGGTAATTTTCTCCATCCCAGAGGCTTGAGGAAAGCCTCCGGAACCAGGGGAAGGCGAAAAACAGGCCTCCCGGAAGTCCGAAAACAGGCCCGTTTTCAGCCCCAGAAGGCCTCCGGAGTCCGGGGGAGGCATTTTTCACCCTCCCAGAGGCTCGAGGAAAGTCTCGGGAGCCCAGGGAGGGTGAAAAATGCCCCCCCCCCGCCACCATGGCGTAGGAGGCCAACTAGGCCACACCTACCAAGGCCACACCCACTCAGCCACTGGGCAGAGAACCTATTGCTGAAAATTTTGAATCCCACCCCTGGGGGAGGGGTTAAGATGCACAGCTAGATACTGGGAGACTCTGAGTTCTAGTTCTCCCTTAGTCATGGAGGCCAGGGAATTCCGGGAGTTGAAGTCGATAGGTCATAAAGCTGCCAAGGTTGGGAAACGCCTTTCCTGGAGAAACTTCTTCAATCTTCTGGTCATCTGGCAAGGAAGACATCTTGAGAAGATACTGCTTAGGTCTTTCTCAAGCATAGAGCTGATCTGCATTTGAGTTACCTTGGACTTCTACCATGGGAAGGGAGTAGTCTGCAGATGGACTACTATATACTTTACACATACTTTACAACTCCTGAGTTGCAAGGGAGCTGAGCTGGCAACTAGAAGACCTCCTTCTTTCTCCTACCTTTCACTTGAGCTCCATTGCAGCTCAAAACGGTTCCAGATTATCCTACCATTAACTTGCAAACTGTCAAGCAGGCAATCATGCTTTTGGATGTGGCCCAATCTGGGGGGAGGGGGTTGTGCCCCCCCCCTCAACTCTGCTTCTTCCCTTCTCAAACCCATTTCAGTTTCCTTTCCGCCCCCTCCTTCTCCCAGGATCAGAGATGACCTAAGATACCCACCATAACCGAGGCAGTGGAAGGGTGCTGATGCGATTGATAGTGTAATTTAAGCGATCAATATTTAGAAAGCACTCTGCAAATCCCAGAGGCCTGGGGAGGGCTGGACATTATTTATTAATAATTAGGTTATGCCGTTTGCATGCAGAGATGCTAAGCACCTGGATTTCAGTGTTGGGGTGGAGTGGGGCTTAATTTGAAAGAAGAGCGAATCCAAAGAACAAAAGGAGTATTATTATTATTATTTTCAAGAGAGGATTCCAAATTTTTACAAGAGTTTGCAAATGAAACCAGATCCATGCTTGGGATTTCAACTCAAAGCAGCCCCCCCTGCTCCCCCCCTCCCAACCTGGCATGGAAAGGGTCTCCCGTTCGATCCCGATCATCCGCAAGGGCGTCTGAGAACAAAGCCTTCCCAGAACATGGAGGAACTATTGCCAACCTGTGCAAAATGGAGCTTTGAAGTTTCCCATCGATTAGAAGGCTAAAAACACGATTGCCTCGGTTAGGAGCAGACTGCGTTTCCCCAAAGTGGGTGGGTGGGGGGCTGGGATCTGGATCTCGGGGCTCGGGGATCGAGGTTACAATGGGGGGCGGGGAAGCAATGGGTTAAACCTCTGTGGGACTTCCAGTGAGCCCCCTTAACTGACCCCTCTGAGTGAAAATCTCGGGCCAACGTGTGACTCACATCTTCTCGGAGAAAACCGCAAAGGAATGAGCGAATGACCTTGTGGGGGAGAAGAGCAGCGGTGGGATCCATTATTTTGCTACCGGTTCTGTGGGCGTGGCTTGGTGGGCGTGGCAGAGGAAGGATACTGTAAAATCCCCATTCTCTCCCCACCCCACTAACCTGCATTGCAGCTCGGTTCTCCTGTGCAGGGCAACCAAAGAAGACCCAGCTGGAACTCAGGAGGCGGAGAATAGATGGGGTTGGCGGGGCCAGTCTGAGGTGGTATTTGCCGGTTCTCCGAACTACTCAAAATTTCCACTACCGGCTCTCCAGAACCTTTCAAACCTGCTGAAGACCACCTCTGGTGGGGAGGGAACGGGGATTTTGCAGTATTCTTCCCCTGCCATGTCCACCAAGCCATGCCCACAGAACTGGCAGTAAAAACAATTTGAATCCCACCGCCGATCTTCCCTAGTTTCTTGCTCTGTAAAGGTGAGGGGGAAAGAGATGTGCTTTCCAACTTGCAAGATTCTGTTAACGTATCTTTACTATAAAGCAGTGGCCCCCAACCTTTTTTGTGCCATGGCCCGGTACCGGCATCACAAAATGATCCGCGGTCCAGTACCGGCATCAGCACGCATGGCAAGGCAAGCCGAGCGACCGGCCAGCCAGCCGTCCCCCGCTTCTCCCCGCCACCTTCAACTCCTCCTTTGTACCTTTGTCGATGGGCTTCGGGACAGCTTCGGGACGGTCGCTCGGCTCGCCTTGCCTTGGGTGCTGAAAGAATCCTTGCGCCTTAGTTTTGTCCGAAGCCGCCCCCCCCCTTCGATGAAACTAAGGCGCGAGGATTCCTTCAGGACCCAAACGCCGCTTTCCAACTGGAAAAGCTCATTAGAAGCACTTTCTCATCAAAACAAGATGGCGGTGCCCAGCAAACCGGCGGCCCGGTAGAAAATGTTCCACGGACCGGTACCGATCCGGGGCCCGGTGGTTGGGGACCCTTGCTATAAAGTTCAGACTAGTGCTTCTGGCTGTTTTTCTTGTCTGGACTACCTCACAAGGCTGACGGGTGCTGATACCAGCCACATATTTTGCTTCCTTTACTGAGCTGGATGGTAGCATGATCTAGTCTGGCGAAAGAAAGGCCCCAAAGTTAAATCTTCCCTTTCTTCAGAGAAAATTGAAAAGTTGCTTTCTATAGGATCAGGGAAGGCAGCATTGCTCAATGGGAGAAGAGCCCATGATTTTTGGTAGATAAAGATTTCACGTTTGGAATCCTTGCAAGAAGTGGGGGCACTATTTTGGAAGTTATTATACGAAATCTCAAGGAGATTTTGAGTGATTTTAAGGTAGTCCTTAACTGATGACCAAAGTAGAGCCCAGAATTTATGTTGCTACGTGAGACATTTGTTAAGTGAGTTTTGTCCCATTTTACAACCTTTCTTAACTCAGTTGTTAATTGAATCACTGCAGTTATTAAATTAGTAACACTGTTGACCGCAGGACACTTGCAACTGTCATAAATATGAGTCGGTTGCCAATCGTCTGAATTTTGATCATGTGACCATGAAGATGCTCTGATGGTTGTAAGTGTGAAAAATGGTAATAAGTCACATTTTTCAGTTACAGCCGTTGTAACTTTAAGCAGTCACTAAACGAACTGAGGATTACCTGTATACATTTTGGATGATTCTTTTTTTGAATAGGATTTTTTTAATCTTAAGAAGACATGCTTAATTTTAAACACCCATATTCAATATTTTGGGATTGAAAAAGATTTCTGGTGTTCATTTTCAAAACTTAAACTAGTTGTCCCAATTTTGCTTGAAAATCTTCAGAGGAGAGAGAGCTTCATTCGTTCTCAAAAATTGCTTCTATGACAGCTACCTTGACGTTTTCCCTAAAATTATTCTCAGCATTTTCTCCATCAAATATTAAAAAGTATTTCTATGCCCCAGCTATCTTTATTATTCTATTCTAAACTCATTGCTGTATATCTGTATATCATTCTCCAATAGTTTTGTTCAAATCTGAAGTCAAAACTCCAGAAAAGGCCCAGCAAGGACCAAATAAAATGGGAATATTATATTCCACAACTGGGAAACACAATTTCATCTTTTTAAAGTACTTTTTTTTAACCTCCAAACTTTGGAGGAATGAGCACTAAACCCCATTATTAAAAATGTAGGGAATCTCTTCACAATAATGGAAAAATCTTGAAACAACTATAGCAAAAGTCTTGAAAGTTTTAACAAGTAAAAAGACGTGGGATTTTTTTTTTTACATGTCGGATTGGCATGGATTTCTTACAGTGTCAAATTCCTTTTAAATTTATTTTGACAAGTCACTGAGAACAAACTACAAAGATAATTTATGGATGATACCAGATCCCTGCGAAACTACAGTCTATTAATCAAAGTTGGGCTTTGGAGGAGTTGTAAATAGATTGGGACATCTTACTATATCTAGTGGCAGTACCCATTTAATTACTCGTTTTGGTTGAAAGATCTTGAGAAAATAGGAAAAATTACACAACAATGTTTAATAATTAATGCTAGCGTAGCTTTATTGCCCATTTTCCAGAACATGTAAAATGGTGCAGCATAACAAATTAATTCATTTCTTGTTGTTAGCTGCCATATCTGCTATTGGAAAACACTAGAAAAGTAAATTACATCTTTCTTTGGTTCAGTGGTATTTAAAAGTGGGGAGGGGAAAAAGGCCCTGGCCAACAAAACAAAAACAAATTAGTACAGCAGCAAAATGTCCTGAATTTGTATTTTTTAATTAAAGAGGGGTTGGTTTTTTTTTCTACATCTGAACTCTGTTTTTGGTTCTGTCAACTGTATAATTCCCAATAAATTATTATCTCTTTCCATCGAAAAAGTATTTGGGAATGGAAAGACTGCATGTTTTAAAATTAAGCCTTCTTAAGATGACTAATCTATTTAGATATCGTCCCAAGCTATCTTTTTAAAGCTTTGGTGCAGATTCTTTCTTTCTCTCTCTCTCTCTCTCTCTCTCTCCCCCACTTTCCTTGGCTTCTTTTGTTCAAATGTTCAGTGTTTTGTTCATCGCTATTGGTTTAAATTAAATTAAAGAACTCTGAAACAATAATTCTGTTCACCTCGCAAGACAGCTACCTGGGGTGGCTCTCCCATCACCTCTGTCTTGGGGTGACTTGCACCCACAATTGGGTGCCAACTTGAAAAATGGTTCTCGCTGGGTTGCTGTGGCTGTTTTCGGGTGGCATTATTCAAACCATCCTGTCTCCGTTCTCAAAAACAATTAGAATTGCCTTCTGTTTGCTAAGAATCTGACCCGCAGAGAGATTATAACCTTTGTGTGTGTGTGTGTGTGTGTGTGTGTGTGTGTGTGTGCGTGCACTATGGGGCTTTTTGGATCTGTTTTTTTTTTTTTAATTCTCAAAAAAAATAAAAATAAAAAAATAAAAATCCATTTTCACAAGCGTTTAGCCTGAGCTCTGGAGGGTATGGTAATTACACCTTCGCAGTTGGAAAAAAAGCTAGAAATAATTATGTAGTGGGTTCCTGGTGTGTGGTGGACCTGCATAGCAATTGAAGTCAGTCCTGGGCTGGGATGGAGGGAAAGGAAAAAAAAACAAAAAAGAACCAATGCAGAGGCCATGCCTCATTGTCCTGGGGAGAAGGAAGGGGGAAGGTGTGTGTTTTGGGGAAGGACTTGAGGGCGGCTGTTGAAATCACGGTGTGGAAAGCAGAGACTTGTCCATTCTCCAAGTTGGGGTGAGGAACGATACGAAAGGAAGGAGGTTTGAGGGACGTCAGAATCGCAAGAAAGCAATGCAAAGCTCTAGCCGTTTGTTTGGCTAGCAGAGATGGGCAAAGATTATTCCTTGTTGACAGCCAGGTCAGTTTTGATGGCCTCGGAGTTCAGACTGGAGGTGTAGTTCAAAATGAAGAGGTGGTCTTGTTTTGGGGCGTTTGCAGGGGTGGGCTTCAAATTTTTTAGCAAGGGGCTCTCTGCCCCTAATGACTGGGGGCGCGTGGCTGGGTGGTCATGTGGCGGGGTGGGCGTGGCTTGGTGGATGTGTGACTGGGTGGGTGTAGCCAACTCAATGTCGCTTCTTTGCCCTAATTACATACATACATACATATATTTGTTTTCTTAAGTTTTCCCGGGTACTTACATGTATGGTATTCAGCTTTGCTCGGGTATTTTCCCACGTCATTGTAGTTGTGCTTTTAAAGTTGTAGCAACATTTCGGCAGAATCTCATCTGCCATCATCAGGCATATATATATATATACACACACACACACACACACATACATACTAAAAAGTTGTTTATTATTTTGTGAATTTAATACTTAAATAAAAGACTGGGTGAAACCAGCCTTAATAGTAGTGACTGTGAGAGGGATCTTGGAGTCTTCGTGGAGTTTCTGGTGAGTTACATAATTCTTATTATTTGGGAATTAATCCCCTCGAAGGCTAGTGGCTATGTTATCTGATTTGCTCAATGGCTCTCCCTCGCAAGTGCTGAGTGGATTGTTTATCTAGCTTGCCACAGTTTTACGAGGTGTGAAATGCTCTTGGCTGAACGCCCAGAAGTTCAAATAAGCCTATTAAGAGCTTTCCCTTGCTGCTTGTCTTTCTGAGGTTATTGGGGGCTCTCCGAGCCCCGCAGAGTCTTAGCTAGGGGTTCTCCCGAGCCCCCAGCAGCCCATCCCTGGGCGTTTGTTTTGTGAGTCTCAACTAGTCTTCCCTTCAGTAGTCAACAGCCATGGTGAAATTTGGATTCGGAAAGAAGGACGCACCCCACCATGCTTATAACAGGGGAACCTCTTTTGCATGCAGAGACACAGCAGGCAGACTCCCTGGTGAGGAACTACTGGTAGACTTATGGCCATAATTGAGCCCAATTTGATTAAGTGAGTTTCACCCCCATTTTATGACTTTTCTTGCCACAGTTGTTCAGTGAATCACTGCGCTTGTTAAATTAGCCACACGGTCGTTGAGTGAATCTGCATTCCCATGGATTTTGCTTGTCAGAAGGTTTGCAAAAGCTGTTGACGTGACTCCGGGACACTGCAACCGTCGTAAATGTAAGTCAGTTGCCAAGCATCTGAATTTGGACCATGTGACCATGGGGATGCTGTAATGGTTGTAAGTGTGAAAAGCGGTCAAAAGTCACTTTTTTCAGTGATGTTCTAACTTTGCACGGTCACTAAATGAGGACTACTGTATTGGTAGCTCTTGACTTACAAGCATTTGTTTTGTGGTGGGGTTTTTGTTTTTTTTGGAGTTACCAATGGCACTAAAACTTATGACCATTTCTTGCATTTTCAAGTGTTGCAGCATCCCCATGATCACACGTTCCATACTTGAGTGTTTGGCAATTGGTGTGTATTTATGATGTTTGCCATGCCCTGGAGACACATGATCAATATTTAAGGGGTTGCCACAAAGAAGAGGGAGTCAAGCTATTCTCCAAAGCACCTGAAGGCAGGACAAGAAGCAATGGGTGGAAACTAATCTAGGAAAGAAGCAACCTAGAACTAAAGGAAAGATTTCCTGACAGAATAATTAACCAGCGGAACTACTTGCCTCCAGAAGTTGTGAATTCTCCAACACTGGAGGTTTTTAAGAAGAGATTGGATAACCGTTTGTCTGAAGTTGTGTAGGGTTTCCTGCGTAAGCAGTGGGTAGGACTAAAAGACCTCCAAGGTCCCTTCTAACTCTGTTATTCCCTTATCGCCATTGGGGATCTTCCCAAGTATCTTCCAGCAAGCAACGTCAACAGGGAAAGCGGGATTCGCTTAACGGCCACATGACTCACTTAACAACTGCAATGATTCAGATGTGGCTCTCTTAACCATCATCTTGCTTAGCAATGGAAATTGTGGTCCCTATTGTGGTTGTAAGTCAAGGACTGCCCATAATTCTGGTTAGGGTTAGAGTTAAGGCAAAGGTCAGCAACCGGCAGCTCTGGAGCCATATGTGGCTCTTTCATCTCTCTGCTGCGGCTCCCTGTTGCTGGTCGATGTTACAATTTTGAGAGGAGTTCCGGGTTTTTTTGGAGTGGGGGGGAGCACGGCACACGAGAAAGAGACTCTATGGCAAGGGGTGGGTTTCTCAGTCAGCTCCACAATAGATGGGGCTTTTGGTTAGGACAGGTAGAGGTGTCAGCTCCAGGATTGAACAAAGGGCTTCCGGTTAGGACTTTTGTGGCTCTTTGAGTGTTTAAGGTTGCCGACCCCTGGGTTAAGGGCATAGGAAGTCCATGCCAAGCATCAGGGGAAGAATAGATACACCAGATTGAGAAGGACCTGAAAATATCAACCTGATAAATGTTAAGATGCCTCAATCATGAACTGTAGGATGCAGAGAGGGAGGGAGGGAGAGAGAGAAAGAGGGAGAGAGAGACAGGTTGATGTGGTGAGGGCATCCTACATTTTGCTTATCTGGCTTTCTCCCTCTAAAATCGTTCCCCCTCCACACCCCCATTTTAACGCAGAAGCCGTAGTTCACTTGCCTCCTTCCATTCTGCCCACTCCCTCGCTTTCTGAGTACATTAATTGTTATTAAAAATTAAAGGCTTTGCGTCTCTTTGGGGAGTTGAGAAATCTCTTTTGGCAACAAAGGTCAGTCTTGTTCCGCTTACACCCACACCTCGCGCTGGCGGAAATCGGCAGGGCTCGGCTGCACGCTTTGCCGTGAACGCGGCGAGATCGACCTAACTGGCATCGTGATGCGGCCCCCCTTGTCAAATATGGGGGGGGAGGGGGGGCGCGACAGCGGACACCGAAGGAAACTGCTGAGAAACTAGGAGGTATCGGCAGACTTGGAGGAATCTGGAGATTAAGCCAAGCATCGCAAAGCTTTGGAAGAAACAGCCGGCTTTCTCCATCCGGCTTTGGCCTATGAGAGCTGCGCGTGGTCAGAAAGATTACAAAATGCAGGTAGTCCTCGACTTACAACAGTTCATTTAGTGACCGTTCAAAGTTACGACGGCACTTTAAAAAAATGACTTACGACCATTTTTCAAACTTACAACCATTCCCCACGATCACATGATCAAAATTCAGACGCTTGGCAACTGAACTCATACTTACAACGGTTGCAATGTTCCGGGATTATGTGATCCCCTTTTTACGACCTTCCGTCGGGCATAATCAGTGGGGAAGCTAGATGTACTTTACAATAGTGTCACTAATTTAATAACAGCAGGGATTCACTTAACAACTGTGGCAAGAAAGGTCATAAAATGGGACAAAACTCACTTAAACAAATGTCTCACTCAATGGAGGTCATAAGTTGAGGACTACCTGTAAAAACCAGTCCAGTTGCTTTTAAGGGGGGGAAAAAAGCACCTTTGAGACACCAACCTGGTTGAATTTTTCACTCAACCGTCGGCTGCCTCTTCTGTTCTCTATCACTTTGCATTTGTTCAAGGACAAGGGACTTCTGTGGTGTTTTCACCTTTCCCTGTTAAAATAAAAAGTGGACATGCAAATTTGTACCTGTTTTGATATGCAGTTCCTGTGACTATAAGCATTTTTTGCAATTTCCCCTAAACGATGCGTTTTTTATGCATTTCCTGCCTGGTGAATTGCAGTTTGACATCCAGAGAGATGCGGAAGCAGGAAGGCAATTGCCTTCCAGTTTACACAACAGTTTCAGGAGTCTATAGAAATACAAGCTGTTTATTTTAAAATGCAAGCGAAACGGAGGAGGTGGAGGAGGAGGAGGGAGGAAGGAAGGAAAAAGAAAGAAAGAAAGAAAGAAAGAAAGAAAGAAAGAAAGAAAGAAAGAAAGAAAGAAAGAAAGAAAGAAAGAAAGAAAGAA
>NW_020769318.1:25499373-25548796 GCF_900518735.1 Pseudonaja textilis | reverse complement strand
AAGGAAGGCAAAGGAAGGAGGAAAGGAAAGGGAAAAGAAAGGAAAGGCAGGAGGAAAGGAAAGGAAAGTTGTTGTATGCCTCCCAGAGTCATATGCTTGTGAGATGGGCATCTATGTAGAGAAATAAAAAGAAAAGATATGTTCAAGCATCTCCTTTGTAAGATCTTCTCCTTCAACAAGAACAGATCCGCCCCAAAAGAAAATCAACTCTGGTTTGGAGCCTGAAATATTGTACACTATTCCCCCACCCCCACCCCCTTTTTTCCCCCCTTTTTTTTCCTTTCTTTCCAAAATCCTTCCTGTTCGTCTGTCATGTAGGCTCCTCCGAGACAGAGGACTCAAATATAGATCTGTATATTTTTCTTTAGAACGTTCCAAATGGATCCCTCCAATTCAGCAGATCAGATCCTCCTGCTTTTGTTGTTGCCATTCTGTGCCACTTTGCCTCCACAGCTGGGGAGGTTTTGCAAGGGTGGATGGGATTTTTTGTGTGTGGGGGGGGGGGGGGGGGGGGGCGGGGGCGGACGACTTTTCCGCCAGGAAGGAAGGAAACGCTTTCATATTCCGCTAAGTTACCTTGCCCAGGGGCAGGACGGGTGCCAGGGATGGGAGAGAAGAAAGGACAGGAGAAACAGTGGCAGAAACTCACATCCACAAAGACCACCCAAGAAAAAGGAGTGGGGGGGGGGGTGAGAGGGGGGGAAGCCCTTTGCATTAATTAGTTTATTTCTCTCTGTGATCCAAGTCCTTATGAAGCAAGTAATGAAGTGTGTACAGGCAATAACAGGCTTCACGAGAAACCCAGACCGTGAGGCTCACGGATCAAGGCATCCCTGGATTTAAAGGAAGAGGGAATATAGTATCCCCTTCTCTTCCCTTCTCTTCTCTTCTCTTCTCTTCTCTTCTCTTCTCTTCTTTTCCCTTCCCTTTCCCTTCCGTTCCCCTCCCTTTCCCTTTCTTTCCTTTCCCTTCCCTTCCTTTCCTTTCCTTTCCTTTCCCTTTCTCTTCCTTTCCTTTCCTTTCCTTTCCTTTCCCTTTCTCTTCCTTTCCTTTCCTTTCCTTTCCTTTCCTTTCCCTTCCCTTCCCTTCCTTTCCTTTCCTTTCCTTTCCTTTCCTTTCCTTTCCTTTCCCTTTCCCTTTCTCTTCCTTTCCTTTCCTTTCCTTTCCCTTTCCTTTCCTTTCCTTTCCTTTCCTTTCCCTTCCCTTCCTTTCCTTTCCTTTCCTTTCCTTTCCTTTCCTTTCCTTTCTCTTCCTTTCCTTTCCCTTCCCTTCTTTTCCTTTCCTTTCCTTTCCTTTCCTTTCCTTTCCTTTCCCCTTTCCTCTTCCCTTCCCTTCTCTCCCTTTCCCCTTCTTCCCTTTCCTTCTCTCCCTTTCCCCTTCTTCCCTTTCCTTTAGTTCCCTCCCCTGTCGTCCCTCCCCTCTTCTCATTTCCCCTTCTTCCCTCCCCTCCTCTCCCCCGTCTTTTCCCCTTCTTCCCTTCCCTTAACAACTGGGGCAATGATTCATTTAACAACCGGGACAAGAAAAATCATAAGACAGGGCAACATTCACGTTCAGATATTCCAGTTAACAATGGAAATGTTGAGCTCAATTATTTTGTAAGCCAAGGACTACTTGTTACTGGAATTCCGTTCCTGTATCAGGAAGGGATTATTTTGCAATGGAGAAGAATAGAACAAGTTTGCTTAGGGAGTCGCATAGCCCCAAACTCCACTGAATTCTCTCCCTCCCCACACAAAAAAGATTTTGTACGGGCCTTGGTGAGTTTGATGGCAATTGTTTATCCGTGCCCACCGTTTTGCCCTCCGTGTGTTCGTGTGCATATAGTTAGATTTGCAGGTTGACTTGAAAAACCTTAGATGCGAATGCTGGCTTGTCAGCATCAGGGATTGTAGCCTTTCCAAGCCTCAGGAGTCCTCCCCCTGCACCCCCACCCCAAATTCCCTCCCGGGTGATCTGCCTTTGATCATCGCCCCTGGGTTTGCAAGTGACAAGCTCCCCACAACGCCACCAAAGGGAAGATGATTTATTTAACTATCAGGACGTAGGATCTGTTTTAAAAAAGAGAAAGAAAGAAACCGGAAAATAGATTGTCACTATGGAAGATCAGCCAAGCACAAATACAGTCAACACACGTTATGCCAGTGGAACAAGAACATCTGTCTGCGTCTCGTTTTCAAACAGACGATTCCCAAAGTCTGTGACCAGAGATAATGTTTCATCAGATTTGTCTGATATCTTTGCTGACCCCCTTTTTTTCCCCCCTCTCGTTTCGACGTTGTGATTTCTCTCCCTTCCTGCTTCCTTCCTTTCTTTTTTGTTTTTCAAAAGACAGACTGAAAATTACAGGAATTTGCCAATCAAGCAGATCCCAGGTGTATATCATTACACTGTTTGTAACTTCCACGCTGGAAGGATGCAGGCAAAGCCTACGTTGGTTTGCAAAGTAGATGGCTCGGAGTAAAAATCTGGGCTAAGATTGGCCTTGCGGCATCCTGGGGAATGGACCGGTTGTGTCGTCGTTGTTAGCCGTGCATGTACAATTAGAATTAGAATCACAGAGTTGGAAGGAGCCTTAGAGGTCTTCTAGTCCAGCCTCCTACTCAGGCAGCAGACCCCATATTATTTCAGAGAAATGGTTGTCTAATCTCTTCTTAAAAACTTTCCAGTGTTGGAGCATTCACAACTTCTGGAGGCAAATTGTTCCACTGATTAATTGTTCTAACTGTCAGGAAATTTCTCCTTAGTTCTAAGTTGCTTCTCTCCTTGATTAGTATAGTGCCGTGTTGGTGTGGTGTCGGGGGTTTTCAATTCAATGTGTGGAGGGTGAAGGATGCGTGTTTGTGTTTTATTTTCATGGTCATGAGGTGCACTGAAGGTGGTGTTTGATTTCGTTGTGTGATGTGCAATAAAGTAAAGTAAACTAATTTCGGGGCAGGAATTAAACCTGAGAAAGTATCTCAGGCAACATCCTCCTTAATTTAAACACAGAGATAGGGGAGGGGGCTGAGATGCATTCAGATTACAAAGTTTGGTTCAGGGGTGCAATTCAACCTGTATAATAACCGGTTTGGTGAGCACACACTTTGCGCGCACACGTGCTCCACGTTTAAAAAAGCTAATACTTACCTTCAACTGCAGCTGCTCTGCCGCGTGAATCAGCTGTTCTCTAACAAAAAGGTATAAGACACAGGAAAGAGCAGGAGTAGGCAGGCGGGACCACGTGCTCGTCGGAGCTAACCGTTTGGATCGTTGGAACAAGGAGTTCGCCCAAACAGGTCCGAACCAGGACAATCCCACCCTTGGTTCAGTTCCTGTAACTTTATAATAAACATAACATTGGTGTTGTGGTTCGCCCGCAGCCTGTGCAGACGGCAGTGGAATTGGACAGTGGGGAAGAACATGGAGCAGTCCAGGAATCTGGGGAGGACTCGGACGAGGGTCCTGCATCTGATGCAGAGACGGGGCCAGGACCATCTGGGAGTGGGGCGCTGACTCCGGAGCTTCTGGAATCTGACAGCAGCGAGGCCGAGGAACAAGGGGAGCCTGTTCCCAGTGCGTGCATGCGCAGAGCTGCTAGAAGGCAAGAGCAGCTGAGACAAAAGGGGCGACTCGGGAGTAAGGCTTGGAGATGATTGCCCCTCCCCCAAGGTATAAAGGAAGCGCAAAGGTAGAGAAACCTTTGCAGGAAGCAAAGTCGTTCGCTCTGTTCAGATTAAACCTTGAAGCTCTGTGTGGACTTTGTACTTCACCTGGTCTTTTTACAGTTAATTTGGCACTTTAGTTGTTGGCAGCAATTCAAAGGAGATAAAAATGTGTGCTTATCTCGAGGGACTGTTTGGGACTCATTACGGGCTGGGAATGCACATAATTCCCAGCGTTGAAATAAAACAAGAGTTATTTGGACTAACCGTGTACTTAATTACGGTCTCAGGAAGCCTTGGTCAGACCAGCTGGCCTCCGTGACCTTTGATTTCCTAGTCTGTCTTGAAGGGCTGGCTGACAAGGAGCAAAGTTTGAGAGCCCAACGCAAGTTTACGCTCTCCGTGTGTGTGTGTGTGTGTGTGTTTGTGTGTGCAGATTTTTGCTCTTCTCCAAGGTCTTGGGAAACGGATGCATGTGCAGCGAGAAAAGTTTATTCTGTGTTTGTTGATATTGTTGATATAGAGAAATAAAGTGAATAGGCATGAATTATGGAATATTTTGCACCAGCTGAAGGTTGATGGCTGACCGCGGTAAGGGATATATGATGGAAACAAAGCAGGCACGCAAATAAATGAAATGTTTAGCAAATGGCGCAGTGCTGAGCAGGGAGTATCTGAAGGAAGTGTGATGTTCCTTTGATATTGATGGATAAATATTGGAAGCCTTCACTAATGGACAAATTTGACAGACCTCAGTAAAAGGTCCTGAAAACAGTATGATATCTTTAGCTTTTGACTCCCTTCCAAAGGTGGTATTCAGCAGGTTCTGACCGCTTCTAGAGAACCGGTAGCGGAAATTTTGACTAGTTCAGAGAACCGGCCAATCCCACCTCTGACTGGCCCCACCAACCCCATCTCTTCTCTGCCTCCCATTGTGTCCCAGCTGATCGGCTGGGTCTTCTTTGGATGCCCTGCACAGGAGAGCAGAGCTGGAAAGCAGGTTAGTGGGGTGGGGAGGGAATGGGATTTTGCAGTATCCTTCCCCTGCCACGCCCACCAAGCCACACACCCCAAGTCAAACCACGCCCACTAAGCCACAGAACCAGTAGTACGTTTTTTTGAATCCCACCACTGCTGCCTTCCCTTTCTTTCTCAGAAAACCCTCTTCTTGGGAATATTAAACTTCTGGGAAAACGAAGCTGTGCATATTTACAGCCTTGGGGATTAGGACTAAATGGGCTTGTTCTTGAGAGGGCTAGGTGTTTTCTTTACCAGAATATGTCAACAGAATAACAGAGTTGGAAGGGACCTTAGAGGTCTTCCAGCAGGAAACCCTAAACCATTTCAGACAAATGCTTGCCCAGTCTCTTCTTAAAAACTTCCAGTGTTGGAGCACCCACAACTTCTGGAGGCAAGAAAGCAAGTCATTCCACTGATGAATAGTTGTCACTCTCAGAAAATTTCTCCTTAAGTTCCAGGTTGCTTCTCTCCTGGATTAGTGTCCATCCGTTGCTTCTTGCCTTGCCTTGAAGAATAGATTGACCCCCTCTTTTTTTTAAAAAAAAACTTCCAGTGCTATTAGAAGAACATTGGTTAGAGCCAATTGGTAATTGAGAATCGGAATAATTTGCAGCGAATGCTAGTTGGATTGTACGATGCAACGAGAAGCACTTGAAAATTAATGGAGCAAAGTTTAGCCTCGTTTGACAGGGGAAATGGTGTTAATGATAGCTAATCTGCATGCATAGTTAAAAAATAAATAGAGTAGGTAGATGAACGTGTGTACATAGGTATAATGTTTGTTCAAGATAGGGATACGGAAAGAGTGCTTAAGTTGAACAGCTACCAGTACTAATAGTGGGCAGACAATGATTGCTTGTTGGAAAAAAGTTAAAATCGTTGGTTGTAAAATCATGCTTCTTCTTCCAGCTTTGTCATATGGAAGGAGAATTGGGTGTATAAGAGAAAAAAAACCCAGAAAAATGCAGGTAGTCTTTGACTTGCAACCATAACTGAGCTCAATATTTCTGTTGCTCAGTAGGACGGTCGTTAAGTGAGTTTTACCCCATTTTACAACCTTTCTTGCCACCATTGTTAAGTGAATCGCTGCAGTTGATAAGTTAGCAACATGGTTGTTAAGTGAATCTGGCCTTCCCATTGACTTTGCTTGTAAGAAGCTCTCAAAAGGGGATCACATGACCCTGGGAGACTGAGACCATCATTATTATGAGTCACTTACCAAGGGTCTGAATTTGGATCACATGACCATCAGGATATTGCGAAGGCTGTAAATGCAAAAACCGGCAATCACCACTTTTTTCTCTGCCTTTGTAAGTTCGAATGGTCACTAAATGAACTGTTGTAAGTCAAGGATGGACTTACAATAGCTGAAAGGTGGATGAGGTAGGAGTGGGGTGCTTTTTAAAGCCTGGGGGTCCCTCATGACCTTCTCAGGGGTCTGCAGAATCAAAATTATTTACCAGCCTATGTTGAAAAATAATACAATATTAAAATCCCATCAAACAATCATGAGGTGCTGTAGCCAAAGCGAATGCATCAATTTAAATTTTTAATATGGCAAATAAATCGATAAACATGACCCATACAAACAAATACCCTTTGGGGGTCCGCAATTTCTTTTTTTAAAGAAACAATATTGTAGAGGTTTGTGTGCATGTGTTAGAGGAGAAGAAGGTAAAAAGGAATGATTATTTATTCATTTTATGTATTTTATTACTCGCCCAAGTCAAATGGCCTCTGAATGATACGCAAGGAACATGAACTGAACAGAAAATTGAGGGACTGGCATAAAAGAAGATACGGATGTTTACTCAAACAAGTAATCCAGTGGTTGGATTCAAAACATTGTACTATCGGTTCTGTGGGCGTGGCAGGGGAAGGGTAGTGTAAAATTCCCATTCCCTCCCCACCCCACTAACCTGCTTTCCAGCTCCGTTCTCCTGTGCAGAACAACAAAAGAAGACCCAGCCAATCAGGTGAGATGCAGGAGGCGGAGAATAGATGGACACGGGGCCAGTCAGAGGTGGGATTTGCCAGTTCTCCAAACTACTCAAAATTTCTGCTACTGGTTCTCCAGAACCGATCAGAACGTGCTGAACACCACCTCTGAGGTAGTCCTCTACTTAAAGCAGGGGTGTTAAACACAAGGCCCGTGGGCCAAATCTGGCCCATGGAGTGCTTCAATCTGGCCTGTGGAGCTGCCCTGGAAACAGTGAAGGACTGGCCCACGGTGCCTCTGCCAGCAAAAACGGGCTCCCGAGCTCTGTTTTCGCTATCAGAGGGTTACAGGAGGCCGTCACAGGCGAAAACGGAGCTCGGGAGCCCATTTTCGCAGGCAGAACACTCGGACTGCCAGGGGCGCCCCTGACATGAGTGACGTCAAGCTGGCCATGTCCCCCCAGCGCCTCCCAAGGTCAAACACGACCCTGATGCGGCCCTCAATGAAATCTTGACATTCCTGACTTACAGCCTTTCATTTAGTGACAATTCAAAGTTACAACGAGGTTACTAAGTTGTGAACTGCAGTGATTCACTTAATGGTGGCAAGAAAGGCTGTAAAATGGAGCAAAACTTGCTTAAATTTCTCACTTAGCAACGGAAATTGTTGGGCTCAATTGCAGTCATTAGTCGAGGACTATTTGTGTTTATGAGCCTTTGCCAAACGACGCCTTTCAATCAGTACTAAACTCCCAGAATGGATTAGGAGAGCCGGCGATAAGATCATGATAATTGTGGAAGGATTTTATATGCTCTCATGTCCCCTTGCTGATAGGGAGAAGTGGCTTTCGGCTTAGGGTTACAAATAAGCAATTATTTGATCAGACTATATTTTTATTTTAAAAATAAATAGTGGTTTAAATAAAGTGAGTTCAATCCTAGCTAGAGGCAGATATTTCTCTCTCTGGGCACAATGAATATATATCTGCTGAACAAAACTCTGCATTGGCGACAGGAAAGGTGTCCGGCCATTAAATCCTCCGCTAGCTCCATTCAGTTGCCCAGGCTCCACCCTGCAAAGAATTATGGGGTCATTAAAACATGATGATGATATTTTTATTTCTACATTCTTGGGAAGTTTCTGTCCGTCATAGATATTGGGTTAATGTGTCCAGTTCAGCGTGCATCGCGTGGTAATTCCATTGCAAAACCCAGCATTCTAATTGGCAATTTTAATTAAAACAACACGTTTCTCACTCTTTGCACCTGAAGGTTTTAGAGGCTGGGAAGGGAAGACGGAGAAGATTTTATAGCAGTGAATAGGTTAAGTACTCCTGTTTAACTACTCTCTCTCTCTTTCTCTCTCCTTCCCCTGATGCACCAAAGCTGGGTGACTTATGAGAAAGATTTGAAGCAGCAGAATAAACTATGCAAAGCAAGGGAAATCATGCAAGTTTCGCTTAATTTCATTAAACAAATTAATTTAATTAAAAGCAATTGTGCTCGTTTGCTTAATAGGTTTTAGATGATTTTGCTGCTGCGTTAGGAACGTAAGAGGAACTCGGCTGTTTCAGACTAAGGGCCCACCTAGTCTACTATCTCGCTTCACAGAGATAGTAAGCAGATCCCTCATACCCCTAAATAGGGGACAATGCTTTCAGCTGTCACCCCCAGTTCTATCCTTCTTCCTATATACAGATAGCCCTTAGCTTGCCATCACAATTGAGCCGAAAATTTCTGTTGCTAAACAAGATGGTTAAGTGAGTTTTGCTCCATTTTAAGACCTTTCTTGCCACTGTTGTTAAGTGAATCGTTAGTGGTTAAGTTAGTGACATGGTTGCTGAATGAATCTTAACTTCCCCATTGACTTTGTCAGAAGGACAGGTTTAGAAATCTTAGTTACATTAATCGTCCTCACACCATTATAATAACATTATACATAATACACTCATCTTTCAACTTCTAATCCTTTCTTGTTACACACTGATTTGAAAATATTACATAGGAATATGCATAATATCCCCCCCCTTTCTAATTTCTACCTCTATTCTAAATCTTAATAACACAAATCTTATATTAGTAGGTATTCTGATTTTATCCATCATCTCTTATTCGTTTTAATGTTTTAATTCTTGTTGATTTTTGGAATATTTCCCATATTCCTTCCTTGGGATTTTGTATAAGATATTTATTTACTTATTTTATTTATTTAGTTTAGTTTGTCAAGCATGTATGAGAAAAACAAGTATAAGTATGAACATAACCTATAAATGTATAAGTATAAACAGGTATAAGTATATATATAATAAATGAGTATGAATAAATGGGAACAGTAGGACAGGGACAGTAGGACAGTTGTGCGCTTATGCACACACCCTTACAGACCTTTTAGGAATGGAGTGAGTCCAGGGTAGACAGTTTAAGGTTAAAGTTTTGGGGGTTTGAGGATGAAAAAACAGAGTCAGGTGTGTTCCAAACATTGACCACTCTGTTGCTGAAGTCGTATTTTCTGCAATAGAGTTTGGAGCAGTTTTCTTTGAATTTGTATCTATTGTTTGCCCATGTATTATTAATTAATCAGACTATACAAAATAACATTATCAAACTCCTATCATTATAGTAACATTATAGATATTACAATTAAGATTGTTAGCATTGTAGTATTTGCTCCACCATGTATATAAGAACTTTCTTTTTAATGTATGTCGAGTAGTGTACGTTCAAACTGACAATAAAGTTATTCTAAGCCTAGGTCTAAATTTAACGGAACTGTGTTAGTAGAGTAGAATAGAATAGAATAGAATAGAATAGAATAGAATAGAATAGAATTCTTTATTGGCCAAGTGTGATTGGACACAAAAGGAATTTGTCTTGGTGCAAATGCTCTCAGTGTACATAAAAGAAAAGGTACATTCGTCAAGAATCATCAGGTACAACACTTAATAATAGTCATAAGGTATATAGTAAATAGAATATAGTCATACAATACAATAAGCAATCAAATCATACTAGGAAACAATATAAATCGTAAGGATACAAGCGACAAAGTTACAGTCATACAGTCACAAGTGGGAGGGAATGGGCGATAAGAAGTGATGAGAAGATTAATAGTAATAGTAGTATAAACTTTGTAAATAGTTGGACAGTGTTGAGGGAATATTTTGTTTAGCAGAGTGATGGCTTTTGTGAAAAAACTGTCCTTGTGTCTAGTTGTTCTGTTGTCTAGTGCTCTATAGCGTCATTTTGAGGGAAGGAGTTGAAGCAGTTTATGTCTGGGATGTGAGGGGTCTGTAGATATTTTCACAAGTATTTGTGTTGGGTCAGTTGTGGATTTCCATCCTTAAAGGTGTGTTCCTTGAGAGCCCGATTCCTCCCGACTTCCTCAGGAGAAATCCTTTCTCAGCAAAAGCATTTGGGTGAAACGTGTTGCTACTGCTCCATTAGGAATCAAATATGCTGTCCACACAGCTTAGCACCTCCGAAATAAGCTTCGCTCCACGTCTGCCTGCTTTCCTCAGAAAACGAATGCATGAAATATGAAGCCGGGTGGGCTTTAGCCACAGGAGACGCCCTGCCCACTGCCTGGCCATTTTTTAAAACCTTGGAATTCATCTGTGAAAGGAATGGCGATTTCTGCATATTTTGGAGATGCAGTGTGGCTCCCGTGACATGGATGTGTCGGCCATAGGGTGGGATGCTGGCGTTTGCCTGAGGTTCCTCGTTCACAAGTTGCTTTGCAAAAGAGTGGTTCTTCCTTGGACAGACACCAGAATTTGCTGAGCCGTGGAATATGGGAGTAAACGCTCATAAAATAGTTCCCCGGAAAGATGTCAGAATATAAATTTGACTGGGTAGAATTTTACAAACAGCTTTGCGGAGTGAATCAGTCATTCCTTAATTCTGATGTCTTCATTTTCCCTCCTCTTTTTTTGCCCTGGAACTCAGGCCAAAAAAAGGCTGGAAATCTACAGACTGGAGAAAACTATAAAGTTTTAAGAGTGGAAAACAATCCATGAAGATCATCTAGTCAATCCCATACTCACACATACAATTCAGCGTAAGAATCTTTCCGTAATTCCCTTTCTATACAGCAGTAGTACCCAACCTTGGCAACTTTAAGATGTGTGGACTTCAGCTGCCAGAATTCTCCACAGGTATTAAAGTTATCAAGGTTGGACGTCCCTGCTGGACAGTATTTGGTAGCAGACAACCTCTGCAAACAACTTTATTATTTAATGCTGTTGTTACATTTTTTTTCCCCTTGCATTTTTATTCCCAAGACCTCAAGGCAATATACATAGCGCTTCCTTTTTCTGTTTTAAAAACAACCTTGTGAGGCAGACAGATTGACTCTCCTAGAGTTACCAAAAAAACACTTGTATATATTCTCTCCAGTCCTAGCCCAACCTGTCATTTGTTCGTTCGTTCGTTCAGTTTCGAAAGCCTCCCAACATGACTTTGGGTGGTTTGCAAATCTTACATTTTAAAACAATTTAAAGAATTTAAAATACATTAAAATAATGAAAACATCCACAGTACCAGTATTAATAAGTAGTCCTTGACTTAATGACCAGAATTGAGCCCAAAATTTCTGTTGCCAAGCACCAACAGTTGTTGAGTGGATTATGCACCATTTTACAGTCATTCTTGCCACAGTCATTAAGGAAATCACTGCGCTTAGGAAGTGAGCCACATGGTTGTTAAGTGAACCTGGCTTCCCCATAGACTTTGCTTGTCAGAAGGTCACAAAAAGGGATCACATGACCCAGGACACTGCAACGGTCATAAATACGAGTCAGTTTCCAAGAGCCTGGTTTTTTGATCACATGGCCATGGAGATGTTGCATTGGTCATAAGTATGAAAAACGGTCATAAGTTGTTTTTCCTGTGTCATTGTAATTTCAAGCAATCACTAAGTGAACTGTTGTAAATCGTGGAAGTATAAATATAAACAGCAGCCATGATGAATAATCAATTAATAGTAAAGCCAAGTAACAGGATGTTTCACATATAATGAGCTGAGGCCTAGATGTCAATTTTGGAAGCCATATTAGCACCAGAAGCTTCCACGGGTTTATCTATTTGGAGTTGAGGTCAGAGAACAGATAATCAGAGTTGGAAGGGACCTTGTAGGTCATCTAGTCCAACCCCCTGCCCAAGCAGGAGACCTACACCATTTCTGACAAATGGCAGTCCAATCTCTTCTTGAAAATCTCAAGTGATAAAGCTCCCACAACTTCTGAAGAAGGCAACTTTTGTTCCTTTGGTTGATTGTTCTCACTGTCAGAAAGTTTTTCCTTATTTCCAGGTTAAATCTCTCCTTGTTCAGTTTCCATCCATTATTCCTTGTCTGGACTTCAGGTGCTTTAGAAAATAGCTTGACTCCCTCCTCTCTGTGGCAGCCCCTCAAATATTCTTCTAGAATGCTGACACTAGAAACACAACCAAGTTTTTAGAGCTTTGCGAATTGCTAACAAGGTTGGCGGCCATTCTAATCTCCGAGGTGAGGATATTCCATAAAGCAGGAACCACAGCATAAAGTAGCCTTCACTACATTATCACTACGGCCTCTGACACATTTATTGACTGATTAATATTGATTAGTTACTTGAGAAAAAAAATTCCCCGATAATGTAATGATCATAGCTAAGTACTTTAGGCATTTATAAACTACTCTAAAAAGAAAATGACATTGCCCGATGCAGTCAGATCCAAAGGTTTGCATTTGGAGGTAGCTCCAAACAAGTGGGGGATGCGATGGCACCTTCTTATTCATCTTCCCAAATGATCTGCAAAGGTAGATTGCATCAGACTCTGGAGGCTCCATAGTTACTGTCATGCTCAAATTGTTATAGGGTGCCAGGAGTTCATGACGTCATTCCTATTTAATGTAACGTATGCTTTTTTTTTTATTCTACCCTTGGACAAAAAACCATTTCTTGGTTCAAGTTGTAAATTGTCTTGATGAGATATACCAGTGATGATGAACCTTTTTGCTGTGGTGTGCCGAAATACAATGCGCCCCGCCCCACCAACCATGCATGTGCAACTCCCCCACCCACTTATCTGCAATGCGCATGCCTCCCAACTGATTTTCGGCCCGTTTAAGGCCTTTTTCACCCTCCTGGAGACTCGAGGGAGGCCTCTGCAGCCTCGGGAGGCTGAAAAACGGGCCCATTTTGGCACTTCCAGTATTTCCTGTTTTCAGGCTCCAGAGGCCCTCTGGAGCCTGGGGGAAGCCATTTTTGCCCTCCCTGGGGCTTGAGGAAATGCCGGAAGTGCTGAAACAGGCCCATTTCTCGCCCTCCAAAGGCTGCAGAGGCTTCCCTCTAGCCCCCAGGAGGGCAAAAACAGCCTCCCACGGGCTCCAGAGGCCCTCCAGAAACTGAAAACAGGCACTTCCGGTATTTCCAGAAGGCCTGTTTTTCGGCCTCCTGAGGCTGCAAAGGATTTCATCACGATTCCAGGAGGGCACAAACAGCCTCAAACAGGCTGAAAATCAGCTGGGAGGTAATGCAGGCAAGTTTGACTGGAGCTCTCATGCCCGCACAAATGGCTCTGCGTGCCACAGGTTACCCATCGTGGAGATAAACAGATAATACTCGACTTACAACCATAATTAGAAGCAAAACGTCTGTTATTAAGCGAGTTGCACCTGATTTTATGACCTTTTTCTGCCATAGCCTGTTCAATTCCCAGAATCTCCAATCAGGAGCCAAACTGGCTGGAGGATTCTGGAAGCAGAAATCCATCCACGCACGCCTTCAAAATCATCCAGGTTTAAAAGTCGTCCTTTTAAAGTACTCATCGCATCTCTTGGAACAAATTAATGGCATGTACTGAGGTACCACTATACCGTTGTGTGAGACCTCTTGAAAACGAGTCGGACACCCAGCCGCTATTGGTTTTCTCGAGTGCTCTGATGCCAATCTCTTTTCAAGAGCTTTGCATGAGTGAGTGCTAATGGTAAACCCGTAGCTGAAATGCAATATGATAAAGACACTTCTCCCTGCACGAAGGAAGCTAAACGCTGGAGCACTCTACAGCAGCCTAGATGGCAAAAATGGGAAATTGATAGCACCTTTTCTGACTGACAATTTTTTAAATTAATGGAATAACAAGAGTTGGGAGGGACCTTGGAGGTCTTCTAGTCCAACCCCGTTTAAGCAGGAGACCCTACATCATTTCAGACAAATGCTTCTCCAATCTCTTCTTAAAAACTCCCAGTGTTGGAGCATCCACAATTTCTGGAGGCAAGTTGTTCCACTGATTAATTGTTCTAACTGTCAGGAAATTTCTCCTTAGTTCTAGGTTGTTTCTCTCCTGGATTGGTTGCCATCCGTTGCTTCTTGTCCTGCCTTCAGGTGCTTTGGAGAATAGTTTGACTCCCTCTTCTTTATGGCAGTCCCTTAAATATTGGAACACTGCTATCGTGTCTTTCCTAGTCCTTCTTTTAGTAGATATACCCACTTCCTGTAACCGTTCTTCATATGTTTTAACCTCCATCCCACTAATCATCTTTGTTCCTGCCCTCTTGCTAGTGTCTTAACATTTCCTCCATAATATTGAGACACTAAAATGTCAGCTTTTGCGAACTTAAATTGGCTAAATGTTTTTTTTACCTCATTCCTCTTTCCTACAATAGCCTAAACTTGTGATGGGGAACCTATGCCACGCATGAGCTATCTCTCCAGACATGAGAGCCATCACCCATTACTCTTCTGGGTTCTGGTGCGCTGGCCAACTGGTCTTCACGCGCATGGGAGCTCCAGAAATCAGAAAAGCAGCCGTTTGGTGCTCATGTGCATGCTGAGAAGATGTTTCCGGAACACGCATGCACACCAGCCACCTGGTCTTCCAGTTTCTGGCGTGCATGCACACGCAAAGATCATCTGGCCAGTGTGCATGTGCATGACGGATCTGGAAGTGCAGCCTCCCGGTGCACACATGTGTACTGGGCAGCTGCTTTTTTGTTTTTTTTTGCCACACATGTGTGCGCGCAGGCTCCCCTTTCGGCACTCAGTGCTGAAAAGGTTCATCAACACTGGCCTAGGCCAAGGGTTCTCAGAGTTTCTCCGCCTTGGCCCCTTTAAGATGGGTGGACTTCAACTCCCAGTATTCCCCAGGCAGCCATAGGAATTCTGGGAGCTGAAGTCTAATCATCTAAAAGTTGTCGAAGTTGAGAAACCCTGCTCTGGGGATACTTTAGGGCAGAAAGGAAGTGTTTCAAATACAGCTGCGTGGCTGGATTGAGAACACAATTGTTTTTCAATGACAAGAGGCTGACACAGGGATCCTGCGGCTTAAAAGGTTGCATGTTTTTCATCCAGAAGGTTTGGTTTTGGGGGGGTTGTCTTCCTCTGAGCTTGATTCTCTCCCCTACCTCCTAAGAATTGAAATGCATTATTATTATTTCTTTTTGCCATCCATCCATACGTTTGCCCGGCTAACAGATCTATATCACTCCATGAGTTGTTTCTCCTCACAGCAGAAAACGTGGTTGCATCTCCATTTAAATGGGACTGACGCTAACAACCAGCTTCCCACTGTGTCAAGAAGTGGCAATTGAACACAGCGGGGTGGACTGGTTTCTCCCAGATTTTTGGCACCCTCCAAGAGATGAGCACTGCTCTGTGTGCAGTGCATGCAACCACCACAAGGGAAGGAGTAGAGGGTGAGCGAGACGGAAAACATACACACACACATACACACAAACACATAAACACAAGGACAGAAAAGCTGGGGTGGATCTTGTTCACCATTCTGAGGCTCAGCAAAATTGTCTTCATATTCTCTAGGCCAGGGGTGTCAAACTCAAGGCCTGCAAGCAGATCCGGCCAGCGATGTGGTTGGATCCGGCCCACGGGGCCGTCCTTGACTAACTAATGCAAAAGAGGAAAGACTGGACCAGTCTGGCTTCGGCCCAGTCTTACGCAATGCAAAGGGAACATGCCAGCAGTTTGGGGAGTAGTGTCAAGCTGGCCACGCACACCCAGTTGGCCACACATACGCAGCTGTCTCTTCCGAGGTCGACAACAACCCTAACCCTCGATGAAATCGAGTTTGACACCCCTGCTCTAGGCCAGTGTTTCTCAACCGTGGCAGTTTTAAGGTGGGTGGACTTCCAACTTCGAGCTGTGCTGCCTGGAGAATTCTGGGAGTGGCAAAAAAAAAACAATAACGGCGACCTAAAGTCCCCACCAGTCAATTGCAAAAGGCAGCTTTACTTAGATCAATTTACATCCTGCAATGATGCCTCTAACCAGGGCTGGGGCTGCTACCGGTTCTCCCTGGTTTGGGCAAAACTGGTGCCTAATTTTATGGCCGTTTTACAGCCGGTTCGGTGAACCAGCAAATCCAACCCCCGGCTGGCTCTGTCCACCTTGCCCCGTCCCTCCCCACGTGGCCTGTTTTGGATCCCAGGGCCCACACGGAGGCTCTTGGGCGGGCTTCCTAGAGGCTCCAGAAGGCCACAAACGGGCCTGTTTCCAGCCTCCAGAGAGGCTCTGTAGCCCGGGGAGGCTATTTTTGCCTTCCTGGAGGCTTGAAGAAAGCCTCCGGAGCTTTGGGAGGGCGAAAAACAGACTTCCCACAAGTTCCAGAAGGCTGGAAACAGCTTGTTTCTGGCCTCCAGAGGGCCTCTGGAGCCCAGGGAGGCACCCCTCACGGAGGCTCAAATAATGCCTCCAAAACCCAGGGAGAGTGAAAACTCCACCCCCACCCCCACCGTGGTGCAGGAGGCTGACTAGGCCATGCCCACGATGGCCATGCCCACCCAGTAACCGGGCAGAGAACCAGTTGCTAAAATTTTTGAAGCTCCCCCCCCTGCCTCTAAGACGGGGTCGCCAATCCACTGCATGCCAGCAACCGGGCCATGATGCAGGCAGCAGATAATCAGAGTAGGAAGGGACCTTGTAGGTCATCTAGTCCAACCCCCCACCCAAGCGGGAGACCCTACACCATTTCTGTCCAATCTCTTCATGAAAGTCTCAAGTGATGAAGCTTCCCCAACTTCCAAGGGCAACTTCTGTTCCTTTGGTGGATTGCTTTCACGGTCAGAAAATTTCTCCTTATTTCCAGGTTGAATCTTTCCTTGTTCAGTTTCCGTCCATTATTCATTGTCTGGCCTTCGGGTGCCTTGGAAAATAGCTTGATTCCCCTTCCTCTCTGTGGAAGCCCCTCAAATATTGGAAGTCTCCTCTCATGTCTCCCCTGGTCCTTCTCTTCCCCAGACTAGCCAGGCCCAATTCCTGTAACCATTCTTCATATGTTTTAGTCTCCAGTCCCCTAATCATCCTAATTGTTCTTCTCTGTACTTTTTCTAGAGTCTCCACATCTTTTTTATAGTGTGGTGACCAAAACTGGATGCAGTACTCTAGGTATGGTCTTACTAAGGCTTTATAAAGTGGGATTAGTACCTCAGCAGCATTGCAAAACCACGCCCCATCTGTTCCATGGAAAAATCTTTCTCCATGGAACCGGTCCCTAGTGCCCCAAAGGTTGAGGGCCACTGCTCTAACACCATCAAACATCAACATCTGTCTATGGCAGGTCCTTGGGAAGAATTTGACAGATGGACAAAAAAGCTAAATCCAGTCTGAACATCTGGCTGGCTGTGCAACGAACCATGATAAATGTATTCAATTTGTCGCGGTTCATTGGTGGCCGAACCAGCAGTTCATAACTGGCAATATAAAGTGTCCTTTAGTTCAGGAAAGAACTAGATAATTTATCTAGATAATTTATCTAACTAGATAATTTATCAAAGAAGCTCAGCTTCTTGGAGAGGCTCACAAATGCTGAGGAAAGTGGAAGGGAAGAGAAGAAGAGGATAGCCAGCAATAAAACGGATGGTCTTTGGACAGCAAAGGTGACCAACAAGCAAGCCACCAGACATATCACTGGAAGGAAAAAAAAAATATCACAAAACTGTGTCTTGCTTATTTCGGCCTTGTCATGTGGGGGAATTCACCGGAGAAAGCAGTTATGTGGAAAAGAGTTAGCAGTAAAAGGAAACCAGGCCTTCAAAGAACTCAGTGGCCGGGGACAGCATCAAAGGTGACACCAGCCAGAGCATAGAAAAACCCAAAGAAGCAGTGCAAGATGTGGAGAGACCCAGCCCCATAGAATCGCCAAGATGAATGGATAATGTCATCATCGTCAAGGTGGATGGGCTCAGTTAAAGGGGTGATGGGGTGACCGAAGACCTGAAGGACCTAGTTAGGCACAAATCTCCACGGAGAACTTCTAGCCATGTTGCCACTAAGAGTTGACCGCAATTCTGAAGGCAGAACCAGAAGCAATAAGGATGGAAACTAATCAAGGAGTGAACCAACTTAGAACTACGGAGACATTTCCCGATAGTTAGAACAATTAATTAGTGGAACAGCTCGCCCCCAGAAGTTGTGAATGCTCCAACACTGAAAGTTTTCTAAGAAAATACTAGACAACCATTTGTCTGAAATGATACAGGGTCTCCTATTTGAGCAGGAGGTTGGTCTGGAAGATGTCCAGGGTCCCTTCCAGCTCTTATTCTGCTCTATACCCGTGCTTCGCTATGAAACTATATGGTCAGGCTTATTTTGGGGGGAGGAAAATAAGGGGGGAGGGAATTGTGCCTCTGCCTACCAGCATCCATCGGTATTCATCTGGCTAGGGTCCTGTCAGTGTGTGTGAGAGTTGATGGCTGTTTGGAAACTGAAACAGTGTTTGCTGTGTGAGCAGGAAGGAGACAGCAAGGAGCCTGGGCGTGGCTTAGCTGAACTGTTCTGTACTAAAGCTGCTTGGTGCTCCGAAACTGAAACTAAAACTGAAACTCCTCTCCTCTGCTTGTGTTTTGCATTTGGAACAGATTTTCTTTCTTTCCAGGTGGGGACGGGGAGTAGAACTCCTTAGCATCAGAGCGTGTTAATAATAATATAGGAAATACTAATGCTCTGGTGATTATTTTGAAAAATCCTTTCTTAGTGATCACCTAGAAGCCAAGAGGAACATACGTGCCAAATTTCAAGTTTGTAGGCTTTATGGTTCTGGCAGGGGTGGGATTACTACAGGTTCGGTATTTGTGTTTTGCGCACCAGACACCTGCTGCGCGCACGTGTACTACACCATTAGCTGAGTCACCGGGACAGCTGATAAGCGCTGCGCGTGGGTGTGCAGTGTTTCAAAAAGCACTTTTTTCCTGCTTTTTCAACCTCAGTTGTGCCATGCCGCGCAATGTAGCTGAGGTTGAAAAAGCAGGAAATAAAGGACAGGTAAGAGCCCAGATGGGCGGGCGGGCCAAACAGCAGCAGACACAGAACTGGTTGTGTGTCTGCTGCTCTTCACAGCTATCGATTCTATAGAGCCGGACAGAACCGGTAGCATCCTACCCCTGGGTTCTGGAGATTTTGTGATGATGCATGAATGGTATTTTGCTTTTATATATATGTATAAACATAGACCAAGACTCCCGACCAATCAGGATGAAGAAGAAAACCATTCTGGCACAGCAGTAGGCTAGCCCCAAATTTAAAACTGAAACGGCTGTGAAAGTCTGACTCACAGACAAACACAATACAGAAGCCTGATGATGGCAGATGAGATTCTGCCGAAACATTGCTACAACTTTAAAAGCACAACTACAATGACGTGGGAAAATACCCGAACAAAGCTGAATGCCATATATATGTGTGTGTGTGTGTGTGTGTGTGTGTGTGTGTGTGTGTATAGAGAGAGAGAGAGAGAGAGAGATTTGGCAACTTGATGATACGTATTTAATCAATGGAAAGACCCAGTTCCCCTGAGAAAAAATATAGGAGCCCCTGTGATGCAGTGTTTAGAATGCAGTATTGCAGGTTAACTCTGCCTACTGCCAGGAGTTCAACCCTAACCTGGTTGACTCAGCCTTCCATCCTTCTGAGATTGGTAAAATGAGGACCCAGGCTGTTGCGGACAATATGCTGAGTCTGTAAACCACTTAAGAGAGGGCCGTGAAGCAATAGATGAGTCTAAGTGCTATTGCTAGAACGTTGGGAAGGAAAGAGAAGGACAACCAGAAGCAAGGTTGATGAACTCAGTTACAGGTGTGATGGGTGTAACTTTGAAAGACCTGAAGGGACCTAGTTAAGGACAAAACTTAGTGGAGAAGTTCTTCCCACACGGTTTCTAAGAGCCAACCCGACGTGATGGCACCACATCATCAATCAATTAATCAGCCAACTCCAACGTGATGACACATCATCAATCAATTAATCGGTCAACCCCAACATGATGGCACATAATCAATCAATCAATCAGCCAGTCAATCAATATAAAGAACCAGCTCCCCTGAGAAGCCCGCAACGTTGGGAGAGGTGGAAGGAAGGAAGAAGACAATCAATAAGCGAAGTATGTAGACTCGGTTACAGGGCTGATGGAGTCACCATTCAAAGACTTGGTGGGCCAGGATAGGCACAGAGAAAACTTAACTGTGCGGCTGCTAAGAGTTGACCTTGACGCTATGTTGAAAAAATAGATCTTCCATTCCTTCCAGAGAAGTCTAATATATGTTTATAACTGCCTTAGAATGGGCCTGATGTGGGCAGAACCACATCAGAAGAGCTGCGTGGTTTCTTCTAGGATTCATACCAAATGAGTCAGGGGACAGTGTCCCAGAATTAAAGAGGGGTTTGGGCTGAGAGAGAGAGGGCGAATGGCTCAAAGTCACCCAGCTGGCTTTCATGCCTAAGGCAGGACTAGGACTCACCGTCTCCTGGTGATTGGGCCAAAGACACTCAGCTCTCTTTCATGCCTAAGGTGGGACCAGAACTCACCATCTCCTGCCGATTGGTCCCAAATCATCTCTTTCATGGCTAAGGCGGGACTAGAACACACCGTTTCCTCCTGGTGATCGGCACAAGATCGTCTAACTCTCTTTCGTGCCTAAGGCAAGACTACAATTCACCATTTCCTGGTGATTGGTCCAAAGTTACTCAGCTCTCTTTCATACATAAAGTGGGACTAGAACTCACCGTCTCCTAGTGATTGGCCCAAAAATCGTCTAACTCTCTTTCATGCCTAAGACAGAATTAAAACTCACCATCTCCCAGTTTGTCGCCTGGTGCAGTAACCACTAGATCAGACTGCTTCCTCCCTCCCGCAAATAAAGTAAAGAAAATTGTCAAACACACAAATGCAGCTGGTGAAGTCAAGTCGAGATAGGTTAAGATTTCAGTTGGAACGGAGGGGAAAATTTATTAAATTGGGAAGAGAGAATTCCTGTTTAGCCAAGAATTGCGCGCGCGCACACACGCACGCACGCACTCTATTTCAGGTTGGGCTTCCAAGAATTGCTAAGTGTGGTATGCTTTGTCAAATGTCCACATAGTTGGAGATAGGATTGTCAGATGGCTACTCAAAGTGGTTTCGCCCCATTTTCCACCCTCTTGATTGATTGATTGATTATTTATTTTGATGCTTAAGCCTTCTGACTTCCGACCGACATTAATGCATTTTATTGATGACTTCTTTGTTTGTATTTTTGTATTTTATGGATTACCTGTTTACAGAAGGCAGAAAACATATTGCCATATGTTGGTGGTTTTGCAACCTTGATGTGGTGGTACAAAGTCTGGAGGAGTTGAGATCTAGCTCTATCTATCTATCTATCTATCTATCTATCTATCTATCTATCTATCTATCTATCGCTGTCCATCTCATCTGGAGGTGAAGAAAACCGGAGTGGAGACTCCATTCTCCTATGCAGGGCAACAAAAGAAGACCCAGCCGATCAGCTGGGACTCAGGAGGCAGAGGATAGATGGGGGAAGAGCCAGTCAGAGGTGGGATTTGCCGATTCTCCAAACTACACAAAATGTCCGCTACTGGTTCTCCAGAATCGGTCAGAGCCCACTGAATACCACCTCTGCTCCACTGTGAGAATTTCATCAGAATTCTCGGTGCCGTTGAAAGTAATTTCTAAAACAAATCTTATCCAAGTAACTAAAGACTTTTTATTATTATTATTTTAAAAAGGTGGAGGAGGGATTTTCCTACATGGCACCAGGAGGATTTGGAAGCGGGAGATAATTGCTGGGGCCAATGCCAGAAAGGCATCTGAAGGGGACGGAAGTCCAGCCTTTCCTAATAGCCCTGAGTAATGGTGTCTTAAGCAAAGCAGCGCACGCTGTCCTCAGCCCAAAACCAGCATGCCTCCTTCGCAGTTTGGCTAATCCTCTAATCTGTTGGATAATCTGTCCAAAAAAATATACCTAAACCCCCCCCCCCCCTAAAATTGGAGTGTGCCTCTGAATATAATACGGGAGGGGGAGAGTGGGGGGAGGGCTAATCAGGCATGGTAGTTGGAGAAAGATTTCTCCCCTCTCCCGTTCCATTAATCACCTACCGTTGCCGTTTTATTAATTTTAAGAGGTGCTTGGTTTAATCTTGTAAAGTTAATGGGAAGGAGGAAGATTAGGGAACTCACGTGGGCTCCAGAGAAGCTTGGATCGGCCTCTGGGGCTTTTTCCCAATGAGTCAGACAATCCTAGCTTGGCAGAATCCAATATTGGTAGAATTGCGACGAGAAAAATTTTCTACTTGATTTTCCTAACCGGATAGTGTAGGTTGCTTAATAGGACCAATAACACTCGGAAGTTTCTAGTCCTCAAGGTTCTGCCTGAGCAGGGGGATGGACTAGAAGACCTCCAAGTTCCCTTCAGACTCTTCTCTTCTCTTCTCCTCTCCTCTATTCTACCCTACCCTACCCTACTCTACTCTACCCTACTCTACTCTACTCTGTTCTTCCATTTTGAATACACCCAGGGTGTCTCATTTCAAATATCCTGGTCTTCTTTTAAAGAGGGAACCATTCATCAATCTTCTTAATCTAATCTTCTTAATTTTAATCACTTTGTATCATCTTTTTGGTTTTTTGTTTTAAACCGTTTTATCATTTTATAAGCTGCTCAGGGTCACTGCAATAGTGAGGTGGGCTGCATACTAATGTAATAAGTAAATGAAATATATGGTTTTTAGTTTCTGGACGTAACACAGATATTTCTGTGCATGTCTGGCATCTAAGAATCCTCAGCTTTGGGTCAAGATGATACTAAGCAATTCAGATAGTTGTAAAACTGGTCAATAATACAAGCAGTGCTTCATTTACAACCACAATTGGAATCAGATTTTCCATTGCTAAGCAAGGCAGTTGTTAAATGAGTCACGCCTGAACTTGATACCCTTTTTTGCCTTGGTTCTTAAGCGAATCAGTTCAGTTGTTTAAGTGAATCATATGGTTGTTAAGTAAATCCAACTTCTCACAATGACTTTGCTTGTCGGAAGCCAGCTGGGAAAATTAGCAAATGGCAAACATATCACCCTGGGACAAAGTAACCATCATAAATACATGCTGGTTATCAAAGGGCCCAAATTCTGATTACTTGACTATAAGGATGCTGCAAGGATTTTAGGTACAAGGACAAGTTTATACGTTTTTTTTTTTTTTACTTGGAGTAGCTGTAAATGAGTTATTTATAAAGTAATAAAGGCAGGATAAAAATCTAATACATACATAAATAAATCGTGTCTAGTTTCTCATGCCTCTGCTGGGAAGAATGAATATTAGATGTTTAGGTTTGGGCATATAATTAGGAATTATTATTTTAGTTATTAGTTATAATAACTAAAATTACTATTTTAGTTCTGTTGTGACTCCCAGGTGAACCTACCGAAGTCAAAATGGGCAGCTAAATAAATTATTAAATAAGTAGGCAAATCTGTTGCATTTAGTGGGAGCTTCTTCTCGTGTGTAAATAGCACCCACCCCTGGAATTATTTTACAGGTTGTCCTCAACTTACGACCACAATTGAGCCCAACATTCCTCTTGTTAAGGGAGTTTTGGATCACTTGCAGCTGTTAAGTTAGTAACCCGGTTGTTAAGTGAATCCGGCTTCCCCATTGACTTTGCTTGTCAGAAGGGCGCAAAAGGTGGATCACTTGGCCTCTGGACACTGATACGAGTTACTTGCCAAGCATCTGAATTTTGGTCATGTGACCATGGCGATGCTGCAACGGTCATAAAATGGCCATAAGTCAGGTTTTTTTTCAGTGCATTGTAACTTCAGACGGTCACGAAACGAACTGCTGTAAATTGAGGCCTACCTGTATTTTGTAATGTCACACACTTTGGTTGGACTCTGGTTTTCGAGACCCTCCTTTTCAATCGTTTCTTTTCCTCCTGGCTGTTCCTGTTGCAGATTCCACCAAGGGGATTACACCGTGGAGGTCAGCATCAACGATTACCTGGACATATACTGCCCGCATTATGAGATCCCGTTTCCCATGGACCAGATGGAGAGATACATTTTGTACATGGTCAACTACGAGGGACACAGTTCCTGCGACCATCGGCAGAACGGCTTCAAACGCTGGGAATGTAACCGGCCGGATTCCCCCAATGGGCCCCTCAAGTTCTCCGAGAAGTTCCAGCTTTTTACCCCTTTCTCCTTAGGATTCGAATTCAGACCAGGACACGAGTATTACTACATTTGTAAGTATTGGAAACTGCCCTACACTTCCCGTAGGAACCCAACAGGCTGGAGTTGCCTGAGTTGAGATGAGAGTTGGAAGGTGGGGGGGAAAGGATTTTAGCCGAGGGGTCTACAACCCTAGACACTCAAAAGAGCCATTTGGACCCGTTTCCCACAGAATAGAAAACACCGGGAGCCACAAAACCTGGGTTGGCGTGGCCAACTCAACATCACTCCCATCTAATCACATTTAGTCCCAGCCATGCCTACCCAGGTTTCGTGGCTCCCGGTGTTTTCTGTGGGAAATGGGTCTCTCCCTCCCTCCCTCTCATTTCTGTTTTTTTTCTCTTTTTCTTCTCCCTCTCTTTTCTTTCTTTCTTTCTTTCTTTCTTTCTTTCTTTCTTTCTTTCTTTCTTTCTTTCTTTCTTTCTTTCTTTCTTTCTTTCTTTCCTTCCTTCCTTTCTTTCTTTTTCTTTCTTTCTTTCTTTTTCTTTCTTTCTTTCTCTTTCTTTCATTTCCTTTCCCTCTTTCTTTCTCATTGAATATGATAGCAAATCAAAATAAACTTAATAATTATGGGAAATTCCTTCTCCATAATCTTTTCATAATGAACTCTCTTAGGTTGATAGAAGCTGACATGATTGTACCTTGGCGGACTTCAACTCCCAGAATTCTGCGAGTTGAAGTCCACCTGGCTTAAAGTTGCCATGGTTGGAGACCCCTGCCCAAACTGGATCCAGGTAGTCCTTAAGTTACGATCATCCATTTAGCGACCATTCAAAGTTACAACGGCACTGAAAAAATGTGATTTATGACAGATTCTCACACTTACAACTGTTGCAGTATCCCCACAGTGACGCTATCAAAATTTGGGGGCTTGGCAACTGGCATGTATTTATGACCGTTGCAGTGAAAGGTAAGCAGCTTGCTTATATTATTAGTTATGGAATAGCATAGCAGAGCAGAGCAGAGCAGAGCAGAGCAGAGAAGAGAAGAGAAGAGAAGAGAAGAGAATAAGGAATAGAATGGAATAGGGAATAGAATAGAATAGAATAGAATGGAATGGAGTGGAGTGGAGTGGAGTGGAGTAGGATAGATAGAATAGGATAGAATAGAATAGAAAATATGGAATGGAATGGAATGGAATGGAATGGAATGGAATGGAATAGAATAGAATAGAATAGAATAGAATAGAATAGAATAGAATAGAATAGGGTAGAATAGAATGGAATGGAATGGAATTAGGGATAGGATAGAATAGAATAGAATAGAATAGAGAATAAAATAGAATAATAGAATAGAATAGAATAATAGAATAGAATAGAAAATAATAGAATAGAATAGAGTAGAATAATAGAATAGAATAGATTAGAATAATAGAATAGAAAATAATAGAATAGAAGAATAGAATAGAATAGAAAATAATAGAATAGAATAGAATATAGAATAGAATAGGGAATAGAATACATTAGAATAGAATAGGAATAGAATAGAAATAGAATAGAATAGAATAACACCACTTCAGATAAATGGTTATCCAATCTCTTCTTTAAAACTTCCAGTGTTGGAGCATCCACAACTTCTGGAGGCAAATTGTTCCACTGATTAATTGTTCTAACTGTCAGGAAATTCCTCCTTAGAACTAAGGAGCTGCTTCTCTCCTTGATTAGTTTCCATCCGTTGCTTTTTTTCCTGCCTTCAGTTGCTTTGGAGAATAGCTTGACTCCCTCTTCTTTGGGACAGCCCCTGAGATATTGGAACACTGCTGTCATGCCTCCCCTAGTCTATAAAGCTAAGAAGGAAGGAATGTGAAACAGATCAGCCCCACTGTACCCCAAGATTGTGCTGCTGGAATTTGTCACATGAACACAGAACATACCGGTAGAATAACAGAGTTGGAAGGGAACTTGGAGGTCTTCTAGTCCAACCCCCTGCTCAAGCAGGAGGCCCTATACCATTCCAGACAAATGGCAGTCCAATCTCTTCTTAAAAACCTCCAGTGTTGGAGCAGCCACAACTTCTGGCGGCAAGCCTGGTTGCCACTGGTTGACTGAGGTGGCGCAGTGGTGAGAATGCAGTACTGCAGGCTACTTCTGCTGACTGCCAGCTGCCAGCACTTTGGCAGTTCGAATCTCACCGGCTCAAGGTTGATTCAGCCTTCCATCTTTCTGAGGTGGGTAAAATGGGGACCCAGATTGTTGGGGGCAAAATGCTGGCTCTGTAAACTGCTTAGAGAGGGCTGTAAATCACTGTGAAGCAGTATATAAGTCTGAGTGCTATTGCTATTTTCACCGTTAGGAAATTTCTGCTTAGTTCTAGGTTGCTTCTCTCCTTGATTAGTTTCCATCCATTGTTTCTTGTCCAGCTTTTTGGTCCTTTGAAAACTAGGTTGACCCCTTCATCTCTATGGCAGCCCCTTAGATATTGGAACACTGCTATATCATAGTCCTTCTTTTCATTAAACTCGACATGCCCAATTCCTGCAACTGTTCTTCATATGTTTTAGTTTCCAGGCCCTTAATTGTCTTCGTTGCTCTTCTCTGCACTCTTTCTAAAGCAAGGATCTTCAAACTTGACAACTTTAAAACTTGTGGACTTCAACTCCCAGAATTCCTGAGCTAGCATGACTGGAGGAGGAATACTGAGAGTTGAAGTCCACAAGTTTTAAAGCTGTCAAGTTTGAAGACCTCTGCGCTAAAGTCTCAATATCTTTTTTTAATATTTTGTGGTGATCAAAACTGTGTGGTCTTACCAAGGCAATATAAAGCGGTACTAATACTTCACGTGATCATGATTCTCTCCCTCTATTAATGTAGCTTAGGACTGCGTTGCCTTTTGTTGTTGGCCATGTTGACAACAAAATTATTGGGGATGCAGTGTTGCCTTTGTGTGTGTGTGTGTGTGTGTGTGTGTGTGTAGGTTTTAAGGATAGAAATGGGTTCATTCGCTTCTGAAAAAGCCTCTCACATCCCCGAGACCCAAAATAAGCACCCCCCTCCATATCTGCCTTTGCAAAGATATCACAACATCCGTGCATTGTCTCCCATCACTCTTCAGAGGACTGAGTGGAAGATGCAATCAAGAGATTGTGTTGACAAACCCCCAAGTTTCACCCACCCCAATTTAGTTTGGAAGGATATTAGTGTTTCCACAGCACTAACTGGAAATAATCATCTAGTCTCGACTCCCAAAGAACCTTTTGTAGGTGAATGTGTGTGATTAGGAAGGAGCGGACAGGGCTATGTTTACTATCCATGCCCTCAGCGCAGTCCCAACTAATTAAAGGCCACATCTAACAGAGAACACACATTTATCCACACTTAACCACTCAATCACTGGGAGCTTTCCTCAAAAGAGTATGTTTTTATTTATTTACTAGACCACCCGTGACCTCTCGGGTCATCCTTTCAGAGGTATTTCCTTACCAGATTCCTTAATGTTTTCCACAAAGGCAGAGCTTCCGATATACTTGAAAACTTCTTAAAAATTCAGGGAGGTTTTCAGAAATGTTACTGCCTCGAAAGTAGTCCATGTTGAACTGCTGGAGAGCTCAGTCAAACCTCAGCAGATGGTCACAGGAAATGTTCTGTGACATGTTGGTTTATGTCATAAAATGTTTTAGGGTCACTTTTGTGTCATCAAATGTCTTATAAAATTTGCCAAATTTCACTTCCATGGGAGTCATAGGCCCTGTGTTTTGGAGGCATTTTGTAAGTTTTATCTGTTGGTTGGTTTGTTTATTTCCCCATCTTTATTTTTATAAATAACTCAAGAAGGCAAACATACCTAACATTCCTTCCTCCTCCTATTTTCCCCATATCAGCAACCCTGTGAGGTGACTTGGGTTGAGAGCGAACAGGCCCAAAGTTCACTCAGCTGGTTTTTGAGACTAAGGTGGGATTTGATCCCACAATGTCTCATTTTCTAGCATGGTGTCTTAACCATTCCACTAACCAATCTTGGTTGAAAAAGTTTTGCTCTAGGCTGCACAAGTCAGCGAGAAAATGAGAAGTTTAATAGTATATAGATTTTATCAAATTTATATAGCGGCCTATTCTTACAAGAAATGACTGGGGGAGGCGTTCAGCAATTAAAAAGCAATAATTATAGAAATACAATCATTGTAAAAAATGTAAATCAATCGTTATTAAAAAAAATCAAAATAAATTAAAAAGTAAGACACACAAACCGCAGACGTGGAGAAAATGAACTAGTGGAGCCATCTTAAGAGGTTATTGATTCAAGTTCCTTGTGCTACCCACAAGATTTTAGTTCTTTTTAAAAGAAGAAAGGAAGGAAAAGGAAGAGAGGAAGGAAGGAAGGAAGGAAAGAAGGAAGGAAGGAAGGAAAGAAAGAAAGAAAGAAAGAAAGAAAGAAAGAAAGAAAGAAAGAAAGAAAGAAAGAAAGAAAGAAAGAAAGAAAGAAAAATAATTGCTGCTTTCTACTACCCATCTTAATGCCTGGAACTCATTGCTGCAGGATATTCTTAGGTTTGGTAGTCTCCCCCGTTGCTTTTGTTTCCTTGTTTCATGTTTGCCTCACTCACCCTCAAAGGATCTCGGTCTGATATACCCAGGATCCCTCCCCCTGCCATTCTCCACAATATTATCATTTTGGCCAGGAAAAACAAAGCTGTTGACTAAATTCACATCACCCTATTGACCTCCTGGTGTGTCTCTGTAGGTCTTTATTGTGGCCATGACTCATTGGAACAGAGAGGGCATGCGTTGGAACAGAGAGGGTGCTTTGGCACAATTTTAATCTTCTGCCGAGATCTATTTTCATAATTAAAAGAAGAAGAAGAAGAAAAAAAATCTGAGAACGCCATGCCCAACTCCGACTTCCGATTACACTGTCAATCCTAACTAAGCAATCACAGCGACTGGTTTAATTAGCAAGAATGACTCTATTTAAACTCCATTGGGGCCTTGGGAATGGGGGATGCTTTGCTACCCAGCTGGGGCCACATTCCGAGAAAATAATAAAAATAAACCAGTGTTCAGCACAGAACGAAAGAGAGCAGGGAGAGAGGAGAAGAAATGGCTCAAAGAAGCATTGGAGGTTCTGGGTGACTAAATAGCAACCCCTGGAAGAGAAAGTGAAAAAAGAAGAAAGTGTCAAAAGAAACAGCCGCCTCGTTCCGGACCATATTTGACTTGCTAAATTATCTGTGCTTCAGCCTTTCCATAAGATCGCTGGTCTTTTTTAGATAGATTTTTATTATTTTTTTTATAAATACCTCAACCTGACGAACATACCTAATGCTCCTTCTTCCTGTTTTCTCCATAACAAAAACCCTGTGAGATGGGTTGGGCTGAGTGACAGAATAACTGGCCCCAAGTCACTAGACGGGTTTCATTTTAAGGTGGGACTAGAACTCACTGGTGATTGGCCCAAAGTCACTCAGCCATCTTTCATGGCTAAAGTGGGACTAGAACTCACAGTCTCCTGGCGATTGGCCCAAAGTCACTCAGCCATCTTTAATGGCTAAGGTGGGACTAGAACTCACAGTCTCCTGGTGATTGGCCCAAAGTCACTCAGCCATCTTCCATGGTTAAGGTGGGACTAGAACTCACAGTCTCCTGGTGATTTGGCCCACCCAGCTGGCTTTATGAATAAGATGGGATTAGAATCACTGTCTCCCAGTGATTGGTCCAAAATATAAAAGCATCCCTTTTCTTCCCCATCTGCTTTCTATCCTTTCTTTCTCTTCTTTCTAAACTTTCTTCCTCTTTCTTCTTTCTAGCCTTCCTCCTTCCGACCTTCCTTCTGTTTTCTTTCTATCCTTCCTCTATTGTTCCTCCCCCCCCTCTTTATTCTCTCTATCCTTTCTTTTTCTCCTATGTCCTACCTTCCTATCTCCTTCTGTCTTTCTTTTCCCTTTTCTTTCCTTCCTTCCTCCTTCCCTCTTGCCAGAGATTCAATTGGTTGGAAGTAGTCAGCTTTGGAAATGAAAGGAAAGATTGCACGTGACATTTTCTGCCAGCTGAGATGAATAGCTTTCCAGCGGTCCTTCTCTCTTAGTCCGGCCACTTGAGCCAGCCATGTTTATTGTCCACTGGCTGCAGCAAACTGAGATGCTGTTAACCAGAGAACTTGGGGGAAACACGTGCTTGTAAAAAAAAGCTTCTTCGTTACAGGCAAAAGTTAACCAGGTTCTACTGCTTGGATTTCTACCCTGATTGGCCACCATTCTCCTGGTCTGGCTAGCTGGAAAGAAAGAAGATTGAATTGGGGAGCCTTCTCTGTCCCAGTTAAGCTACAGACTTTCTGGTTATATGACACAACACAACAACCACTTTCTACTTGGACAGAGTCATTTGCCCACCCAGCCTGATACAGCTGGTCCTTGACTTACGACCACAATTGGGACAGAATTTCTGTCATTAAATGGGATGGTTATAAGCAAGTTGCCTGATTTTATGACCATTTTTGCCAGTTGTTAAGTGAATCATCGCAGTTGTTAAAAGAGAGTCCAACTTCCCCTATTGATTTTGTTTGTCCGAAGCTGGCTGCGAAGATCACAAATCATGATCACGTAACTCCTAGATGCTGCAACCGTCATAAATATACCGTATGCCAGTTGCCAAGTGTCCAAATTTATATCTGCATGACTATACGGTTACTGCAATCGTTGTAAGTGCGAGAACTGTATGTAAGTCAGTTTTTTCCAGTGCCATGGAAACTTTGAACGGTCACTAAACGAATGGTTGTAAACGGAGGACTACTTGTAATCCAAGCTGTTCCATGCCAATTAACACAAATGAAGGCAATCAGTTTGCTTTAAAAAAAAACCCAGAAAAAGAGAGAGAAAAAATCTAGAGCCTTTTTTTCCCCCCTCCTCTTATCAGCTGATAATATCTAAAGTCACCTCCAAATGTGCTTTTGGACATTGTCTTACAACACAGTGGGGTTTTGTTTAATCTTTTTGCAGATTTTCTAAATCTGGGAATTTGCTTTGAATTATGAGCTATTGCAAATGTGTCCCAGAAACAGGACGGAATGTAGGGTGTTGTTGGAAGTTTTTTTCTGCAAGGACAATTCACCTAGGAAACATGCTGGAGTGTTCATTAGAATCCTTCTTAAGCAGGGGAACCCAACCTCTGGGCCGTGCACCGGCCGCCGGGCCGTGACATGCCAGAAACCGGGCTGCACAAAGAAGCCAAGCCCCATCTGCGGGATGGAGGCAGCACACGAAACCACGGCCCCCTCCGGTCCGCGGAAAAACCTCTTCCCACAGAACTGGTCCCTGGTACCCAAAATGTTGGGGATAGGGGCAAGCGCTGGATAGATTGGGGTAGCCTTGTACAAAGTTAGCACTCATCCCTCTCCCAGAAGGATGAAATACTTTGAAGAATATTTTTTAAAAAGGCAGAATAAAATATTTCCCCCTAAAAGAGAAATAAAAATTAAAAAAAATCTTAAAAGGGAGACAGAAACTCAGAACTTCAGCACCCTGCCCGCAGCAGATATTTGGTGCCCATTGAGAAGGATTGGGCCACCCCGTGGATGGGATCCGACCGACATAACAACTGGTTTGAGGAGCGTGCGCATGCGTGTCAAATGCACACTGCACGAGTGTGCGCGCTACCGGCTCTGGCAAGCATTTATCTTCTCCAGCTGACACTCACCTGTGCTGCACAAAGCAGCTGAGAAGGTAAACGCAGGACAGCCTAGAGCCCCGGCCGGGCCAGGGGGCCAAACAGCAGACCAAAACCTCGTCCTAGCAAACTGGTTCGGTGTCAGCTGCTCTTCGGAGCTACTGGTTCCATAGAACTGGGCCGAACTGGTAGGATCCTACCCCTTGGGCCAGCCTAACTATAAGACAAAAGATCTTCAGCTCCAGGGTGGTGGGATTAAGACATGACGTTCCAGGACATAATAGGATCAACCCATCTAGCAGCACAGCTCACCACGGGGCACAATCACCTGGGGACATCGCATCACCCTCCAGGCTTCAACCCAACTTCTCAGACAACCTACAAAGTTAGCCATGACTCCCTACAACAGCCAATAGAAGACATGCTATTGCACAGGAACAGGAAGCTCAAGGGCAAGACCCAAGAGAAGGTATAAATAGCTCTCATTCTCAACCCCACGTGTTCGGCTGCACCAGAGAACCGTGGGCTTGGTGGTTCTGCTTCACCACTAAACCATCTTTCCAATCAGCCTCCGTGTTTACGGCGTCTTTCTCCGCACTTGGAACTGAACCAGATGGGTGTTTCTTCCAACAGCCTTAATAAGCTCCTGCTACTTCCCAGGTAGTCCTCGACTACAACCATTCGTTTTGTGACTACTCAAAAGTTACAATGGCACTGAAAAAAAGTGGCAAAATGGCCTCCCCATCCACCCCATATCCTTTCTTAATGGCCTTGAGTTGCTCTGGTGAAATTGGTCGGTGGGTCTTTCTCCCACCGGACAGGTGAAGCCCAGGATCGGAGCCCAGTCGGTGCTTGCCGAGGTCATTATTTTGGTTTCTTTGTTTGTGTCCCACCGTTGTTGTTTTTACAAATAACTCAATACGTCCAGCACACCTTCCTCCTCCTTTTTCCCTATAACAACAACCCTGTGAGGTGAGTTTGGCTGAGAGAGGGGGGCGGGGACTGGCCCAAGGTCACCCAGCTGCCTTTCATGTCTAAGGAGGGACTAGAACTCACAGTCTGCTGGTGATTGGCCCAGAGTCATTCAGCTGGCTTTCATGCTTAAGGCGGGACCAGAACTCATAGCCTCCTTGTGATTGGCCCAAAGTCATCCAGCTGCCTTTCATGTGTAAGGAGCAGGGATGGGCTTTTGCTGGGGGTTTGCAGGGGTTCAGGAGAGCCCTTAGCTAAGATTCTGTGCAGTTCGGAGAACCCCCAGATCCCACTCCTGGCTGGCCCCGCCCACCCTGCCCCTCCCCTCTCAGGAGTCCCAACATGGCCCGTTTTGGATGCAGGTAAGTGCAGGGTGCGTGCGGAGGGGAGGGCAAAAGACGGGCCTCCCGGAAGTTTGGGAAGGCCGGAAATGGGCCCGTTTCTGGCTTCCAGAGAGCCTCCGGAGCCTGGGGAGGCTTTTTTGTCCTCCCAGAGGCTCGAGGAAAGCCTCTGGAGCCGGGGGAGGGCAACCCCCCCACCCACCGTGGTGCAGGAGGCTGACTAGGCCACACCCACCATGGCCACACCCATTGCTAAAATTTTTGAAGCTCACACTTGGTAAGGAGGGACTAGAACTCACAGTCTGTTGGTGATTGGTCCAAAGTCAGGCAACCAGCTTCCATGCCTAAGGCGGAACTAGAACTCACAGTCTGTTGGTGATTGGTCCAAAGTCAGGCAACCAGCTTCCATGCCTAAGGCGGGACTAGAACTCACGGTCTGTTGGTGATTGGCTTTTATACCTAAAGCAGGACTTGAACTCAGGGTTCCCCACTTTCTAGTCTGGTGGTTTTACCTGGCTCTCAATTATGGTTTAGGGGGAAAAAAAAAACATTACAAAACTTGTTTCCAAACTGGGAAATCCTGTCTGGAACTACAATCTTCTCTGGCTCCATGCGTTTTCTTCCAATCAATAAAGCAAAGTTAAATTAGTACAACTTAGAACTGTTCTTTGAGCAACCATTCAGAATTACACTGACCAAAGTAACTCATGAACTGGTCCTCAAATTTACAACCATCATAGCATCTCCATGGTCCCATGATCAAAATTCAGGCACTTGATAACTGGCACCTATTTGTAGTGGCTGAAGTTAAAACATAGAACTTAGTATATTTTTATTGTCACTTAGAATGTAGACTTATCGGCGTACATTAAAATGAAATTTCGTTGCATACAGTTGCCATGTGATCACCATTTACAACGTTCCCAGATGGCTTCCGATAAGCAAAGCCAATGTGGGGAGCCGGATTCACTTAACAACCACCTGATTCGCTCAACAACTGCAGTGATTCACTTAACAATCAGAGCAAAAAAAAATCACTTAAAAATCCCTCGTTTACCAGTGGAAATTCTGGTCTCCGTCGTGGTTGTAAATTCAAGGACTAACTGTAATAACAGTATTAACCTACAAAATAAGTAGCAATTATAATCCAGGATCTCATAGCACTGCAGAATTGCAAACTTAGTGTTTGAAAGAACAGACAGGGTTTGTTTTCTCTGCTTCTCTAAAGTAATGTTTTTTTCAAACTCAGCAACTTTCAGATGGGTAAAAATCAACTCCTCGGCATGTTGGCTGGGAAATTCTAGGAGTTGAAGTCCACTCATCTTTAAAGTTGCTGAAGTTGAAAAACACTGCTCTAAAACATCTGGTTTTTTTTTTCAATCTTTGTGTGTTCCTTTTAGCCGGGTTAAATGATTGTTTCTTCTTTTCCTTCTCCCCGTATACAATATCTTTTTTTTTTTTTGCCAAATAGCATCATTTAATGCTAGTGCTCTGCATCTTCGCCTTCCCTAGCTTCCTTCATTCCATCTTCCTCTTTCTCTTCCTTCCTTTCTTCCTTCCTGTCTCCCTGCTCTTTTTCTCCCCTCTTCTCTTTCACCTTCTTTCCTTTCCCTTCCTCTTCCTTCCACTCTTCCTCTTGCTCATTTTTCCTTCCTCTCTTTCCCCTTCATTCCTTTCTCCCATCTCCCTCCTTCCTTCTTTGCCCTCCCTCTTTTCCTTCCTTCCATCCTTCCTTTTCTCTCTCCCTTTTTTCTCCTTCCTTTTTTTCCTTCTCCTTCCTTCCTTTTGTTGCTTCCTTCCTTCCTTCGTTTTCTCTCTCCCTTTTCTCCTTCTTTCCTTCCCTTTTCTCTCCCTGTATTCTCCTTCCTTCCTTCCCTCTTTTTCTTCCTTCCTTGCTTCCTTCCTTTTCTCTCTCTTCCTTCTTCCTTCTTTCCTTCCTTCCTTTTTCTCTCCCTGTATTCCTTCCTTCCTTCCCTCCCTCTTTTCTTCCTTCCTTCCCTTCCTCTCTTTTTATGTTTTAGTGAGAGATTACATAGGAGTAAACAGGGAAACTTATCCCAGCTAAGCCTGTTAGAATTCACGTCATGTGGAACATTGCAAATTATGCTTCTTTGAGGGAGTTATATTTAGCAGACATGAAAGAGCGAGCATTACCTTCTTCCATAGTTTGCAAATTGGAATTCCATTAACCTTCCAGGCATTCAGAGGAAGAGGCTCCTTTACTTCTCGAGCCACACGTACAGGTCAAGGTTAAGCAGTGGCTTTTCCAGCCAGAAAGGAGTGTTTTCTGTTTCTGATAGGGTTCTTTTGGAAAGAAGCATTTTAAAAATAAAAACAGCCTGAATCTCAGTGTGAACCAGAACGGAGGCTTGCGGAAAGAGGGAAAAACGGCGGTTTTAAGCTCAGGAGTGGGGAGTGGGAGATATGTAAAGCAGAACAGAACGGAATAACAGAGTTGAAAGGGATCTTGGAGATCTTCTAGTCCAACCCCCTACTCAAGCAGGGTCTCTTATTCTGGACAAATGGCTGTCCAACTTCTGGAGGCAAGTCATTCCATGGGTTAATTGTTCTGTCAGGAAATTTCTCCTTAGTTCTAGGTTGCTTCTCTCCTTGATTAGTTTCCATCCATTGCTTCTTGTCCTGCCTTCAGGTGCTTTGGAGAATAGCTTGACTCCCTCTTCTTTGGGGCAGCCCCTTCTTCTCATCAAACTAGACATACCCAGTTCCAGCAACCGTTCTTTATGTTTTAGCCTCCAGTCTCCTAATCATCTTTGTTGCTCTTCTCTGCACCCTTCTAGAGTTTCAACATTTTTTTTTAATATATCATAGCAACCAAAACTGGATGCAAATTGTAGCTGTTAAGTCAAGAACTAAGTATATGTAGAAAAGGAATCGTTTCCTATTTTTATCAGGACATCCCTAACTGGGTTTACACAACTCGTTAAATCCTAACCTGGATTAACAAAGCATACTATCTCTGTTTATAGAATATCAACTGAAGAAATAGATGAACTCTAAGATGTCTTAATGTGATGATTGGCTTCAACATCAGGATTCTGACAACATACCAAACCAGAAAATGGCACAATGCCATTTTAGCCTGGCTTAAGGAAATGTGAGAACCCAGCCAATCGGGGTCAGATGGATTTATTGAAATATCTCTGGGAAATATATTAGTATCCCATTCAGTTCTTGATGATATGTTGCATTGACATCCACTTTTTCTCCAAGAGTTTGCTATGGCTTCAGTGGAATGGAATGGTTTGGAATGGAATTGTTGGAAGGGGCCTTGGAGGTCTTCTAGTCCAACCTTCCCGCTCAGGCAGTTAACCCTATACCATTTCTTCTTAAAAACTGTCAGTGATGGAGCATTCACAACTTCTGGAGGCAAGTCATTCCACTGATTAATTGTTCTGTCAGGAAATTCCTCCTTAGTTCTAGGTTGCTTCTCTCCTTGATTAGTTTCCATCCGTTGCTTCTTGTCCTGCCTTCTGGTGCTTTGGAGAATAGCTTGACTCCCTCTTCTTTGTGGCAACCCCTGAGATATTGGAACACTACTATCATGTCATCCCTAGTCCTTCTTTTCATTAAACTAATCCTCACACAACCCCCATGTGAGGTTCACTGAGAAATGGATTCAGCGGCCTGGGATGACTTAAATGGCCAAGGATTTGGAGCTGGGTTTGAACTTATGACCTCCAGTCACTACCTTGACGTGGGGCTTTGTCATGCCCCTGTTGGAGTCTGACTCCAAGGGAGAGATGGAACAGCTGACAGGGAGTGGGAGTGTGGCTCCAGTGGTTGTGGAGGAAACTGGGGAAGGGTACAGGCCAGATGGGCATTCAGAGGAAGACCCAGGCTCATCCACTCTTCATCCTAGGGCACGCAGGGAGGAGTGGATAAGGGAGAAATGTGAGTGGTGTGGTCTACGGGGGAGGAAGGGGCCCTGATCCCCTTCATGGGCTGCAGCTGGGAGGACTGGTTAAAAGGACAAACTGTGCATGGCAAAGGTGCTAGAAGCAAAGTGTGCATTCTTGTGGGAGCTTATCTGTGTTTTGGCTTCCTCCCAACTGTGGTTGCTGCCGTTATCTGGTAGAAGTCTGCAATTAATCATCCTTACCTGCCGTAGTAATTCCTTCAGTGTGGTTTGTGTTGGGTTTATTTCGAATTAACTTTACTTTGGGTGCCGACTGCATTTACTCCCTCCATAAACCGTTTTCTTTAAGAATTTGATATCCAGTCGAGGATAATTGGACATTGGGGCCAAGTTGGAGGCATTACAGGGACTTTCTTCTATTTCTGTGACTTGATTATTTTTATGTCACGCCCCGGGTCATCACAGGGGGGGAAGATGAGAGCTAAGCCCGAGGTTCAACCACACTGGATAGGTGTCAGGAGAGGAATCCCAGAGAATGCCTCTCCCATAAAAAAAAAAATAAATGGCGAGGTATAATTTACAGAAACCCATATCAGATTGGTAGTCGCTCGGGCCAGCAAGGACCACCCTAGGTCTTGGGAGTTTTGCACATCTGGTGACAAATGGGCTAGAGAAAAAAAACAGTGCAGTCCTGGATGCAACTGTGGAACAACTGAAAAGAAATACAAGAAGAATGCGGCTTGGATAAAAGAGGTGGGTAGTAAGAATCAAAAGAAGCTGAAAGAAAATAACTTGTAATAACAGTGGGAAATGATGGAAGAAAGGGCAAGGAAGATTAAGAGTATCTGCAAGAAGTGTCATTTGCCTGCAAGCAAGAACTGGTGGGGCAGAAAATAGACAAAAGTACTATAATGGGGGAGGGGTGCTTGGGGAATTTAGAATTCAAACGGATAAGCACCTGTCACACAACATCCCAGAAATAACAATTGTTGATTAGAAGGACTACGAAGCCTGGATAGTGGAGGTGGAAGCATCTAGAGACGGCAGAACAGAGGAGAAAGAACGGAAGAAGATCACAGAATAGAAAGGCCCGCAAACGGAAATAGAACGACTGCGGAAAAAGCAGGCAAAGGCAGGACCAAGAGCGATAGGCACCTTGGGTGCAATCGAAAAACATCTGGAGCACCACTTGAATGCCACTGGCATTGGCAAAATCGCCAAAATGTTCCACTTCTCATCCAAGATCAAAGTTGAAGAAGCTTTTTGGATGAGAAGCAAAAGGTCTTCAAAGAAAAACAAGGAAGTCCAGGTGCCTCTTGAAAAAGCACCTTTGGGACAGCTATGACCTGGATATGTAGCTATGCATTTTGGGATGAACACCCTTGGTTGCGGGAGTATGAACGGATTTCCAAAAATTGTGCTTTAGTTTGAGGTGCAGACAACATAAACTCATCAACAGCCTGTGCCTGTGTTGAAGGGACACAGGGAAGAAAACATCGTGCCGAAAGCACAACACAATCCTTTCAGCGATTCCAAGAAGACCCCACACCCATTTGCGCTACTCGGGTGACCCTGAGGACACAGACAAACCTCCAAGTAGCCTCAATGGCTCTCTAAAAGAATGCAAATGACCAGCTGTCTGCAAGGAATATAAATCTCTTCATTCCCCACCATCCAGTCAGAGCTGAGGAAGTTTCTTGGATGAGAAGCGAAACGTCTTCAAAGAAAAACAAGGAAGTCCAGTTACCTTTTGAAAAAGCACTTTTGGGGATATTGGAATAGAATCATTAAAGAAAGGATGCCCAAGGAGGGGCAAAATGAAACGTAAGACAAAAATTGAAATCTTTTTAAAAATTATTTTAAATAATTAAATTGAATTGTTGAGTTGTCCTGCAGCAAATTGGCCGCAGCGAGTTGGTTGCGGCAAGTTGTCGTACATGCCCTGCAATAATACCTTTAATACTGTTTTAAAAAAAAACAAATCTACCTATCCCCAGGTCTTTGGGAAGCACTTGATAGGTGGCCAAAAATGCCACATCCAGCCTAAACATCTGGCTGGCTGTGCGACCCACCCCAATAATAGGAAAAGCAGGAGAAGGGGGAGGAAGTGGTGTTAGTGGCACAGAACCGTTTATATAAAATAAGGCAAAGAAAGAGAAGGGATTTACGGATGAAGACGCAAAAGTGAAAGAAACAAAAGAGGTCAGGGGTTAAATGCAATGAGCCATCTTGAGCCTTTTTTCAGATGGAGTCGAAAACTGGGGGATTAGAAGAGGATTGGTAAAAGACTGAAAAGGCAATGGAGCAAACTGCCTTCATCTCTTTGCAAGGGTGTTATTAAAACTTCGGCAAGATCTCTCACAGTCTGGGCACTTCTCTTAAGCCTCCTTTGCCTCCATTAGGAGAGCACCCACAGAAGATGATCTCAAAAAAAGTCAAGATGGCGGCCTGAATGGGGCTGCCATCTTGACTTTTAGGTGGATCATCCTCTGTGGATGCTCTCACGCTTTTTTAAAAAAGTGGTGATTTGCTTAACATCTGCTGCACAAAAATGTCCTAAAACAGTCATACGATGACCTGCTTTATGACTGTCACAATTTATGACCTTAACGGGCAGGCTCCATTATGGCTGTAAGTCGAGGGCTACTTGTCCCATCGAATCGGTGTTAATTCTTAGCAACCATTTAGATAGATTTTCTCCGTGATGATCCTAATCCGGTCCTTTGGGCCATCATATCCCCGTGACCGAGTTTGTCTATTTATAGATATCACCCTCTTCTTCTCTTTCCTTCTGCCTTTCCCATTATCTTCGCAACGTGTGTCCTAAGTAGGATCATTTGAGCCTGGTCCTTGGTGCCTTGAGGGGGGAATTCTGGATTGATTGGTTCAATGATCCCTGTTTGTTTGCTTGGCTGTTCACCAGATTCTCAGGCGTCTTCGGATTCATTCAGAAGCATCAATACTCTTCCTTTCCCGCTTCTTCTTTAAAGTCCAACTTTCAGTTCCAGAGAGGGTCACAGGGAATACTGTGGCTTACCCAATTCTGATGTGTACCACCTTTTAAGTAATGTGGTTTGGGTTTTTTTGCTCTTGTCTCATTTGCTGTCTTTTACTCTTTTCTTCTTGTTTATTATTGAACTGTTTTTTTCTTTTTTAGTATTATTATTTGTGAACCGATTTTTTAAAAAATTATGCTTGTATACTACCTGGCTTCCTGCCACGCTAAGAATTTATGTGAGAAAGAATTCTTTTCTCATTCCTTTGGGTGATTTTGGGCCAATCATCACAAAACAGGGAGTTCTAGCCCCACCATAGGTAGGAAACCCGGCTGGGTGACATTGGACCAATCACTAGGAGATGGTGAGTTCTAGTCCTGGTTTAGGCATGAAAGACGGCTGGGTAATTCTGGGCCAGTCAGTGTCCCTTAGCCCACTCCATGTCACCAGAGTAGTTGTTGTGGAAAAAATAGCAAGAGGAAGTATTGATTATGTTCAGCACCTTGAATTATTTTAAAATGTTAATAATGGTGAGCTAATAAATAAGCTTTTTGTAATTATTTGACTTTCTCTATATATTACATAGCACCCTACCTGATTTTAAATGAATGAATGAATGAATGAATATATAAAGCATTGTTTGGAAGGGAGGGTTGACACCCCAGGAGACTCAAGTTAGGCACCTTCCAATTCTTTTGACACTCCCAAGCCCAAAACTTTTGCCATCTGATTATCTCTTTCAATGCCTTCATGGCTGTCCTATCACAGAATGCGACCACTTGCCGCAGCCAACTCACCACGGGACAACTCAATGGTGGGACAATTCTGTTTCATTATTTAAAATAAATATATATTTTTTAATTTTTGCCATTCAAAAATTCATTCTGTCCCTCCTTTGGCATCCTTTCTTTATTGATTCGGTTCCACCATATCTTTGATATCAGTGTAACTCTAGTCCCGCAGTGAGTTGTCCTGTGGCGAGTTGGCTGTGGTGAATTGTCATAGACCCATCCTATCAAGTGCTAATCTGAGGCATCTTTCTTCACCGCTGGTTCCTTGATGTTTGATCCTATCAATAAGAGTTCCTGAAATCTTTTGTGTTCTGCGATGACCAGATCCTACGGAAAAACTCAGCAAAATTCATTAAATGCATGCGATTCTGTCATTCTTCTTTTTTGATGGTTGCTTTTAGCTACCCTCAGGAGTGTATGTGTGGGCACTCATAAAACCCAGTCCCTGAATGCAATCACTCAAAAGTTTCCTTCCTTCCTTCTTTTAGTTTGAAGGAGCCCAGAGATAAATGTCTATAGCTATCAATAAAACACTGCAGAAAGAGAAAACTCTGCAGAAGCCAACATACCTAAGTTGAATCTGTGTCACTTTCGTTTTCATTGATCAATGGGGGCGTGGGGTATACTGGGGAAAGGAAAAGGAAGCTAAAATGCACTTCCTCTCTTAAATTTTAGAAATGTGCCTGGAATTCGGCAGAAAACCAAAAGGGCAAAAATAGTAAAATGGGCCCAGCCAGCTAAAAATGCAGATTGAGGTTTCTTGTGAATGCAGATCCTTGTCTCTTGCTCGCTCAGGGTTGGGTGGTCTAGGGAAGGAAGGAGGAGGGGGTTTAAAAAGGTAATGGCTGGGCTGGGCAGAGAGAGAGAGAGAGAGAGAGAGAGAAAGAGAAAGAGGTGGCAGAAAGCAGGCAGGGACGAAGGGCTCTGCATTTGGCTCAGCCCATTAAGATTTGGGGGGGGGGGTGTCTTGCTAATCAGTAACCCCTCGCCGTTTGGCAGAATCCCTTAATATGTGGACTTTGATTGGAGGTGGGAGGGGCTCCTTACATTTGCAGACGAATGGATAGGCAGCATTGGGATTGATGAGACTCTCAATTTAGCCGGGAGGGGTAGAAAACATCCCAGCATGTAAGCCATTTAATAGCCATTTGTCTGGGGTGCAATAAGGTCTCCTGCCTTGGACAGAGGGTTGGACTAGTCAAGGGGTCTCCAACCTTGGCAACTTGAAGACTTGTGGACTTCTAGGAGTTGAAGTCCACAAGTCTTCAAGTTGCCAAGGTTGGAGACCCCTCGACTAGAGGACCTTCAAGGTCCTTCACAGCTTTATGATTCTTTTAAGAATCTCCTTTCTAGTTGATTGGTTCCCTTCCCTGTTCCCATCTTCAAAAAGATATCGAGGCTCTTAAAAAGATTGCAGAGAAGAGCAACAATGATGATTTGGTGGTCTGGAGGCTAAAGCATATGAAGAGCTGTTGCTGGAATTGGGTATGTGTAGTCTGATTAAAAGAAGGACTAGGGCTGATATGATAGCAGTCTTCCGATATCTCAGGGGCTGCCATAAAGAAGAGGGAGTCAAGCTATTCTCCAAAGCACCTGAAAGGCAGGACAAGAAGCAATGGGTGGAATCTAATCAAGGAGAGAAGCAACCTAGAACTAAGGAGATATTTCCTTGATAGTTAGAACAATTAATCGGTGGAACAATTTGCCTCCAGAAGTTGTGGATGCTCCAACACTGGAGGTTTTTAAGAAGAGATTGGACAACCATTTGTCTGAAATGGTATAGGATTTCCTGCCTGAGTAGGGGGTTGGACTAGAAGACCTCCAAGGTCCCTTCCAACTCTGTTATTCTATTCTATACCTTCCTTTTTTTCCCCCCCTATCATCTTCCCCTCTCTTTTTCACTTTGCCTTCATTTCTGTCCCTTCCCATCCTTCTTTCTTCTCTCTCTTTCTCTCCTTCTCCCATCACTCCCTTCTGTAAAGATACTTTATTTATGAGATCTCTCCATGGACTGGGACTTCAGGTAATGTTATAAAATTTCATGCGGACTTTAAAAAAAAAATCCTTTCCACTGTTTCCTGTAGCTCCCTGGTCAAAAAAAAGGACAAAAATCACGTGCAATTAAATCAATTCCATAGGTATATAAATTCTAAGAACATGTCTCAGTGCTGTGCTAAATTTAAATGTCTAATTAAAAGTGCAGGGGGGGTATAGGGAAATCAGGAAATCATATAAGCCAAAAACAAACTATGGTTACAAGGTCTGGTTATTATATACCCAAGTAATGGCACATCTGGGTTGGAGGATATGATAAAGCTAAGACAGTGGGGTCCTCGGTGCTCTCGGAGCTTGGTGGGTTTTTTTTGCAGATGTTTCATTATCAAACTAGGCAACATCGTCATTTCTGGAAAAGCTACGACTTTGCTTAAAGCTTTAAAGGGCTTTATTTAGCAGGACCCTGGGCAGATCAACAAAATTGCACCATCACTGTACAAAAGGGAGATGCTCTATTAATATCTTTAATAATGATTTTAGATAATTAAATAATAATTTAATTTTTATGATAATTTAATTTTATAAGTATCTATGTACAATAGGGAAACTTTATAAGTATCCCTAGGCATGAGAATAATCGCACATTTTGCAAAAGTGCCAAAAAACTTGAAAAAAGAAAGAAGGATGGACAAAGAAGGAAAGAAGGCAAGAAAGAGAAAGAGAGGAACAAAGAGATGAAAGAAAGAAAGAGGGAAGAGGGAGGGAGGGTGATGGAAGGAAGAAAGGAAGGGAGGAAGAAAGAGAAAGAGGAAAGGAAGGAAGGGAGATGGAGGGAGGGAGGAGGGGAATGGAAGGAGGGAGGAAGAAAAAGGAAGGAGAAAGGGAGGAGGGACAGGGAGGGAGAAAGGAAAGAGGAGGGAGAAAGGAAAAAAGGGAAAAAAGAGATCAAACTTTGAGAACAAGAGAAGGCAAGCAGGAGGTCATGAATATTGATTGATTTGAGGCTGAGGTGGGGAAAAGGAAAAACAAAACTAAAGGGAAATCGAGTGGAGGAGAAAATTGCATACTCCACCATTTTATTATAGGTTGTCACTACACACAAACACAGACTTCTGTACGCCTGTACATATTTAGACTTCCCGATTCTAGATTAACCTGGGTAGCTTGCAATTTCAAAAAGAAAAAGAAAAAAGAAAACCCATAAACTGGGGGGAAAAAAATACGTCGGGGGTAAAACCCCCTCACACCATATATAACCCAAAATCCCCGACCGAGGCTGTTTTCCACACAGGTGCTGTGCTGCACCGGATATCCAAGCTTCCCCAAAGTCGTCCCGCAGAACGGAGAGGGAGGGAAGCCTCCAGAAATAAAATAAAAAAATAAAAAAGCTCAGGCAAAATAATAATAATAATAATTTGGGGGGGGGGGCAGACCCTTCCTCAAAAAAAGAAAAGAAAAAGGGGGGAAAAAACTTTCTCATCACTACTAAACTCTTTTAGGTGAAGTCTGGGAAGGAAGGTGGGAGCCTGGAAAAGAAAAAAACAAGGGCTCGGCGATCTACACTCACCCACCCAGAGAAACACACAAACACACACATACAGGAACACCCCATATTGCACGATTCCCACGTTGCCCGATCCCGTCGCGCTTCAGCCTTCATTCATGCCCGGCGTTTTTCTCTGGGAAAGAAACCCTGGGTGGCGGGACATGCAAATGAAGGGGGTGTGGTTACGCAAATAAGGCCTTTCCGCGTTTTCTCTCTCTCTCTCTCTTTTTTTTTTTCAATGGCTCCCATTGTGGCGCCCTCTTTGGTCCCCATTCAAAAAGGTGACGTCAGCCGCGCGGGATTGTCCGCGGACAATGGCGCTCTTCTTGCTCCGGAGGGAGGCTGGATGGGAAAGCGATGGGAAGGAAGGGGGGGGTCTCAGAGAAAGCCCCCCCCCCCGGGGTTGGTGTCAATATCTCAGCAAGCCCGCTGAGGGCAAAATTGAAATAGCTCTGGGAACAGCTGCTGGCGGTCTCCTCGGATTTGTAATGTGGGTGGGGTTTGGGGGGGCTGAAGCCCTGGGCTTTCTCAGCCTGTCTCTTTGCCTGCTGGGACCCCACCTTCTCTTCTCCCGCTGGGGCATTTGTTTGAAACAAGCCACCCAAATGAGGACAATTCTAAAAAAAATGCCAGAGCCTTGGAGTCAATTGAGGATACTTCGCTGAAACTTTGCTCCTTTGCTAAACCCCAGAACAACCTCTCAGCTCAGGGGTCCCCAAACTTGGCAACTTTCAGACTTGTGGACTTCAACTCCCAGATTTCTCCAGCCAGCTATGCTATGCTATGCTGGCTGGAGAATTCTGGGAGTTGAAGTCCACAAGTCTTAAAAGTTGCCAAGTTTGGAGACCTCTGTCTTAGCTGCATCTACGCAACAACAACAGCAAAACAACAACAAAACAAAAATGAACTTGGAGCTAGGTTGGTGTAGTAGTTCAAGTGCAGACCTAGAAATCAGGAGCCTGTGAGTTCTAGTCCTTAGGTATGAAAGCTGGCTAGGTGACATTGAGCCAATCACCAGGAGACGATGAGTTCTAGTCCTGCCTTCGGCATGAAAGCTGGCTAGGTGACTTTGAGCCAATCACCAGGAGATGATGAGTTCTAGTCCTGCCTTAGGCATGAAAGCTGGCTAGGTGACGTTGGGCCAGTCACTTTCAGTCCAACTTACAGGTTTGTTGTTATAGGGAAAATAGGAGGATGAAGAAATGTTTAGTATGTTTGCCACCTTGAGTATTAATAAATACTCAAAAGTATTAAAGACATGATTTTTTAAAAATCTAAAAAAAAACCCCACAGAATATTGCTATAGCAATACCACTTAGACTTATATATCGCTTCGTAGTACTTTACAGTCTTCTCAAAGTGATTTGCAGAGTTAGCATATTCGTGCCCCCCCCACCCAAGAGCTATCTGAGTCCTCATTTTACCAACCTCGGAAGGATGGAAGGCTGAGTCAACCTTGAGCCTGGTGAGATTTGATCTGCCAAATTGCAGGCAGTCAGGAGAAGTAGCCTGTTGTGAAGGGATGTGGGGGGATAATCTAGTCTGACCCCTTGTCCAGGGTAGAAAACTGTAACTTCAGCCATCCATCCCCAATAGTCGGTTGTCTCGCCTATGCTGAAACAGTTGCCATGAAGGATGGGCCACTAGATGCATTGATGATTTCTAGATGCAGCTTGGTGATAAACTCCAAGAAAGGGAGAGTTGAAAGGGGCTTTTGAGATTTGTATTTTATTGATAACCCACCCTTATTATTTTGATAAAGTAGACCACAACCTACTACTTGATAAGATAGAAAAATGTGGGTTAGGCAGTATCAACACCAGATGGATTTATAACTGGCTGACCAACTTCACTCAATGTGTAGTCCTCAATGGAACTGCAGCTACACGCGGGGAAGTATGCAGAGGGGCACCCCGAGGCTCTGTTTTAGGCCCAACATCTTCATCAATTATTTGGTTGAAGGGATAGATGGGGATCTCATCAAATTTGTAGATGACACCAAGCTGGCAGGAATAGTCAAGACACCAATCCAGAAGGTGAGCTTAAGATACAGAAGGAACTTGACAGACTTGAACACTGGGTGCTAACAAAATCAAAATCGTTGGTGAAAAAAGTATGGTTTTATGTTTAGGCAAGTAAAACCAAAGGGACAGGTACAGTATAGGACGTACCACCTGGCTAAATAGTAGTAACTATGAGAGGGAACTTGGAGTCCTAGTGGACAATCACTTAGATATGAGCCAGCAGTGCGTGGCAGCTGCCAAAAAAAACAACTCAGTTCTAGGCGTTAACAGAGGGATAGAATCAAGATCGTGTTAAGTATTAATACCACATTATAAATAATGCTGTGGTAAGGCCACACTTGGAATCCTGCATCCAGTTTTGATCGCCATAATATAAAAAAGATGTTGAGACTCTAGAAAGAGTGCAGAGAAGAGTGACAAAGAGGATCAGGGGACTGGAGGATAAAATATAAAGAACGGTTGCTGGGAACAGTTACATCTACTTTAATGAAAAGAAGGACTAGGGGTGACATGATAGCAGTATTCTCAATATCTCAGGGGTTGCCACAACGAAGAGGGAGTCAAGCTATTCTGCAAAGCACCAGAAGGCAGGATAAGCAATGGATGGAAACAATTAATCGGTGGAACAACTTGCCTCCAGAAGTTGTGGATGCTCCAACACTGGAGATTTTGAAAAAGAGGTTGGGCAACCATTTGTCTGAAATGATATAGGGTTTCTTGCCTGAGCAGGGGGTTGGACTAGAAGACCTCCAAGGTCCCTTTCCAACTGTGTTATTCTGTATTCTAATTCAAGGCAGCGAACTGTGCCTAATATTTCTTCCTCCTGTTTTCCCTACAACAACAATCCTGTGAGGTGGGTTGGGCTACAAGAGAATAACTGGCCCAAAGTCACTCAGCCAGCTTTCGTGCCTAAGGTAGAACTAGAACTCACAACCCCCCCACCCACACATTCCCACCTGAGTTCTTTTAACACCTGCAGCCAAGAAGCATCCTCTCTCTACCGATCCTAACCACAAAAGTTATTTTATTGTTAGGACTGTTTCCTGATGTCCAGCCAAAATCACTGCTAAAGTTTGATGCTTCTTTTCTCTGTGTTGTGTGAACCCAGCCCATGTTTTTAAGTACCTGGATCACTGAGGTTTTTTGGGGGTTTTTTTCCCCCCTGAAGCTGGTATGTGCGGTTAACCCAAACCGCCGAAATAAAATGATACCAATCCCTCCATTAAGGAGTGAAAATACACAGAAGGTTAAATTCATTCTCATCTGGAATTTGTGGCCAGGATAAGATTATCTGGTTTTGCATTTTGATTATGTCTGTCGAAAGACAACTCTGTTTCTGCCAACGGCCTCTTTATTCTGTTTGCTTTAGAGGGAAGTCGGACTTCAGGGAATCCGACGGCCTCCATTCGTCACTTCGTTTATATATTTTTAGCCTTAAAAAGAGCATTTTTTTTTAAAAAAAAGCCTCCAATGTTTAGGGGAGTTAAGAAAGAGACCCTTTAAAAAAACCTCTCCTTCTTCCCTAAAAAATTCATATTTATCTATCTACTTCATCTCACCTCCAAATGATTAAAAGCAGATTTAAAATAGAAGTTGGCGTGTGGAGGGTGGAAAAGTCTAAATTCTTAATTCGCCAACACTGACAATGCTTTGGAGGGATTGTGGGGGAAGAAGAATTGCTGATCTGACCCAATTTGCTTTTTATTTTTTTTCCCCCTATTTTCAAGTGGCCGGTTTCTTGCTCTGCCTAACTAGGAAAGCAAGCTGGGGAGAAAAAGAGGCAGGCGGGGTGACCAAGCTGAGATCTATAGTCCCCTGGAGGAACATTAATATAAATCAATGTTCCTGTGTGGTTCGAACATTCGTTTTCGATGACCCTTGCATAGAAAGGAAACTCCTAGCTTTCTTCAAACAGGATGTTCCCCTGGATTTCTTTGGAATCGGGCTGTCAAATCCAATCCGTTTTAGAACAGGCGAAAAATCCGCCTTGGCAAATCTTCACTTTGCTCCACCAAAATGGGTTTCTTTTCTTCTTTTTCTTCCTTTTAACCCTCTCTTTTTTTTTCTTCCTCTTCTTCCCCCCGCTGGCCCATCCATCCTAATCCAACCAATTTCATGCCTGGGAATATTCCCACTGGGCACCCCCCCCGCCCCCCACTGCGCCTCGTCCCCGTGGTTTTAATTACCAATTTTTACTCTCCTGCCACAACAAGTCCTCTCGTTCAACATGCATCTCACACCCGGCCAGACTGAAGGAAGCCCTCCAAAGCGTGTCATTTGGCTTGGCAGGTTGTTTTTTTGGGCGGGTGGGGAAGGAAATCCAAACACATCTAAGGAGCCGAGTCCTGGTTAAGTATCCCTGCCTGGGGGTCAGACAACTTTTGACATCGGTTTTGGTCGTTGATCAAAGACACGGCTTTAAAAGTGGAGCCTATCGTGCAGTAAAAGGAACCGGGGATACCTAAGAGAAATTTAAGCTGCTTAGCAGGGCCGGGAAACATCGGTGGGTCAAACAGCAATTGGTGGTGTTGGTCTCAAGGTGGTGGAGTGTGAGCTGTTGAACATAATATAGTGTCCATAAGTCATCGGGGGCAAAGCTGCACAGCATCAACGAGGCGCTTTTGGCCGGGGCGGTGGGTGCAAATTTGGGGCGCTCTGTGCACTGGTAAAATGGCAACCGTCTTGGGCCTATCCGCATTGAATATGGAGGGGACAACACAAATTTACTTTATAAATGGGAACAATGCAGTGTTGCTGAAAGGACGAAGAGCAGAATTGTGCCTGACTTTTGCTCTGTATGAATTTGGAAAGAAAAAAGGGAAGGAAAGAAGGGAGGGAGAGAGAGGGAGAGAGAGGAAGGGAGGGAGGGAAGGAAGAAGGAAGGGTAAAGAAAGGAAAGAAAAGATGGAAGGAAAAGGGAAGGAAGGCAAGGAAGGAAAGAAGGAAGGAAGGAAGGAAGAAGGGAGGATGGGAGTGAGAGAGAGGAAGGGAGGGAGGGAAGAAGGAGGGAAGGAAGGAAAGATGGAAGAGAGAAGGAAGGAGAAACAAAAAAGGAAGAAAAAGAAAAAAGTTAAATGAGGAAGAAAGGAGAGGATGGAGGGAAGGAAAAAGAAAGAAAGAAAGGAAAGAAAAAGAAGGAAGGAAGAAAGAAAGAAAGAAAGAAAGAAAGAAAGAAAGAAAGAAAGAAAG
>NW_020769318.1:25470287-25499363 GCF_900518735.1 Pseudonaja textilis | reverse complement strand
AAGAAAGAAAGAAAGAAAGAAAGAAAGAAAGAAAGAAAGAAAGAAAGAAAGAAAGAAAGAAAGAAAGAAAGAAAGAAAGAAAAATGCAAATTGCTGGAACACTTGAGTTTTTTCAGAACTAGCCTTTTCATGTTACCTGAAAGGCACAAAATGCTTCTTTGTGTGGCAGAAACCTGGTTTGTTCTAACTGCATTTCCTCCGCTTTGTCTCTTCTGCTTTCTTTCAGCGGCCACTCCACCTAATCTGGTTGACAAACCCTGCTTAAAGCTGAAGGTTTATGTTCGACCAACAAGTAAGTAGGACCAGACGAAAGAAGGCATAAGAAATGTGAATACTTTGTTTTCCCCTCCAGGATTCAATTTTGAACCAACCTGGAGTAATGCATGAATCTGACTGTATGTTAAGTACCAACCCTCATTTTTCCCCTAGTCTTCTGCTGCACCACTCAGCTCAGAATTATCAAAAGCCATCTTTTAAAAGGATGTGGTTTAAGGGTAAATAGAAATCCTTGTTTGAAAAACAAATGCCCTTTATTTTCCCTCTAGATATAGTCTGAAGTCAGATTTACTGATAAATGGGGGAAAATACAGTGTGGCTGAAAGGACAAATGCCTTGAAAAATGAGTAAAAATAAGTGATGGCTGCAATTGGGTCTTTGTTGTATTAGCATTACAGGTGGTCCTTGACTTACGGCCACAATTGAGCTCAACTTTTCTGTGGCTAGGTGAGACAGTTGCTAAGTGAATGTTGTCCCATTTTATGTCCTTTCTTGGCATATGTGAATAACTGCAGTGGTTAAATTAGTAACACAGTTGTTAAGTGAATCTCCCCCATTGACTTGGCTTGTCAGAAGGTTGCAAAAGGTGATCCCAACACACTGCAACCGTCATAAATATGAATCGGTTGCCAAGCATCTGAATTTGGATCACGTGATCTTGGAGATGTTGGCAAAGATCGTAACTGTGAAAAACGGTCATAAGTCACTTGTGTTCAGTGCCGGCATGACTTTGAACGGTCCCTAAATGAACTGTTGTAAGTCGAGGACTATCTGTACTGATCGGGCATTACGGCCATTCATTTAGTGACTGTTCTAAGTTATGTCAGTGCTGAAAAAAAGTGATCTACACTTTTAATCGCTTTAAAAAGTGATATTCCCAGCCAGTTTCTGAGAAGCAAAGTTACTTGGGGAAACCAGATTTACTTAATGACCATGGCAAAAAAAAAAAAGAGCCATAAAATGGGGTGCGGTCATGCAATAACTTTGAATGACCGCACTGCTTAATGACAAAAGGATTGAGGATTATCTATATAGAAAGACTAAAAATTCATGAGATTTCAATATTCCTGCACAGAACCCTCTTTGAACCAGGTTGGGTTAGTACACCCACTTGGGTCTGGGGGATAGCAACATTAACAGTGGTAACCACAGGGTTTCACCTGTGGGAGGCATTGCCTGGGTAGCAAGTGGGAAGACTCATCTCTGTGTCAGGGCTCCAAGTAACATACCCACAGCAGGCAAAACTCCAAGGCAAGTAGATTCCTCAAAGAATAGCTTTATTGGATATGCCAGATTGGCATATGCTGAAATGCACCTGCTGAAATGTCCTTGGTTCCCAAGAGAAAGTATTTTGTTTTGGCTACAAACCCCAGCTATCTCTACTCCCCACCCCCATCTCTCTGCTCCAGTTGTGGCAGCCCTGAATCCTCAAAATGGCCTTCGTCAAGTCAGCTTCAGGATTGACACTCTGGTCATTAAACATTCTAAGATAGACACATTTGCCTCTACAGATATGAACTTTGGATATACAGCACCGAGGAAGGGTGTTTTTTCCACCTATAAACTTTTTGAATACTACCAGAGTATGCGATGTGCATTAGAGAACTTCCTCTGGGCTCCATCTTTGTTGGCCAAGAAAGGTAGTTGGATTCACCATGAAGTTCCTTTCTGGTCTGCCAGAGGTGGACTGGATCACCTCACCGGAACCACAGGAGTGTCCAATCTTGGGCCACTTTTAAGACTTGTGGACTTCATCTCCCATGCTGGCTGAGGAATTCTGGGAGTTGAAGTCCACAAGTCTTAAAGTGGCCAACATTGGGCAACTCCTGCCCTACAGAAGAGGAATAAATTCAGAAACCATTTAAGGCTTCAAAGGTTAACCCAACAGCTATTCTGCAGTGTTGGTTGACTGTTCTGCATTGTTCTTGGTTTCCTCATGGTCCTTGCCAGTGGCAAGTTTTCTCTCGCTATTCTTCAAGAAAGGAGAAGTTGATCTACATTCAGAGGGAGTCTGTGCCTGCAGCTGAAGGGAGCGGTTTCCTCCAGAGAAGAATCTTAAATTCTCACTTCTAGGTAGAGGATTTCCCCCCCCCCCCCTCGATTCCATCTTTTGGTGATCCAAGAGTTCAGAATTCTTATTTCAGAAATGGGATAAGATTCCTTATGACCAGAGTTGAGACCATAATAAGCAAAGCGTTGGCTAAGTGAAGTGCACCCAATTTCATGACTGTTTTTGTCACGGTTGTGAAGTGAATCATGAAGTCCTTAAGCGAATCCAGCTTCCCCCATTGACTTGGCTTGTCAGAAGTCAGCTAGGAAGGCCACAAATGACGATCAGATCACCTCAGGACTCTGCAGCCGCCATAAATACATGCCTGTTGCCAAGCAGCCAAATTCTGATCACATCACTGTGATCAGAGTTGCAAGGACCACGTTATAAGTCACTGTTTTCCAGTGGCATTGTAACGTCGAACAGTTGCTAAATGAATGGTTACAAGTCGAAGACTGCCTATATTGGAACTTAAATCAGTGACAGACTTACCGCCTGCCTTCACCCAACATGCTAGCTGGGTTTGTTTTCATGTTGATTAGGGTTTGTTCTGACTTACTGTATGGGCAAACTAGTGGTGGGATTCAAAAAATTTTTACTACCAGTTCTGTGGGCATGGCTTGGTGAGCGTGGCAGGGAAAGGATACTGAATCCCCATTCCCTCCCCACCCCACTAACCTGCTTTCCAGTTCCGTTCTCCTGTGCAGGGCCACCAAAGAAGACCCAGCCGATCAGCTGGGATTCAATGGGAAGCAGGGAATAGATGAGGGCGGGGCCAGTCAGAAGTGGCATTTGCCAGTTCTCTGAACTACTCAAAATTTCCCCTACCGGTTCTCCAGAACCTGTCAGAACCTGCTGAATACCACCTCTGAGGCAAACCCAGTTTATGGTTAGTTTATAACAGTGTAACAGAACAACAGACTTGGGAGGGACTTTGGAGGTCTTCTAGTCCAACCCCCTGCTCAAGTCATTTCAGACAAATGGCTGTCCAGTCTCTTCTTGAAAAGCTCCAGTGACAGAGCAGTTTATGCAGCTATACTTCAAGTGCCCCACGTACATGAAACATCCCCAATTTTGTGGGTGTTCCTCTCAGCAGGACACATGATATCATGGCCATGATGATGCTATGGCATAAATGTTATGCTATGTATGACATACTGGTGGCTTGTAATTTGCTTGTCCCAAAGGTGCTTCTTCTTAAGGGCAGCTGAACGCTGTTTGTTTTTCTTTGAAGATGTTTTCCTTCTCACCCAAGAAACTTCTTTACTTCTGAAGACAGAACTGAAGAAGATTCTTGGATGAGAAGTGAAACGTATTCCAGGAAAAAAAAAAATCTAGTGGCCTTTTGAAAAAACATCTTTGGGACAACCATGACCTGGATGACTAGGAATCTCCATAGACATTCTAATTACCTCGTTCCTTCAATTTACCCTATATTTGATTTTGGACAATATGGGAATGTATCTCTGGCACCCTTCTCTGAGCACCTCAGAGGTAGGCCTCACTCTCTCACCTTACCCAAAAACGGAAATCTTATTCTCGGCTACTAAAACATTTCAAGAATCAGTCTTTGTCTTGTCTGCGGGGGCGGGGAACGATGGCCCTTTTATGACTTTTGTGAACTTCAATTCCCAGAATTCCCAAGCCAGCCATGGAATTCTGGGAGTTGAAGTCCACAAGTCATAAAGGGAACATTGTTCCCTACCTCTGGCCTACACAGTGGGAGTTCAAAAAAAAAAGGCAAGATAGCATCCCCATCCCAGTTGTTGCTTAGTCCTGATTACCAACAATTCAAAACCTGTTTTCAAGCAGAATGGACACTGTCCCATCCTTGCACGTTTTGCCCTTGAGATTAAATTAGTGAAGGCCTTTTGACACACAGGCCCGCAAACACACACACACACACACACACACACACACACCCTTTCCGATAACTCTCACCTTTTGTTTTCTTGGCAATAGCTGAAATACTAAGCGCCAGTGTTGGCTCAAGTGGCATGCAGATTTCCACCAAATTATTATTTGATTCTAGGTTGGGGTGAAGACAAATCCATGAAAAGGAGAGAAAAAAAAAACTTAGATGAACCCCGGGCAGTTTGGAATACCCGCTGACTTCATTGTTGGGATCAAGGAGTGGGGAAAGAAAGCCAATTATTTCATTTAAAATGTTACAAACAGCAACAACCTTCTGCTTTTTCTGAACAGGTGGTATTTTAAAAAGAATCAAATCATGCAGCTGTTTGGGGAAAAAAGAAAACACAAATTAATAATTTTCTCCTGTTAACATGTAATTAATGTTTGGTCACAGTTCTTCCCAGGGAGTGTGCAAATAGTCAGAAATGACAGAATTGGGAAAGAGATTGTGGGGTGGGGGTGGAGTTGGTGATGTTTCCTTTCTCTCTATGTGCATGTTTGTGTGTCTGTGTGATTTTAATTGGCTTTAAAACAAAACAAGGACTTTTTTAAAAAATATGAAAGAAACCCTCGGGTTGTTTTGTTGAGGTTTTTTTCCCCCTCATGAAGTGTTTGTAGTGGCTTTCCACAAGGGTTAGGACAGGTATCCTATGGCTGTTTCTCTTTCTTTCTTTCTTTCTTTCTTTCTTTCTTTCTTTCTTTCTTTCTTTCTTTCTTTCTTTCTTTCTTCCTTCCTTCCTTCCTTCCTTCCTTCCTTCCTTCCTTCCTTCCTTCCTTCCTTTCTTTCTTTCTTTCTTTCTTTCCATCTTTCATTGCTTTCTTTGCTTCTTTCTTTTTTCTTTCTCTCATTTCTCTCTACTTTCCTTTTCTTTCTTTTTCTTTTCTTCTTTTCTTTCTTTTTCTCCTGTCTTTGTTTCTTTTTTTCTCTCTTCTTTCTTTCTTTCTTTTTCTCTCTCTCTTCTTTCTCTTTCTCTTTTCCTTCCTTCCTTCCTTCTCTCCCTCCTTCTCATTCAGGATTTCAAGGGGACAGAGGTAACTAGAAGCCAAGCGCCTGAGAGTTCTAGTCCTGCCTTAGGTGCAAAAGCCAAGAAAGTGAGTTTGGGCCAGTACTTCTCTCTCAACCCTCAGAAGAAGAAAGCCAGGACAACCTTCCCCCCACCCCCACAAAAAAAATATGTGTCTGATAAAACGACAGCAAATTGTCCAGGTGCAGATGGGCAAAAAGAAGAAAAGCTAGTCCCATAGAATTGGAGGAATTCGAAGCTGGTGCCAAGATGGATTTGCATCTCCAATTTTTTATTTTTTTTTTGCTCCGTTCCTCTTCTCCCTCTCCCCCCACCCCCAGATCTCTCTTCCAGGCTGTGAGTCTGCCAAAACCACCCTTAATCTAGTAATAAACTTAAGAGGAGCCGAGCTGAGGGAATGGCGTTAAAACGGCTTTGGCTGTAATTTAGCGGATTCCCTCGAAGACATTTTTGCATCGCTGGCTGATTAGGCGTCTTTTGGAAACAGGATTATTGGATCGCTATGAAACAATTGCTCTCTGACCTTCCAAGCGTCGGTGCTGACTGCCAGCCAAGGCCGGGGAGGACATAACAAAACCTAACCTAAACAGGCACCCTCCCCGGAGATGTCCTGTTGTTACAAGTTGGCTGGCAGATCTTGAAGTTGGCTCTGTGCCATCGTGCGAAAATTGCCGCCCGCATATTTTGAAACTGAGTCTCCGTTGGGGGCCAGTGGGGTGGAAATTGGGAGCTTCTGATCTTGGAAAAAGCAGCTTGTTCGCCAGCCTGTTTTGACCCTGGACCGTTCTGCTCTCCCCGATCCAGCCGCGCAGACTGGATGGCATCGAAGTGTCCCAGAGGGCAGGGCGATAGAGAAGGCAGCCAGTTTACTGAAGCGTGCCGTTGATTTGAATGTTCTAATTTCAGGATTTTATTTTGTTTTTCCTGTTAGGGTCCATGAAACTATGCATACAGGTGGTGGTCCTCGACTTATGGCCACAATGGGGATCAGAATTTCTGTTGCTAAGCATATCCTGCGTGGGACTTAGCAATGGCCTCTCCTTGCCCACTTTACAAGCAATATATCAATATAGGTATATAGGTATAGAGAGAGAGAGAGAAGAGAGAGAGAGAGAAGACAGGCAGGCAGATGAGAGGGAGGGAAAGAGAGAGAGGCGATAAATAGAAAGATAGATAGATAGATAGATAGATAGATAGATAGATAGATAGATAGATAGATAGATAGATTGATTACAGGTAGTCCTTAATTTACAACCAGAATTAGGACCAGAATTTGCTAAGCAAGGCAATTGTTAAATCAATCATGCCTAATTTTTTTTTGCCATGGTTATTAAGAAAATCACAGCAGTTAAGTGAATCACATACAGGTAGTCCTCGACTTACAATCATAATTGAGCCCAACATTTCTGTTGCTAAGTGAGGCATTTGTTAAATGAGTTTTGCTCCATTTTACGAGCTTTCTTGCCAGGTTAAGTGGTTAAGTGAATCACTGCAGATCGTTAAGTTAGTGACAAGGTTGTTAAGTGAATCTGGCTTCCCCATTAATTTTTTTTCTTGTCAGATGGTCACAAAAGGGGATCACAGGATCCCGGGACAAAGCAATGGTCATAAATATGAACCAGTTGTCAAGTGTCCGAATTTTGATCACATGATTATGGAGATGCTGCAAGGTTTGTAATTGTGGAAAACGGTCATGCATCACTGTTTTCAGTGCTGTTGTAACTCTGAACAGTCACTAAATGAACTGTTGTAAATTGAGGACTACTTGTAGTCATTAAGCAAATCCATCCTCCCCCATTGACGTTGCATGTCAGAGGCCACTGAGAAGGTCGCCAATGCCACACAAACCCAACCCACTCCGGTCCAGGGAAAAATCTCTCTCCGCAGAACCAGTCTCTGGTGCCCAAAAATTTGGGGGCTGCTGGTATAGGGTCTCCTGCCTGAGCAGGGGGTTGGACTAGAAGACCTCCAAGGTCCCTTCCAACTCTGTGATTCTACCCATTTTGGTGGGAGTGTCAGCGTTTTTTTCGTTGACGGTCCCTTGATTCATGCGTTGCTTTCTTACTTGATTGTGAGAGTGACTTGAGTATTGCTTTCTGTCTGATTGTGGAGAGTGCAACCACAAACACCAAACAGCAGCCAGAAGATACGATGGAAACTCTTTAATCTCACGGGCAGACTCAACTATAGTTTCATCTGGGAAATTGTGAGTAGACTAAGCTAAATCCGAAAACATTAGGGAATTCCTGAAAGCTTGGCATTGGGACAAATCAGCCATCAATAGACGCATAGAGATAAGCTATATTTACAAACCATTCAAAGGAGACAATAAAAAGGCTTAGAAGGAAACGAAACAGACCATAGACACATCCTCTTCAGCAGCCAACACCCAGATAAGCAGGGATTAACACCAGACAAACAATCAAACAGGAGACAATACTCCAATCAAGGAATTACCAAGGAGGAAAACCACACACCCCACAAAAACCAGCAGGGCAAGCTACTGTATATAAACAGGGAGCAAGCCCCATACTCAACTGGCACTGATGATGTTACCTAGGTGAGTAATGAGACGTGCTGGCTGGGGAATTCTGGGAGTTGAAGTCCAGTTATTCAGTCAAATGTGAATGATTGGGATGTGATGATTGTTCTATGCTTGGTAGACACGCGTTATGTTTTCCCATTGTGCTTTTTGCTCTTTTGCCCTTGGTTGCTTGTTAAAACCATCTGCCTCTTTCTATCCATCACGCCAAGCAACAGGGGCACAAGAGATGGTTGGAGATCTTGAGGGATGGAAAAGGAAGTGTCAACCCTGAAATGAACCTGGCTGAGGCCACCTTGGAGGCTTCAGGGTCGCCATACAACAGAGGGAGGGGGAAAAAAATCTAGAGTTTTGAAGCCAAAATAATAACGTTTTCCTGTGGGAACCAAGGACATTATCACCAGTGGCTGGCCAGAGGAGGAGTGAAGTAACCACGCAACCGTCCAGCACCTTGATTGGACAGCGTGACCACCGACTTGGGGGGAAAGGGGAAACTTTTATCTTTTAATTAGGTAGCAGAGTGAGGATGGCAGAAAAGGCCGGACATGTCCTTCTGTAACGAGAGCTGCCGCCAATGCAGCCATGAAGCTTGAAACAATGAGCAGATACACCAGTCCGGTGAATCCAGCTATGTTTCCACATCTCACTGTGGTGTTCCTGGCCATTGGCATGTTCTTCACAGCTTTGTTTACGATTCACCAAGTATACCCGGTACATTTACAAAGAACTACTCATCTCTCTAGTAGCATCATGGGCTTTGGAGTTCTCTTCTTATTGCTGTGGGTTGGGATCTATGTATGACAGTAGTTTGGAGCTATTTCAGGGTTCCAGCGGCCTTTCTGCAGCTCCTTTTAATTTTTTTATTGAACAGTGTGGCTAATCACAGTTTTGGACTATAATTCTAACGTGAGAATTCTAACTTCAGATCAATAAAGCTGAATCTGTGATAAAAATTATTTTAAAAAAATAGGTGAAAGCTGCGGGAACTTTCAGATAACAGATAATCATAGTTGGAAGGGACCTTGTAGGTCATCTAGTCCAACCCCCTGACCAAGCGGGAGACCCTACACCATTTCTGACAGAGGGCAGTCCAGTCTCTTCTTGAAGGTCTTTAGTGATGACGCTCCCACAACTTCCGAGGGCAACTTCTGTTCCATGGGTTGATTGTTCTCACTGTCAGAAAGTTTCTCTTTATTTCCAGGTTAAATTTCTCCTTGGTCAGTTTCCATCCATTATTCCTTGTCTGGCCTACAGGCGATTGACCCCTTCCTCTCTGTGGCAGCACCTCAAATATTGGAAGACTGCTGTCCTGTCTCCCCTGCTCCTTCTCTTCACTAGACTAGCCATGTCCAGTTCGTGTAACCATTCTTCATATGCCTTAGTCTCCAGTCCCCTAATCATCCTGGTTGCTCTTCACTATACTTTTTCTAGAGTCTCAACATCTTTTTTATAATGTGGTGACCAAAACTGGATGCAACCAGGGTTGGGATTCTACCAGTTCGCACCTATTCACTAGAACCGGTTGTTAACATTCTAAGCAGTTCGGAGAACCGGTTGTTAGAATAAATTACTGGCCTAATCCTGTAAGGAAGTCAGGAAGGAAACATTCTGGTGTTGCTTACAGAAACTGCCTCTCCTCTCCGTTAACCCTTATTACATTCTTGGCAGGACTAGACTTCCTGTCTCAGGAACTTCTCTGGAGTTATTTTCCCCTCCTTCGCTGGTACTTTGCTTATGTGGAGTGACTATTCAAAGTTACAATGGCACTGAAAAAAATCACTTATGACCATTTTTCACACTTACGACTGTTGCAGCATCCCCACAGTCACGAGAGGCCAGGCAAGGAGATGCATGCCTCAATGTGAGTGATGTTGAGTTGGCCACACCCAGTCAGTCACATGACCACCAAGCCACACCCACCCAGTCACATGCCACCAAGCCACACCCACCACCTAAGCCATGCCCACAGAACCAGTTGTTAAAATCTTGAATCCCACCCTTGGATGCAGTACTCCAGGTGTGGTCTTACTAAGGCTTTCAGAGTCGGTTTTCCACCAGTTGTGCCAATAGGATGTATCCAATAAATTGTTCTTTGAGGAACTTGCCTGCAGAGTTCTGCTTTCTATGGGTGCATTACTTGGAGTGGGTTTCTCCGGAACAACAACAACTAAATCCAACTCTTTCTTTTTTATTTCCTTTCTCCCCGCAGACGATTCCCTCTACGAATCGCCAGAGCCCATTTTCACCAGCAATAATTCCTGCTGCAGCTTCACCGTTCCCGATGCCTTCTTCGTGGTGGTGCCGATGTTTTGGACTATCCTCGCTTCCTAGCCCCCCGGCAGAATGGCAGACGAGAAAAAGGGGGGGGCGGGTGTTCTTTTACAGCGGCAGCTGCAAAAACCAAGGGGAGCGGGGGTGGGGGGGAAACCATATCAGAGGAAAGAATGAGAGGAAGAAGAGGAGTGAACAGGGCGGGTGTTTGTTACCGGATCAGAAATGATACACTTGGGGCGGAGGGGGGGGTGTTGCAAGGATTTTGATCTCTGGTCTCTGCCAGCGTCAGGCAAAGAAATGGCCCTGGTCTTTTTGCCTTTGTGTCTCCTGAAAAAAAAAAAAAGCACCCCAAACTGAGCCAACCCTGCCCCCCCACATGTCTGATACAGTACAGAGGAAGGCGAGGGGGGAAGGCTCGGTTTTTTTTTTTAAAAGAACAACAACCTGTGACACGGGGAGCTGAGCTGGTTTTATATTTCAAAAAAATCTTCCACAGACTTCTATCAAGCCAGCTGGTGTAAAAACACCCTCCGCCTCTTTAGATTAATCCCCCCTGTGGAGTTTTTTTTCTTTTTTAAAATCTCTAGACCAAATATAGTCTTTTTTTTTTTTTCCTTATTTTTCTCAGCTTAACCTTTTCTGGTTTGTTTGGGGGCGGTTTTTTTTGGAGGGTATGTGCGTGCGTGTGTGTGCGTGTGTGTGTATTCTAGACTTTTTTTTCCACAACTGGAACTCAAAAAAGAGACATCACAATGGGGGTGGATGGGAGAAACCAAAAAACGACCCTCTGCGTTGGTGCCTCTTTTTTCCTTTTTCTTTGGAGAGAAGGGACGGGTGGGTTTGAAGGACATCCTTTACATTCCCTTTGAGGTGGGTTTTTTATTTCCTTCTTTTTGGCTTGAATATGATGATTCAGCAGGCGAAGGGAACATGAACCTCTCGCGGTGACCAAATTACGTTTTGTGACGGTGGAAACCCCTTAACGAAGAGAGCCACCAACTAACAAAAAAAAAATCTTCAAAAACAAAAAACCTTGAGGACTAGAATACTGTTATGCCAAAACCTGTTACTCCTTCAGATTTCTTTGTGTCATATTCCATGGGTATCGCAGGCTCACTGCCAGTTTGGAAAAGAAAAGGAAAGGAAAGAAAAGAAGAAGAAGAAAAAGAAGAAAAATATATTAATAAAAGAGCATCTCAACACTTCTGGGCATTCCCTTCCTCGATATCTCCAAGAAAAGACTGTGGAAGATGGATGCCCTCAAGACGAATCGAAACTCTGGACTGTATTCTGTGTGTGTTCAAGGGGGTGGGAGGGAGGGTTGTCTGAACAGAAGGATTATTTACGCAGGTCTAAAACTGGGAAAGTGTAATTTGTAAATCTTGGTTTTTTTTTCTGTTCATAAAGAAAGCTCGGGTTTGGGAGGGCGGGCGGCTGGGAGCGGGGAAGGAGAAACCAGCACAATGCAACTGAAGAGGCAACAACCCCATGTGGCCTGTAGTAGTTTGAGGGGTGCTGAGCTGCCGAGTTCCAAAATGGTGGGTGTTTTGGGGTACCCTCCCTGCAGACGAAATGTCCTGAACGACCGATTTCCACACTTTAAAAACAAAACAAAAACCAAGCATTGGCTTGGGGGCTTATAATGCATTTATTCCCCACCCTGCCGTTCTTTGGTGAGAAGGTGGATCGGCAGAAAATGGATCCCGGGTGATTCTGAGCCAAGCCTGAAGTAAATCCTGTTTTGGGTTGTTTGGCTTGGAAATCTCTAAAGCAAACAAAATGGGGGATTTGACTTGGCCGTCCTGAATCTCCCTTGTTCCTTCCCTCAGTCCCTTTCCTCTGTGGTGTCTGCCTTTCTGCATGTGTGGACATCAACTCCCAGAATTCCCCAGCCAGCTATGCTGGCTGGGGAATTCTGGGAGTTGAAGTCCACACGTCTTCAAGTGGCTGAGGTTGTGAAACTGCTCTAAAACGTTTCTTAAACCCAACTCCTTTCTTCCTCCTGACCTACCCTGAACTTATCTAACTTATCTAACCAGGGTAGCAGAAGACGATGTAAAGGGGGCTTATAAATGCAACACCGGTAGTCTTTAATTTACAACCAGTTGCTTACTGACTATTCAAAGTTATGACAGGGCCCCAAAGTTAAAATAACCCACTTCCAAAGTTCCAATATCTCCCCCCCCCCACATCCCTGTCCCACAGTCACGTGGCCCTATTTCAGGTATTCAGCATCTGGATTGCATTTATGACCGTTGGCAGCACATGACCACAATTTTACGTTGTTTCATCGTTCTTCCAGAAACATACGCCCCGTAGTGAACAATGACTTTGCTTTATTTCAAAAAAAAGATTGTCAAAATCACACGATGACCCGCTTTATGATGGTCGTAATTTACAACCAACTTTGCAAGGCTCAATTACGGCCCATAACCTGAGGATTACCTGTATACGAAATGAAGGAAGGAAGGGAAGGAATGAGCTTAGGGACAAATCCATTCGATTTTAGAGGTGGAAAGATTTGGATAAGAGGTGTGATCTTGCAGCTAGACTCTCCAGTGGTTTGGTTTACACGTTGGACTAAGGCGCCTCTTGTTTCATCATGGTTAATTCGATAAGCTACGGTGGCCTAACTCAAGGGTCTTCAAACTTGGCAAGTTTAAGTCTTGTGGACTTCATCTCCCAGAGTTCCTGAGCTAACATGACTGGAGGAGGAATTCTGGAAGTTGAAGTCCACAAGTCTTAAAGCTGTCAAGTTTGAAGACCCCTGGCCTAACTTCACAAATGGCACTAAGCCCACAAACTGGAATTTCTGACCTCGCAAGACCACAACAAACAAATAGCATTACAACTTAACCAGCTAAGCTGGCTGGAGAATTCTGGGAGTTGAAGTCCACAAGCCTTAAAGTTGCTAAGTTTGGGGACCCATGGCCTAGATAGTGTGTGATTGAAATCCCTGCACTTCACTCCAACTTCACAAGACCCCACGCGCCAAAGCTCCAGTTTCTGATCGAAGATTAGATGTGTCACATGAGTCCTTGTAGTTGGCAGGCTGTGTGAAGCACCTGGATTGAGTAGGCTTTTTGGGATACTGCCCTATCCCATAGATATTTTGGCTTAGCCTATCCCACAGATATTTCCACTTTGGAACACCACCATTAATTGTGTAATGAGCAGCAGCCGACTTGGATCCAAACCTGGTTTATTTGCCCCTTTGCCCAAATTCAGAGGTAGGATTGGCAAGGAGGGCACAGCTGCAGCCTGATGAGAGTTTTTGCTGATGTTGTCGTTTCTGTTTCACACAAAATAGGGAAAGTTTGTCAACTGCTTAATAACAGCTCTGCTGCAAGTCACACAATTGGGAGCAAGGGTACTCAGACTGGTAAGGTCAGCTAGTCACAACCATTCATTTGCAACCACATCAAAAAAAAAAAAGACGTAAAACAGATCCTCGCTCTTATGACTGTTGCAGCATCCTCACGGTTATGTGATCAACATTTGGGTGTTTGGCAACTGGCATATATTTATGACAGTTACGGTGTCCCAGGGGATCACGAGATTGCCATTAGCAATCTTCCCAGCTGGCTTCCGATAAGCCAAGCAACAGGGGAAGCCAGTTTCACTTAATGACCAGGTGATTTGCTTAAGGACCGCAATAATTCACTTAACAAACACTGCAGAAAATATTGTAAAATCGGGTGAGACTCACTTAAGTTTGTTTAGCGATGAAAATTCTGGTCTCCATTCTGGTTACCTGTTGGGAAAAGCTAGATTTGCCCAACGACTGTGTGATTCACTTAACAACTACGACAATGGCCATAAAAACAGACACAACTCACTTTTCAACCACCTTGCTTAGTAACAGAAATTTTGTCTCGTGTTCGTATGTTGAGGGCTTGCCTGCACAACCCAAGATATCTCTACAATGAGATATTTTTAGAAGGTTTCTATTTCAATTCTCTGCAATTCCAGGCTGGATTTTGGCCCAGTTCCAAATTCAGTCTCTTTTTTTTTCTTTTTTCTTCCAGCAATTTTGGACTTGTTCTGTTCTGGGGTTGGAGATTTTATCTGCTGATGGACAGAGCCTTGACTTCCTTTGTAGTACAGGTAGTCCTCAACTTACAACCGGAATTGAACCCAAAATAGTCATTGTTAAGCAAGGCAAGTGTTAAAAGAGTTTTGCCCCATTTTATGACCTCTTTTTGGCCACCATTGTTAAGCATATTGCCACAGTTGTTAAGTGAATCATGCAGTTGTTAAACAAACCTGTCTTCCCACTCCCAATGTTGATCACGTGACCCCAACTTGTCATAAATATATTCCCTCTCTGAGGGAATGGACAGTTTAGAAATATGAAATTTAAATAAGTAAGTAAAAAAAATACATGTAAATTGCCTAGCACTGGAATTTGGATTATATGATCATGCTGCAACAGTCTTAAGTGTGAAAACTGGTCATAAGCCACTTTTTTCAGTGCCATCATAACTTCGAACAGTCAGTAAACAAGTGGTTGTAAGTCAAGGACTGCCTGTATTCATTTCACTGATTTTGCCCCCCACCAGAAGTGGTATTCAGCAGATTCTGGCCGGTTCTGGAGAACCGGTAGTGGAAGTTTTGATCAGTTCAGAGAACTAGCAAATACCACCTGACTGGAGATTTTACAGTGTCCTCCTCCTGCCACACCCACCAAGCCACGCCCACAGAACCAGTAGTAAAAAAAAAAACAAATTCCACCTCTGCCCCCTACCCACCCAACAGAGGTTCATTGGGAGGTTAAATGGTGCCTTATAAGAAATGCCCTTAAAATAAGGCTATCCAAACCTGGCAAATTGAAGACTTGTGGACTTCGACTCCCAGAATTCCTCAGCCAGCCATGCTGCCTGAGGAATTCTGGGAATCGAAGTCCACAAGTCTTAAAAGTAGCCGCGGTTGGAGACCCCTGCCTTAAAAGATACTCTGAGGATGCTACTGGACCTTTCTGGGTTGGAAACAGGGAATATTTTCTCCGTAAAGCAAGCTGTAATTGTGTTGTCTCACCAGGGCCTTCAAAAAAGCCAGCCGCCATTTTGTGGCTGAAGATCTACCCACACAGTTGCCGTTGTCCTCTTGAAAGCAGAATCTCCTTGGGCAGTGACCACTCTGGGCTGGGCTCACAACCTCCTTGTCTTCCCTCCCACCCAACCCCATCCCAGCCCTCTGTTCTCCTTTTCCAATGGCAGCAGGTTTTAGAAACTTTGCAAATGATGGTGTGGTGCATTGCCCAATGTTCCCCACCATACACTGGGGGGAGGGGGGGGTAAAGTTGCCCTTGGGACCAAGTCAAGAAAGAGAAATTTCCTTCTGTAGTTGCTAAGGTTGTGTGCTCAGTGTTGGCTTGGTCCAGGTTTTGCTGACCACAGGTGTGAAGTATACAAAGCTATAAAAATTAATTAAATAAAAAGTTAGAAAATGTCGGCTGGTATTACAGGTAGTCCTCGACTTACATTCATTTGTTTAGTGGCCGTTCAAAGTTAACGGCGCTGAAAAAAGTGACTTACAACCGGTTTTCACACTGATGGCCGCTGCAGCCATCTCCATGGTCATGTGATCAAAATTCAGTTGCTTGGCAACTGGCCTGTATTTATGACGGTTGCATTGTCCCCCGGGGATCATGCAATCATCATTTTCTAACCTTCCCAGCTGGCTTTTGGCAATCAAAGTCAATAACGGGGAAACCAGATTCACTTAATGACCGTGCTGAATAAGTGCAGCAATTCGCTGAACCAGCGTGGCCAAAAGGTCGTAAAACGAGGCAAACTCACTCAACAAGGGTTTCTCTAATTAGGCTATGAAAATTTTAGGCTTCGCTGTGGTCGTAAGTCGAGGACTAATGGTAGCACCTCGGAGATAGATAGAAAAGGGCTGAATTTCACTGGTTTGTTTCCACGGTCATGGCCAAGGAAGGAAAGGAGACCACACGGAAGGCCATTCATGATTCCTTCCGAAAACTTCCACTTCTGCCTTCCATCCAGCCAAGGATTCTGGAACCCACTCTGGGAACTGAAGTGCAAATTCTCCTTTCATACGACTGTATATTCACACCTGACAATCTTTCTGTGGATGTTTTTAGTTTTTTTTTTTCGTTTTCCAACTCTCAGCAGACATCTATAAAACAACAGCACACCAATTTTACTCTGTCTCGGTGTGCCGCGGGACTAAGTTGGAACAGTTGTTATATTTCTGTACATATTGCCATCAGGCATAATACTGTGATTATGAATTATTATTATTATTACTATTTTTAATGCATTTGCTGAAAATGAATGAGTTGGATTGGGTTTTTTTATCTTTTTTTTATTTCCTGGGGGAGTGGGGAGGTATTCCTGTTGATTTTTTAGAAAGGGGTAAAAAAAATTAGAAATGTAACGTTTTCCTGTTTCCCTCTGTACTTTAAAAAAGCAAAACAAAACCTTGAATTAACATCTTGACGATTCAAGGACTGTTTTCATATTCTCTGAAACTGCTTTCTAAATTTTCCCTGCTCATATTTTCTATCTGGATTAACTGGCATGTCTTCAAATCAGCCATTTTATTCACAACAACAACAACAATAATAATACAGGTTTCAATTACCTGTCATCCTTATGGAATTCTGGGAGTTGAAGTCCACGTACCTTCAAGTTGCCAAGATTTTGAGAAAGTGTTTTAAACTCATGTACAACTACACGGACCCAGCTACAAATGGGAGGAGTGGGAGACATAATTTCCCAGCATTATACGTCATCTTTCTTTCTGCTATGGAGTGCACTTGGATGGGTCTAGAGCAGAGGGTCTCCAAACTTGGTGACTTTTTAAAACTTGTGGACTTAAGCTCCCAGAATTCCCCAGCCAGAATACGGAACTCTGGGAGTTGTAGTCCACCCCTCTTCAAGTTGCCTAGTTTGGAAAACCACTGGTCGAGAGATTGGGTTTCCTTAGAATCAGCATGGCCCAGTGGTGGACAATCTTAGTGTTTGAGGTGAATACTTCCAATAATAACATCTAAAAACTCCCACATCTTGTGGAATGCTGTCTGATGCGGGGAGTCAATAGGGGTACATAACATTCAATAAGTGGTATTATAAAGTCAGACCACCAGAAGTTGCAACAGATATCAGAGCTGGCCTTTGCTAGCCTGGAGGACTTTTGGAGCGTGTGGAGCCAAGCATTAGCCATTCCTTGGCCAGTAGGACCATCGGAACCAGGTGTAGCATTTAAAGCCCCCAATGGGGTTCTGGGAAAGCAATGAAAAGGGTGATTCATGGCCCCAAGCTTCCTTCTGGCTAGTCTGGCACGGCAGATAATTTCTGTCTCTTCTCCAGTGCTGGATAGCAGGCTAATCAATCTTGATGTTGAAAGGCAGATGAATTAGTAGCTGGAAAGAAACTACTCGCTGCTGGTTTTATTTTCATTCCAACAGGAAGGACAGCCAACTGTTGAATAAGGACATGCAGTTCCTTTCTCTACTAGCTTCTAACCCTGGCACAAAAAGATACCTCCACCTCTCTCTTCCTCCACCCTCTTTTCTTTCTCTTTCACCTCCTTTTCTTCTTTATCCCCCCTTCATCCTCCTTTATCTTCCTCATCTTCCTCCTCCATCGTCTCTTCCTCTTCCTACTCCTCCATCCTCCCTTCTTCCTCCTCCTCTTCCTCCTTCATCCTCTCGTCCACCTCCTCTTCCTTCTCCTCCATCCTCTTTTTCCTATCTTCCTCTTCTCTTCCTTCTCCATGCTCTCTTTTTCCTTCCTTCTTCCTCCTTCTCTTCCTCCTCCATCCTCTGTTCTTCCTCTACTCTTTCTCTTCCTTCTCCTCCTCTATCTTCTTTTCGTCCTCTACCTGCGCCTCCTTCTCTTCTTCATCTCCTCTTCCTTCTCCATACTTTCTTCTTCCTCCATCCTCTTTCTCCTCCTCTGCCTCCTAGACACGAATAAACCAATGATATGAAAAAGAAAGAAAGAAAAAAAAATAGAAGAATGGGTGTGATCATTCAGAATGATTTGTGAAGAACACAGTTGTGAAGAAAGCGTGCAGGCAGGTGGGGGGAATTCATGTCAGCTCTCCAAGGGGGGGAAGAATAGCTGCTGAAGATCAACAGAAAAGGGATCCAGGAGGGGTGGGATTCAAATTTTTTAACAACCGGTTCTGTGGGCGTGGTTTAGTTGGTGGGCGTGGCTTGGCAGCCATGTGACTGACTGGGTGTGGCCAACTCAACATCACTCACATTGAGGCACGCATCTCCTCGCCTGGGGATGCTGCAACAGTCGTAAGTGTGAAAAATGGTCATAAGTGACTTTTTTCAGTGCCATTGTAACTTTGAATGGTCCCTCCACACAAACAAAGGACCAGCAAAGGAGGGAAAAAAAACTCCAGAGAAGTTCCTGAGACAGGAAGTCCAGTCCTGCGAAGAATGTAACAAGAGTTAACGGAGAGGCAGTTTCTGTAAGCAACACCAGAATGTTTCCTTCCTGCCTTCCTTACAGGATTAGGCCAGTAAGTTCTTCTAACAACCAGTTCTCCGAACTGCTTAGAATGTTAACAACCGGTTCTAGCAAATAGGTGCGAACTGGTAGAATCCCACCCCTGGATCCAGGACTCCGGGTCAAGAAAACGATGTATGAAAACATCTCAGACACTCCCCTTCACACAGAGATAAAGGGAGGGAGCACCTTCAAATGTGCCCATTTGCTGTTACAACAATAGTAGTCTTGACCTACAGGGCAGTGGTTTCTTGGACTGGCCTACCTTGTAGGGCTCCACAACAACAACAAGAAAAATTAGTTTGGATCTTAAGCACAGAACCTTCCAAATACCTAACGAACCATAAACATCAGGGTGCTACCATCTATCAACACGGGGAGAATAAATAGATCACAACGAAATGCACGCCAATACGCCATACACAACTAGAATATCTAAAAGATCTCCTAGAAATGTAATTGAAATTAGCTTAATGGTAATCATAGAGACAATAAGCAGCTTACAACTAGAAACACACACCACCGGCCTAGTAATGTCTTTTTCCTGCCCTTTTAACCGCCCCCCCACTTTCATTCTATCCCCAGCCCACAAGGGACACAGCCTTAAATCATCCTTAGCTGCACCAAGTGGTATTTTCCTCTTAATACAACGGCATTCAACAGCAGCTACAAGATATGTACAATTTGTGGCATTCATCTGCCGTTATGTTAGAAGCGCAGGGAACCTGTACTATATGGGATTAGAACAGCACTTAGCATCCGTCTGTGGGGCTGATATGATGATATCTGATATCTCTTCTGCAGTCCTCCCTACGCAGGCCTCTCGGCTTCTTTCCGCTCTGTTTCTTCCTAAATAACCGATCCCGTTGGTGAATGGCGAAATACAGGCAGTCCTTGTTTAGTGACCGCCTCACTTAGAGGCCATTTGTAGTTACCACGGTGACGTTTGTGCCTCTGTAAAAGCAAACAAAAGCTGAAGTCCTAACCACAGTTGTGCATCCTTTTTTTCCCGCCATTTTTTTTTAAAAAAATTAAGTTTCATTATAAAAATAAAATTATAGGAAAAAACAAAAGTAAGAACTAAGAGAAAGAAAGAGAAAAGTGCAAAGAGTGTGTGTGTGGAGGGGGGGGGAAGTGGTGACTTCTGGTTATTTTTTTAGTGCAGTAAAATGCAAAACAAACAAACAAACCCAGTCCCTCAACTTTTTGCTTTACATCACACAACATTTCTATTTCTAAAATAACAAATTCATTCTAATCGTTGAAACCTAGAATCAAACTTTCATTCCCCACCCCCCCGCCCCCCCAGTTTCAAGCCAAAAGTCCAGAAGTAACTTCCTAGTAGAAGCAAACCTAGCTAATTTCTTTTTCTTAATTAAAATATCTTTTGCCATCTTTCCTAGCTCCGTTTCCTTACAGCTGGGTGTTCATTTAAGCGACTGCTTCGCCGAATCCCCAACTTGCTGGTTTCAGTTGTCGCTAAATGAGGACGACCTATAATGCTAGGCAGTTCAGCCAGTTCTAGCATGTTTCAATTTAATTATTTTTATTCATTGAGAACAGAGGTGTCAAACCTAAGGCCTGCAGGCCACAACTGGCCCATGGGGTGGTTAGATCTGGCCCTGGAAACAACGAAGGACCAGCCCGTGGTGCAGTGGTGGGATTCAAAAAAAATTTTTTAATACCGGTTCTGTGGGTATGGCTTGGTGAGTATGGCAGAGAAGGATACTGCAAAATCCTCATTCCCTTCCCACCCCACTAACCTGCTTTCCAGCTCCGTTCTCCTGTGCGGGGCAACCAAAGAAGACCCAGCTGATCAACAGGGACTCAATAGGAGGCAGAGAAGAGATGGGGGCGGAGCCAGTCAGAGGTGGTATTTGCCGGTTCTCCAAACTACTCAAAATTTCCCCTATCGGTTCTCCAGAACCGATCAGAACCTGCTGAATACCACCTCTGGTATTCAGAGAAGGGAAAAGGTTCCCTTTTCGCTGGCAAAGGGCTGCAGGAAGCTGTCATGGCTGAAAACAGAGCCTCAGTGAGTGAAGTCGAGCTGGCCACTCCTACCCCAGCCACACAACCACCTGGGCTGTGCCACACCTGGTCCCCCGAGGTCAAACAAAACCCTGATGCGGCCAATGAAACTGAGTTTGACACCCCTGATTTAGCACCAGGCTGAAATAGCCCCAAAGCCAAACTGTCTCCCGTCCATTTCCTACTGAACTGCCTACGGAGGAATCCGTAGGTCAAGGAAAGGCATCCAAAATTAGAAAAAGGAAAGAAATTCCAAATAACAGTGCAGGTAGTCCTCAACTTACAACAGTTTGTTTGGTGACGGTTTGAAGTTACAACGGCGCTGGAAAAAAAATGACATGACCGTTTTTCACACTTTCGGCCGTTGCAGCATCGCTGTGGTTTAAATTTGGATGCTTGACAGCTGGTTCATATTTATGACGGTTGCAGTGTCCCAGGGTCATGTGATCCCCTTTTGCGACCTTCTGACCAGCACAGTCCATGGGGAAGGTGGATTCACTTAACAACCGAGTTGCTAACTTAAACAGCTGCAAGTGAGCCCCTTAACAAAGGTGGCAAGAAAAATTGTAAAATGGGGCCAAATTCACTTAACAAATTTCTCACTTAGCAACACAAATTTGGGACTCGATTGAGGTCGAAGTTACAATGGCTCTGAAAAATGGGATTGATTACCAGTCTTTGGACTTAACATCTATTGTAGCATCCCTAACAGTCAAAAAGGTCAAAATTTAGATGCTTGGTAACCAGCATGTATGGACAACAGTTTCAATGTTCTGGGTGTCTAGTGATCGCCACTGGCAAGTCTCCCGGCTTGCTTCTGACAAGCAAGGTCAATGCAGGAAGCTAGGTTCATTTAATGACCCCGTGATTCACTTAATGACTGTGGCGATTTGCTTAAAACTGTAGCAAAACAGTTGCACCATCCGGTGGAGCTCACTTGAGCCTTGCTTAGCCACGGAAAGTCTGGCCCCAATTGTGGTCATAAATCAAGGACTGACTACCCGTATTGCTCCTGACGGTTGCTTCCCCGCCCTTGATGGTGAACAATTTTTTTAAAAAAAACTTTGTTTAACCCAGTGGTCACTAACTGGTGGTCCGTGGGAAAATGTTGGTGGTCCACAGAAAAGTTATTTGCATTTTTTTTATATTGCACTAAATCAGGGGTCCTCAAACGACAGCCCCTGGGCCGGATACGTGCAATGAACGTGTGTGTTGCTGCATACATTTTCCCCCTTCAGGGTCTATTTGTGTGGGTCGGGGGGGGGCAGTAATTCCCACTTGGGGTCTGCTTCGGCCTCCCGGTGTGGGGCTTTGGGTGAAGGCTGGAGGGAAGGGCCGCTGGTAGCAAAGAGCTGGAGGGCCTCGGCCCAGTGGGACTGCATCATGGCCTGGAACTGGCTGACCATCTCAACCCACTAGGAACCGCCGGGACCTGGCCTTGGACTCCCGCAGGTCTCCCCTCTGCTTGGAAAGCCTATGCTCATAGTCCTCAGTGAGGAGCTTCTGCTGAGCCTCCTTCTCAAGATGAAGGGAGGTATGAATACCACTTTATAAAGCCTTAGTAAGGCCACACCTGCAGCTGAGTCCTGCATCCAGTTTTGTTCACTTTAAAAAAAATGTTGAGACTCTAAAAAAAAAGTGCAGAGAAGAACAACCAGGATGATTAGGGGACTGGAGACTAAAACATATGAAGAACAGTTACAGGAACTGGGCCTGGCTAGTCTAGTGAAGAGAAGGACCAGGGGAGACATGATAGCAGACTTCCAATATTTGAGGGGCTGCCACAGAGAGGAGGAACGGGGTCAAGCTATTTTCTAAAGCACCCGAAGGCCAGACAAGGCATAATGGATGGAAAATGAGCAAGGAGAACTTGGAAATAAGGAGAAACTTTCTGACAGTGAGAACGATCAACCTATGGAATCTAAGTTTCCCTCGGAAATTGTGGGATTGCCATCACTTGAGACCTTTAAGAAGAGATTGGACTGCCATCTGTCAGAAATGGTGTAGCATCTCCTGGTTGGACTAGATGACCTACAAGGTCCCTTCCATCTCTGATTATCTGTTATCAGTCAGATCCAATTTGAACTGAGCCAGCTGTTTTGCCAACTCCTTCTCATGGTGGCTGCTTAGCTCCAACAACTGCTTTCTGTTGGGGCCCTAAGGAGCCCGGGTGGGCAGGGGAGGCGTGGCTGGGAGGGGAGGAGCAAGTAGAGGCCAGCGAAGCGCCCCCCAACATGAGTGACATGGAGTTGGCCGTGCCCAGTCACATGACCCCCTAGCCACACCCACCCAGCCGATCATTAAGGCAGATGATATTAGTGGTCCACAGGATTTAAAATTATGAATATAGTGGTCCCTGAGGTCCACTCAGGGTTAGTGACCCCCCTGATTTAACCGATTATAGCAGAATGAGATGAAGGAGGATGGGGGCACGTCCTGCAGCCAGCCATTTTTACAAACAATTAGAAGTTGGGCGAATGTTGTGATTCTTGAACCCGATGCTCAACTACTGACACTGCCGTAAACAATTCAATTCAGAATAGAGCTGGAAGGGGCCTTGGAGGTCTTCTAGTCCAACCCCCTGCTCAAGCAGGAGACCCCATACCATTTCAGACAAGTGGCTGATACAATAAGTACAACTTAATTGACACGTTAATTGACACATTAAGTACAATTAAACACACTAAGTACAACTTCCCGTTTTTTTAAAAAAAGGCTTCTCAAATAAAAGTCTTTTCCCGCTGATAGAATTAAGGCCTTTACGCAGTGGTAACCATTGCTTCCAAATCCCCTTTTTAAAAAGCCGGAGTTTTTAAATCTGGCACATGATTTGAAATAATAGATCTCTCTTTAAAAAAAAAACAAATTCATGCAGCCAACTTAAACTGTAATCCTAACAACATTTTGTATATTTCATTTGTTCCAGCAAATGTTGACTGTTTTGGGGGGGGGATTGGCAGGAAGGTGAAAATTTTGCATTTGTTCTTGTTCCTTAATTTCTTCAGCTTTGTATAACAATGTTCCCTAAAATATAGTATTAGAGGGGGAAATTCTTTTTGAGCAAAAGAACAACGCACAATAGCAGACGCTGCTAGCAAAGCTTTCTGTTCCTGTGGTACTTTTCCTTTCTGATTAATGTCCTATTCCTGCCAGCAAACTAAAACCAGGAGTAATTTCAATTTAAGAAAAACAAAGTTGAAAAGACAGGAGAAATTGATGTTAGGTTTTAAAAGCACTTTCACAGAAATAAATAACTACGGCTACTCCCCAATTTGCGACCTCAACTGAGCTCAAAATTGCTAGGTAGAGATTGTTGTTAGTGAGTTTTGTCCTATTTTATGACTTTACTTGCCCGGGTTGTTAAGTGAATCACTGCAGTTGTTAATTTAGGAACACGATTGTTGGGTGAATCTGGCTTCCCCACTGCCTTTGTTTCTCAGAAGGTCACAAAAGGGGATCACATATCCATGAAATTTCGCAACCGTCATAAATACGAGTCAGTTGCCAAATGCCTGAAATATGATCACATGACCATGGGGATGCTGCAATGGTAATAAGTATGAAAAATGGCTCTAAGTCCCTTTTTTCGATGCCATTTGTAACTTTGAACATCACTAAATGAATAATTGTAAGTCAAGCACTACATTATTCTCACAAATGATGACTGAAGAATAGAGGAAAAAGAAAAAAAATGAAACATGCTAAATGTTAGAATATATATACTTCTTTTACTTATTAAGACTTTTTCCCCTTCTTTCTCTTCAATTATACTTCTTGGATGTTTGACAAGAAGCAATAAATGCATTAAAAGCCACAATCCGGGAAGGTTCCAAAGTCCTCAATTTAAGACCAAAATTGGGACCAGAATGTCTATAGCTGAGCAAGGCCATTGTCAAGTGAGCCAAGCCAATTTTATTACCTTTTTTGCCATCCTTGTTAAGTGCAATCACTGCAGCTGTTAAAGGAATCATGCCATTGTGAACTGAATGGCACCCAATTTTGCAAGCTTTTTGCCACAGTTGTTAAGTGAATCACAGAAGCTGTTAAGTAAGTCATATGGTCACTAAGCGAATCATTTCCCCATTGATTTTGCCTGTTGAAAGTGGGCTAAGAGTCTCATAAACAGTTATTGCATGATCCTGGGATCCTGCAACACTTAGGCAAGAAAAACCAAAAGTGCACATATAGACTGGGTGAAACCAGGCTCAATAGCAGTAACTGTGAAAGGGATCTTGGAGTCTTAGTGGACAACCAGTTAAATATGGGCCAGCAGTGTGCTGCAGCAGCCAAAAAAGCTAATGCAATCCTAAATTGCATTAACAGAGGGATACAGCCAAGATCAAGGGAGGTACTAATACCACTCTATAAAGCCTTATAAGACCACACCTAGAATCCTGGATCCAGTTTTGGTCACCCCACTATAAAAAAGATGTTGAGACTCTAGAAAAAATGCAGAGAAGAGCAACCAGGATGATTAGGGGACTGGAGACTAAAACATATGAAGAACAGTTGCAGGGACTGGGCCTGGCTAGTCTAGTGAAGAGAAGGACCAGGGGAGACAGGATAGCAGACTTCCAATATTTGAGGGGCTGCCACAAAGAGGAGTGGGTCCAGCTATTTTCCAAGGCACCTGAAGGCCAGACAAGGAATAATGGATGAAAACTGAACAAGGAGAGATTCAACCTGGAAATAAGGAGAAACTTTCTGACAGTGAGAACAATCAACCCATGGAACAGAAGTTGCCCTCAGAAGTTGTGGGAGCTTCATCACTTGAGACTTTCAAGAAGAGATTGGACTCCCACCTGTCAGAAATGGTGTCTCCTGCTTGGGGGGGAGTTGGAGTAGATGACCTATAAGGTCCTTTCCAACTCTGATTATCTGTTAACTATCACAAATACATACTGGTTGCCAAGGTCCCAAATTTTGATGACTTGACAATGGGGTGGGGTGGGGGCGGTATGACGGTCGTAAGTTTGAGGACTGGTTTTAAGTCACTTTTCATCACTGTGGTTTGAACAGTCGCTAAACTGAATGGCTGTCAAGGACTATTTACAGAGAACTGTCCGACATCAACCGACTTCAAAAGATTCAAAAGTATATCAGAAAAGTTAAGAAAAATAGAGAGAGATTACTTGGTACCCAAAGAATCATAATTTAGGATCCCTGCCAACGGATGGCAAGAAACTGAAATACCTGCAGCTGTTTTCCTTCCCAATTGCAATTAAAAACAAAAACCAAAGTTAGCTGGGCAGGCTGGCATTTAATTACGCACCACGCCACTTGCCGCAGCCTCATTTGATGCCTTGTGGGAAATTTACATCTTTGCAGAACTGCAGCCGCTTCCAAGAACAGCTTTGGGATCTTCCATGTCTCTTTCTACCTGAAGTTAGGTAGCCTAACTTTTTCTAAGAAAAAGTTAGCCAGCTAATGTCTACCTAGCTGCAGGTAGACGATTCCATCTTTGTCCGTTTTGGTCTTATTCCCAGCCTGGAATAACTTTTTCTCACAAACTTAGCCAGCTAACTTCTACTTAGCTGCAGGTAAAAGATGCCGTCTTCCTCTTATTCCCAGCCTGTTGCTAAAGTTGCCTAGCTTTCTGTTTAACAGAATAACGGAGTTGGAAGGGACTTAGTTGGAGGCCTTCTGGTTTAGTGAATCTGATGCTAAAAGGGCGTTTTCCAACTTTCCCCATCACAAGCTTTGCCGAATGCAAAATTGTCCATTTGGGATGGCAGCTGAGTGTTGCTCAACTGCTATTGGCTGCTTTGGGCACCAATCTCTGGGATCCTGATCACTGGTCACTTCCCTCGGAGGCCATTTTTGGCCTCTTGATTCTGGACCGATATAACTTTGGGCATCTGCAGGGAGACAACAGGTTGGCACAGATCAGATTTTGTGCGGATTCATTACTAACGCAACTTTTTACTTTTTTATTTTGTTTGTTTGTCAAACATGTACAAGATAACAAGTATAAGTATGAACATAAACAAGAATGAAGGAAGTAAATACAGGTAAATGGGGACAGTAAGACAGGAACGGTAGGCATGCTGGTGTGCTTATGCGTGCCCCCTTTAAGGACCTCTTAGGAATGGGGTGAGGCAGTGGTGGGATTCAAAATTTTTTACTCCTGGTTCAGAGGGCGTGGCTTGGTGGGCGTGGCATGGCTTGGTAGGTGTGGTTTGGTGGGCATGGCTTGGTAGGTGTGGCTTGTGGGCATGGCAGAGGAAGGTTACTGCAAAATCCCATTCCCTCCCCACCCCACTAACCTGCTTTCCAGCTCTGTTCTCCTGTGCAGGGCAACAAAAGAAGACCCAGCTGATCAGTGGGAGGCAGAGAATAGATGGGGGCAGGGTGAGTCAGACATGGGATTTGCCGGTTCTCTGAACTACTCAAAGTAGTTCTCCAGAACTACTACCAGCTACCAGTTCTCCAGAACTGGTCAGAACCTGCTGAATACCACCTCTGGGGTGAGGTCCACAGTAGACAGTTTGAGGTTGAAGCTGTTGAGGGGTTGAGGCTATAACAACAAAGTCAGGTAGGGTGTTCCAGGCGTTGACCACTCTGTGGCTGAAGTCGTATTTTCTGCAATCGAGTCTTGGGGAGTTTACCTTGAGTTTGTATCGGTTGTTTTCCCATGTATGATTGTGATTGAGGCTGAAGAAGTCGTTGACAGGCAAGACGTTGTAGCAGACAATTTTGTATACTATGCTTAGATCGGACCGCAGGCGGCACAGTTCCAGATTGTCCAGGCCCAAAATTTCAAGCCCTGGAGGCAGAGGGAAATCTATTGTGAGTGGAGGAGTGGAGTACTCGTCTCGAGAAATACCTCTGATCGTATTAATGTCCGATATATAGCACGGGTTCCAGGCAGACGAGCTTTATTCGAGAATTGGTCTGGCAAACTTCTCTACTCTTCTGAAAATAGCAGGACAGGTTTTCCTCGATTTACAACCACGTAGTGTCCCTAGCCATGATGGACCTTCCCCAGGGTACAACCTGGATTTGAAGTTCTAATGTCCTCTCCCCCATGTCGGTCACATGACTGCAATTTGGGCGCTTGGCAGCCAGCCTGCCTTGACAGCCATTTGCAGTGCCCCAGGGTCACATGACCACAATTCATTGATGTTTGGGGCCCAGAAACCAGTATTTACTTACAGCTTCTGGCAAAACAAAAAACACCCATTGTGGACAATGGGTTCATTGAACAACCCTTGCAAAAAAGGTAGTAAAATCAGCTTTTAAAAATGTTCCCTTTTGTTCTCTTTTGAATTTTTTTTTTTTAAATGTACTATAGTAATCAAACTTGTTTGGTCATTAAGTTCCTGCCTAGTTTCAACCAAATCCAGAAAAGGAAAGGAAAGGAAAGGAAAGGAAAGGAAAGGAAAGAAAGAGAGAGAAAGAAAGAAAGAAAGAAAGAAAGAAAGAAAGAAAGAAAGAAAGAAAGAAAGAAAGAAAGAAAGAAAGAAAGAAAGAAAGAAGAGAGGTGAGGAGGAGGAGAGAGGGAGGAAGGAGGAGAGAAAAAAAGAAAAGAAAGTGGGAAGCAAAGAAGGGGAGAAAGAAAGTTATGTATGTGAATTAGACAATTAGACAAAAAAAATAATTTGTTTTTCCCTCATGCTCTCACTCTGCTAAACACTTAATTCCCACAACATATTTACCCATGTTGTATGGCTATAGTATTGTGATCCTTGTCATCTTTCCTATTACCTTCTCCTGTTGGTCTCTTAGAATTATATTACTCTGTCCTTTGTATGTACACTGAGAGCTAATGCACCGGAGACAAATTCCTTGTGTGTCCAATCACTCTTGGCCGATAAAGAATAAAGAATATTCTATTCTATTCTAGAAGCGTTTCCCATGTAAGCAACTCCCCCCCCAAAGCGGAAAAAACCATCCCGTGATGGAAATCTTATGGAAATCTTGAGAAATTGCAGCCGGGTGTTTTGGTTCTATTGAGTCCTGGATTCCCTGCTCTCTTTTGTCTTTTTCTTAATGATGCTTAAGGAATGTTAATAGTCCTCATGAAGCACCTACAAGCCTCTTATTGTGTCACAGCTCCCCAAAGGGGTGTGGTAGGGGAATTAAATCCGAGTGATTAGGGGAAAGGATTGTCTTGGAATTGCCTCCAGTCGGTCTCTGAGCAGCTCTTTGTCAACCAACACTTTCTCTACAGAAGGAAAGTGGGGCGGGGAGAAAGAGAGAGAGAGGGAGGGAGGGAGAGGGAGGAAGGGAGAGAGAAAAAAGAGAAAGAAAGAGAAAGGGGGGAGGGAGAGAGGGAGAGAAAGTGGGAGAGAGAGGGAGGAAGAGAGAGAGAGAGAGTAAGAGAAAGAAAGAGAGAGAGAAAAGAGAGAGGGAGGGAGAGGGGGTAGGGAGAGAGAGAAAGAGGGAGGGAGGGGGAGAAAGGGGTAGGGAGAGAGAGGGAGAGGGAAGGAGAAAGGGAGAGAAAGAGAGACACAGGGAGGGAGGGAG
>NW_020769318.1:25456250-25470187 GCF_900518735.1 Pseudonaja textilis | reverse complement strand
GGAGGGAGAGAGGGAGAGGAAGAGGGAAGGAGAAAGGAAGAGAAAGAGAGACAGAGAGAGAGGGAGGGAGAGGGAGGAGAGGGAGGGAGAAAGGGAGAGAAAGAGACAGACAGATGGGAGGGAGGGAGGGAGAAAGAGAGAAAGAGAGAAGGAGGAATTGCCTCCAGTTGCTCTGAGCAGCTTTTTGTCAACCAACACTTCCTCTATGGAAGGAAAGGCGAGGGGGAGAGAGAAAGAGAGAGAGAGAGGGAGGGAGGGAGGGAGGGAAGGAGGGAGAGGGAAGAAGAGAGAGAGAGAAAGAGAAAGAAAGAGAAAGGGGGAAGGAGAAAGGGGGAGAAAGAAAGAGAAAGAGAGAGGGAGGGAGGGAGAAGAAAGAGAGAGAGAGAAGAAAAAGGGCAAAGCCGTATTTTCAATACCTCCCTCCCACCACGCTCCCTTTTTCCATTTGTGTGCCCATGCACAACCGGTGTTAATTTCCAGCGCTGGAATGCCGAGATGTCAGCCTAATTAGCAGAAGGGAAATAATGGGACGTTCATTAAGGTAGCATAATACAGCTGATCAGAGGCTCCGAAGTTTGACCACATGTAGTAATTTCACTTTGTTTTTTCCGGCTCTTCTTTTCTTTTCTTTTTAATGAGGGCCACTTACATGCCAAGTAGAGGGCAGAATTAATCCTCAGTGGGTGGGGGAGGGGGGGGCGTAGAATCACCCACAGACCAAGTCTGGGGAGTGTAGCGGGAGGGGGGGAGGGACAAATAATATTAATTTCTCAGATTTAAAAGCAGGGAACTGATCTGTTCGGCTGACAAAAGTTGACCCAGGGAGAAATCCATGGGGAACTCGAAGAGAGAGGAAGACATGGTTAAAATTGTCCATGTTTGCCACTTGATCATCTTCTATTTCTTGCTTTCTCTCTTTCACTCTTTTTCTCGCTCTCTTTTCCTACGTAAATCACCATCTACAGAGCAGGAAAAAGAAAGCTACAAATTCTTTCTACCTGATTTAGATCAGGATTAGGCAGACTTGACAGAATAACAGAGTTAGAAAAGGGACCTTGGAGGTCCTCTAGTCCAACCCCCCCTTGCTCAAGCAGGATACAGGTAATCCTTGACTTACGACTACAATTGAGTTTCAGTTGCTAACTGAAACATTTGTTCGGTAAATTTTGCCCCATTTTATGACCTTGCTTGCCACGGTTGTTAAATGAATCACTGCAGCGGGAAAGTTAGTAACCCAATAGTTAAGTTTGTAAAAATATCGGGCGTGACTCACTTAACAACCTTGCTAGCAACAAAAATTCCTGGTCCCAATTGTGGTCGTAGGTCGAGGACTATCTGTAACTTTCTCTTGCCAAACAAAAGGTTTGAGGAGGTCATGTGCCATAAAATGTACTTGTGGTTAACAACTTAACAGCTGCAGGGATTCACTTAACAGCTGTAACTAGTAAGGTTGTAAAATGGTGCAAAACTCGGTTAGCACCTGTCCCTCACTTAGCAACGGAAATGTTAGGCTCAGTTGTGGTCGTAAGTTGAGACTGAAATATTTCTAGCTCAGGGTTGAAATGAGGGGTCCTTGGTACTCTCTGAACATTGGGGAAGTTACCTAGTTTATTCAGAGCTTTGCAGCGTTAATTCAGCGCCAGAAAAATAAATGCAGATGGCTGATGCTTCGTTTAACAAACCAGTTGTAGATTTCTCCAACACGGAGCAAACTCAAACAGCAGAAAACATGTTATAAGTTCAGAGCTTCAGCAGCAACTTCAGCAGCTCAGTTTCACTTTAGTGCAGCAGGCAAGCATAATACACAGCAGAGGAGAGAAGCAGTTTCATTTTCAATAGACAGACTCAGAGCTCAACATAGCTGCAGAGTTTCATCTAGAGCCATGCCTAAGCTACTTCTAGTTTCAGTTTCCAAACAGTCCTCATTGGCTGACTTAGTTGCTATGCCTATTCATTGGCTGACCTTGTTACCATGCTCTATTCCGGGGGTCGCCAACCTTTTGTACCTCCGGGACCACCAAACTCATAATTTTAAATCCCAGGGACCACTAACTGGTGCTGTGGGTGTGGCCTAATTTGTGGGTGTGGCCTGGTGGTCATGTGACTGGCTGGGCGTGGCTTGTATGTAAATATTATTTAAAAAAGAGCAACTTTTACTCAAAATCAGGCAAAGCAGGCAGGAAGATAGAGTTGCTCACAGAATCACAGATTCATTCAGAGATCTATCTATCTGCCATCAGCTAGCTCAGTCTGTCACATAAAATTTGCTTGCAAGCAAACTCATAAAATTTATTAACTCACAACACACCATATATGTAAATATTGAATTTTCTATTTAAAAAAAGAGCAACTTTTACCCCAAATCAGGCAAAGCACGCAGGCAGATTGAGATGCTCACAGAATCATTCAGTGATCTATCTATCTGCCATCAGACTAGCTCAGTCTCTCAAATTTGCTTGCCATGAGTCTGCACTGAATAATAGAGCCTTCAGTCCTAAGGGAGGTTCGGCTGTGCTTAAAAGCAGAGCTGAAGATCTAAAGACTAGCTAGAAAGCAAGAAATCCAACCATTTCCTGCTTCCTAGCTAATCTAAATCTCCCCGCAGAGCAGAACAGATGATGGTAAAAAAAAAAAAGGAAAAATAGCAACTTAGCAGGCAAGTTTGCCGGGTAAAGAGTGAACGTGTGGGGAGGGTTCCCACGGGCCATGTGGGCGGCGCAGCCTTGTGTTTCTGCGCAGCCTGGATTAATTGCTTTGGGGGTGTGTGCTCTGGGGGTGAGATTTCTCTGTGGCCCACCAAAATTTTCTCACGGCCACCAGTGGGCCACGGTCCACCAGTTAGTGACCACTGCTCTATTCCAGTTCATGAATATACTCTGACATAGTTTGGATAAGGAAACATCTGCAAGAAAAAAAACCAAGCTCAGAGGACACCAAGGACAATTTCAAAGGTCAGGCTGCTGGCCATAATTATGCAGATAGTCCTCGACTTCCGACCACAACAGAGCCCAGAATTTATGTTGCTAGGTGAGACATTTCTTAAGTGAGTTTTCCCCCCCATTTTAAGATTTTTCTTCCCACGTTTGTTAAGGGAATCCCTGCCGCTGATAAATTAGTCACACAGTTGTTAAGTGAATCTGACTTTGCTCATCGGAAGGTCGCAAAAAGGGGACACTGCAACCCTCATAAATGTGAGTCAGCTATCAAGCATCTGAATGTAAATCATGGGACCCTGGGGAGACCGCAGAGGTCATAAAAGTGAAAAACGGTCATCGGTCACTTTTTTCAGTCCCGTTGTAACTTTGGTCACTAAAGGAACTGTTGTAAGTCAAGGACTACCTGTACATTTGTGGCCACCCATTTAATATCTTTTTGTTGGGGGGGAGTGGGGGGATTCAAACCTTTTTACTCCCTGTTCTGTGGACGTGGCTTGGTGGGCGTGGCAGGGGAAGGATACTGCAAAATCCCCATTCCCTTTCCACCCCACTAACCTGCTTTCCAGCTCTGTTCTCCTGTGCAGGGCAACCAAAGAAGACCCGGCCAATCAGCTGGGACTCAATGGGAGGCAGAGAATAGATGGGGGAGGGGCCAGGCAGAGTTGGGATTTGCCGGTTGTCCGAACTACTCAAAATGTCCGCTACCGGTTCTCCAGAACCTGTCAGAACCTGCTGAATACCACCACTGCCTGAGACCCTCCTTCACATTATAACCTTCCTTCCTTCCTTCCTTCCTTCCTTCCTTCCTTCCTTCCTTATCCTTCCCTCTTCAATTTTCTTTCTTCTTCTTTCCTTATTTTACCTTCCTGGCTCTCTTCCAATTTTTCCTTCTTTTTTCTTTGTCTTTTCTCGGTAGCGGGATTCAATCTTTTTTTTAACTACTGGTTCTGTGGGCGTGGCTTGGTGGGCGTGGCAAGGGAAGGAGACTGTAAAATCTCCAGTCAGAGGTGGTATTTGCTGGTTCTCTGAACTACTCAAAATGTCCACTACCGGTTCTCCAGAACTGGTCAGAACCTGCTGAAGACCACCGATGGGGTGGGGGGATTCTCACTGACATTAATCGTGGGGATTCGCTTGCCGGCTCAATGTTTAACGAGAGGCGTGCGGCAAGAACCACTGTGGGAAGGATTTTTAACCTCTCACCCTGGACGTGGGACAAAGTGAACAATTGTCTTGTCCTTCTCCTCACTGAATCACAGACGAGTTAAAAAAACCCACAACAACTCTAGTTTGTTTGCGGGGCCACAAAACCTCCTCAGAAAAGATGCGTCTGACCCTTTTTAGGATTCCTTTGACGCGGCAGAAAGGTGGCCCGTCATTTGAAGATGATCCTTAAGTGATTAAAATTTAGGGATTAGCCGGCGAAGAAAGGCAGGATTAAACTCTTTGCACAGCGGAGGGAAGATCTTAAAGCTTGTCCTGAAAGCTGAGGGGATGATGGACCAGCATAAAGCGAAGTCTTCACACCATCTTCCTTCAATGGATCGTCCAGACTGAGATGAACCGGAGCAGTTTTCCAAAACTAACTCACTAACTAAATGTTCCCGGGGGGTGGGGGAGTGTTTGGGGGATGGGGAGGAGATGATGTCCTCCTAAAGCATCCAGAGGCCAGACAAGGAACAATCAACCCATGGAACAGAAGTTGCCCTCAGAAGTTGTGGGAGCACCATCGCTTGAGACTTTCAAGAAGAGACTGGACTGCCATTTGTCAGAAATGGTGTAGGGTCTCCTGCTTGGGCGGGGGGGTTGGACTAGATGACCTACAAGGTCCCTTCCAACTCTAATTATCTGTTAAAACTGAAGAAGGTGGACATTTTTCGGTATCTGCGATCCCACCTCCAAGGCCGTGGCGACATCAATGGCGAGGTGCGAGCAAGGGTGAATACAGCTTGGATGCGTTGATGAGAACTCACTGCGGTTATGTGACAGATGAAGGGCAACCCGTTCTAAATCTAAGATTTACAAGACAACCACCTGCCCCGTTGCGCTGCATGGCACTGAGCGCTGGGCAGCAACAACAGGGACCGAAAGCACTCTCCATGCCATGCGAAATGCGAATCCTCCGCTGGATATCGGCAGGGATGGGCTTCAAAAGTTTTAGCAAAGGATTCTCTGCCTGGTGGCTGGGTGGGCGGGGCCTAGTCGGCCTCCTGCACCACGGCGGGGGGGGGGCTTTTTTGCCCTCCCCGGGCTCCAGAGGCTTTCCTCAAGCCTCCATGAGGGCAAAAACAGCCTCCTTGGGCTCCAGAGACTCTCTGGAAGCCGGAAACAGGCCCATTTCCGGCCTTCGCGAACTTCCAAGAGGCCTGTCTTTTGCTCTCCCTGAGCATCCACGCTTGCCCTGCATCCAAAACAGGCCACTTGGGGACTCTTGGGAGGGGAGGGGTGGGCGGGTTGAGACCAGCCAGGTATGGGATTTGGGGGGGGTCTCCAAACTGGACAGAATCTTAGCTAGGGGGCTCCCCCGAACCCCTGCGCACCCTCAGCAGCCCAGCCCCGGATATCAGGCATCTCCCTTCTTGACCACATCACAAATGACACCATTCAACCATGTTTTTGTGTGGCACCAATGATAGAGAAGATAGCAATTGCAGCCCTTCCCTCTTAGCCAGAAAAGTATAGGAACTTTTTTTTGACACGTAAGACTCTTTATCTTACATTGGCCATCCTTTAGATTTATATGTGTCAACTTCCAGGGTCATTGCTAAGAATTCTGGGAAATGAAGTCCACACACCCAATTAAAAGCCCATCTGCACTGGGCCAGCAGTGAACTACGAAGAAAACTTTGCGTTTTTCTAAATTTTGCTAATCCGTTCGTCAATTATAACTTGAGAAATGTACTTTAGGGACCAGGCTGCACATAAATGCATATATTCATGAAAATAATGCATAACAGAAGTACAATGCATTAGGGAAATTTATTTGTGAAAGCCGTTTAGATTAGGCAAAAAAGCAATCAAAAGGCATGTGTGGAGAAGTGTGCCCAAAATACATACAAATGCAACTTTTTTAAACAAAAAATACTTTTTTGATGACTTAAAGGCAGCAAAAAAAAAGAAAAGAAATGTGAACATCAAAACTGATAATACCTTGCCTATCTTTATGAGTTTAATGAAAAGAAGGACCAGGGGTGACATGATAGCAGTGTTCCAGTATCTCAGGGGCTGCCCCAAAGAAGAGGGAGTCAAGCTATTCTCCAAAGCACCTGAAGGCAGGAAAAGAAGCAACGGATGGAAACTAATCAAGGAGAGAAGCAACCTAGAACTAAGGAGAAATTTCTGACAGAACAATCAGTCAGTGGAACAACTTGCCTCCAGAAGTTGTAAATGCTTCAACACTGGAAGTTTTTAAGAAGAGATTGGACAGCTCCCTTGTCTGAAATGGTATAGGACAGTGGTAGCTAACCTTTTTGGGCTCCTGTGCCAAAAATTGTGCATGCGCTTGCGTGCCAACACCCAGAAGGCAATGTGTGCACCCCCCATGCCCCCTGCGCATGTATGCACACACACACACACACACACACTGCCCTTACCTGCACTGCGCCTCTCAGCTGATTTTCAGCCTGTTTGAGGCCTTTTTTGGCCTCCCAGAGGTTTGAAGAAAGCCTTTGCAGGCTAAAAAATAGGTCTGTTTCATCACTTCCGGTATTTCCGGAAATAGAGGAAGTGATTAAATGGGCCTATCTTTCAGCCTGCAAAGGCTTTCCTCAAGCCTCTGGGAAACCAAAAAAGGCCTCAAACAGGCCGAAAATCAGCTGGGAGGTGCGCGCATGCGCAGTGAGGTAAGTTTGCCTGCGGCTCGCGTGCTGGCACAAATGGCTCACGTGCCATAGGTTCGCCATCATGAGTATAGGATCTCTTGCTTGAGCAGGGAGCTGGACTAGAAGACTTCCAAGGCCCCTTCCAGCTCTATTCCATTCTATTCAGGTCTGCTCTGCTCTGTTCTATTCTATTCCATCTGTTCTGTTCTGTTCTGTTCTGTTCTGTTCTGTTCTGTTCTGTTCTGTTCTGTTCTGCTCTGCTCTGCTCTGCTATGCTATGCTATGCGGAAAATGGTCATAAATCATTGGACAACTATTTACCTGAAATGATATAGGGTTTTTTCCCCCAACTCTGTCTCTATTCTACATCAGTGGTCCCGAACCACCGGGCCCCAGACCGATACCGGTCCGTGGATCATTTTCTACTGGGTCACCGGTTTGCTGGGCGCCGCCATCTTGTTTCAACGAGAAAGTGCTTCCGGGTGAGCTTTTCCGGTTGGAAAGCGGCATTTGGGTGCTGAGAAGGAATCCTCGCGCCTTAGTTTCATCAAAGTGGGGGGGGCGGCTTCAAACGAAGAGCCGTCCTGATGGCGGAGGAGATCAAGAAAGCACAAAAAAGCACAAAAAAGCTACAAAGGAGGAGTTGAAGGTGGCGGGGAGAAGCGGGGGACGGCTGGCTGGCCGGTCGCTCGGCTCGCCTTGCCTTGGTCATGTGTGCTGATGCCGGTACGAGGCCGTGGATTATTTTGGGATGCCGATACCGGGCCGTGGCACAAAAAAGGTTGGGGGCCACTGTTCTATATCATCTATATCTATCTTTATTTACATCTATATCTATATATCTAATCTGTGTCTATAGTTACATCTGTATCTATATCATCTATCTACCTATTCTACTCTACTCTACTCTACTCTACTTTACTCTATTCTATTCTGAATACACATACACCCTGTGTGCATTACCCACAACTGGCGACGAAAAGATAATTTCAAATAGAATTGCCAAATCCCATGCTGCTCTATTTATCAGGACTCACAGTAACTATTCACTCAGCGGAAATTCTTCTCTCTTGGGAATCAGCCAGTCCCGCTCCCCAGCATTTGCCTCGCGCTGTACTTTTAGATCTTCCTATGCAAAAGAGACCTCTGTTTCCAACAGAACAGATCACAGGTAGTCCTCAGACTTATGACCACAACTGAGCCCAACATTTTCACTGTTAAGCAAGACCGTGGTGAAGTGAGCTTTGTCCCATTTTACAACCTTTCTGCCACATGAATCACTCATGTGGTCATTAAGTGAATCCATCTTCCCCCATTGAATTTGCTTCTTGGAAGCCGTCTGGGAAGGTTACAAATGGTGACCATATGACCCCGGGGACAGTGCAAGTGTCATAAGTACATGCCAGTTGCCAAGCGCCTGAATTTTGATCATGTGACCATGCGGAAGCTACAACTATGAAAAACAGTCATAAATTGGTGTTTTTTTTTCTGTGAGGTAACTTTGAACAGTCATTAAACAAGTTGTTTAAAGTTGAAGACTACTTTGAGGTGTGAGGAAATGATTGATCAAGTGAGGTACTAGTACCACTCTATAAAGCCATAGTAAGACCATACCTAGACTAGAGTACTGCACCCAGTTTTGTTCACCACACTGTAAAAAAGATGTTGAGACTCTAGAAAAGTACAGAGAAGAGCAACCAGGATGATGAGGCGACTGGAAGCTAAAACATACAATGAATGGTTGTAGGAACTGGGCCTGGCTAGTCTAGTGAAGAGAAGGACCAGGGGAGACAGGATAGCAGCCTTCCAATATTTGAGGGGCTGCCACAGAGAGGAAGGGGTCAAGCTGTTTTTCAAAGCACCCAAAGGCCAGGCAAGGAATAATGGATGGAAACTGAACAAGGAAAGATTGAATCTGGAAATAAGGAGAAACTTTCTTACAGTGAAAGCAATCAACCGAAGGAACAGAAGTTGCCCTTGGAAGTTGTGGGAGCTTCATCACTTGAGACTTTCAAGAAAAGATTGGGCTGCCATTGGTCAGAAATGGTGTAGGGTCTCCTGCTTGGGCAGGGGGTTGGACTAGATGACCTACAAGGTCCCTTCCAACTCTGATTATCTGTTATTGGTTATTGCCACGTTTTACCCCAGCCTGTTCAGTTATAAGAAGGTTTCTCCCAAAATGGTTCCCCTTGCCAATGTGGGAAGCCACCCCGCTTCTAGAAGAATGAAATGTTTTGAGAAATATTTTTTAAAAAGGCAGGATAAAATATTTTCCTCAAAAGAGAAACAAAAAATCTTAAGGGAGACAGAAACTCAGAGCCCAGCTCCCTGCTCCCAGCAGATATTTGTGCCCATTAAGAAAGACTGGGCCGTCCTATCTACAAAACAAAAAACTTCAGCTCCAGGATGATGGGATTAAGACATGACCCTTCAGGACATAAAAGGATTATTAATCCACTACTGTTTAGCAGCAGAGCTCACTACATTGCACAATTTCTTAAGGACATGCATCACCCTCCAAACTTCAACCAAACTTAGCTCAGACAACCTATAGAACCATCTCTGACCCCAATATAACCTCCTACAACAGCCAATAGAATGTATGTTCTTGCACAGGAACAGGAAGCTCAAGTGCAAATCCCAAGAGAAGGTATAAAAACCCCTCACTCTCAACTCCATGTGGTCAGCTGTCCAGAATCATACATGCTTGGTGGTTCTGCTTCATCAATAAATGGACCCTCTTTCCAATCAGCCTCCAGCCTCCATTTTGTCACCAGTGCCTTTCTCCTGGCTTGGAACTGAACCAGGCGGATATTTATTCCAACACCAGGACACTGCCTTGGAATTTGGGTGCGTCAGCTTGGAGAAAGTTATTTGAAACCTCTTCTTCTCCTCACCATTTCTGGAGACCCCTCTAAGATCCGAACTGGCGTCTGACTGTCCCTCTCCTAAACCTTTGAGGGCTGCCTTTGGAGACTGAGTTTCTGAGCCAGAAGAGGCCAGCCAGGTATGCCTCCTATTCAATCAAATAGCCTTAAATTAAATTAAATGCTGGTTTTGCCCCATTCAGCCCTTGGGAAGGATTAGGCCCAGGCCAACCCGGCTCATTGCGGAAAGGCCAAGAGTGGCCTCTGGCCCTGGAAAATTGCACACCTCTGCTAGAAGCTGCACAGTTATCAATACCATTTCTCAATTTCACACCAGTTCACATTTGGTCAGCATTTGTATTATACAGTCTTCAAGGTGATTAATCATTCTTTTGTTCTCCTTTTCTCGCCCTCCCTCCCTCCTTCTCGCTTTCCTTCTTCTCTCCTTTTGTCTTCTTCCTTCCTTCCTTTCCTTCCTTCCTTCCTTCCTTCCTCCCCTTTCTTTTTTTTTCTACCATTCTCCTTCCTTCTATCCTCATCTTCCTTCCTTCCTTTTGTCCTTCTTTCTTTTCTTCTATCCTCATCTTCTTTCTCTCCCATCAAACTCCTTCCTTCCTTCTATCCTCATCTTCCTTCCTTCCTTCCTTCCTTCCATCTATCTATCCTCATCTTCCTTCCTCCCTCCCTCCCTCCTCCCTTCTTCCCTTCCCTTCCTTTTTCATTTCTCCTTCCTTCCTCCTTTCCATCTGAAAGGATGAGGAATGAACTTCCTTAGTCGCTTTCAGTTCACTGGCCTTCTTGCTGAAGCAAAACCAACCCTGGAGGTTTCCCATCTTCCTGTCTTTAATAAAGGAAAATTGAAAACTTGGAGCCCCTCCATCCATCACTCAGGTGCAGAGGTGTTGGTGTGTGTGTGTGTGTGTGTGTGTGTGTGTCGGGGGGGGGGGGGACATGGCAACCTCTTGAGTCCAACTTCTCCTTACAGCTCCTGGTGAGAAATTGTTGTGCAAAAGTGAAAAGCAGATGAGAGAAGGACGGGGAGTGAATTAAATTAGTGAAACTTCTCTATAAATATTCAGGCTAGGATGGGGTAGAAATGCCACAGAGAGTGAAATTGGGAGGACGTGTTGGCACTTTTTTTTTCTCCTTAAAAGAGGATTTCTGGAACCCATCAAAGAGGACACAGGCCTGGAGCCAGTTCAAAGGGAGCTTCCATCTTCTCCTTCTCCCTTAGAAGGGTAAATTTAGGGCAGATTTTTGGCTGGCGAAAGCAATTTCTCTCTCCCTGCCTGCATTTCTAGAAAACCTACAGGGAAAACGAACGGAGAGATTTATTAACATTCCCTGCCTCACTTGTACTTTGCTAGGCTGCATTTCTACTCAGAAGTAAATCCCGAGGAATTCGCTTCTTCCCACACTAAGCAAGCAAAGGTACTAAATGCCTTGTAAATTACAGCATGGCCCACCCTGCTATGGTTGGTGGTTTTATTTTTTTAATTTTATTTTAATCTCCTTTTTCATGCAAGCTGGCCCAGAGGTCACAGGATTGCACTGGCATATTTTGTCTAAAATATCACACTTTGCAAGCTTTTAAGCTGTGGTCTTCTATCAGATATTTTTTTTAAAATTGTCCATTCTAAGCTACATCATTGGGATCACCTCATGGTCTCTCATCCCAGATCTTGCTCCAGACTGCAACACTCTCTCAACACTTTAGCCCAGTGTTTCTCAAGCTCTGCAACTTTAAGCTGTGGTTTACTTCCAATTATTTTTAAAAATAATTCTAGCCAACGTCCTTGGCATCTCCTGTTGGTCTCTTATTCCACACCCTGGGGTTGATTTCTGGCATAAATCCTCAACCCAGGAGCTCAGTGTTCCTGAACTGCAGCTTTCTGGACATCCACAAATTCTGGGAATACTTGCATCAGTGGTGAGTTTCAAATTTTTTTACCACTGGTTCTATGGGCGTAGCTGCACACACAGAGAGGGTTTGCTACTGGTCTTCTCTTGCAATTCTGTACTCTCCCTATGTCTTCAACGGCTGATGTATGGAAATCCGCTGTACCATGCGAAACAAAGCAGCTGAGCTTCAAAACCATAGATAGGTCAGAATAGAGCCGGGGCAGATGGGAGGGCCCAACAGCTGATCATTGGAGCGAACCAGTTCGCTCACAGATGATCCTTGGAGATACCAGATCAGCCGAACCAGACTGAACCAGTGGAATATCATCACTGATCCGCATAATTTCAAGGCTGAGAAACATTGTATTAGCTCTTTGCACTTCCATGCCTGGGTGTTGGAGAAGGTTCTTGAGAGCCCCTTGGATCGCTAGGAGATCAAATCAGTCGATCCTAAAGGAAACCAACCCTGATTGTCCTTTGGAAAGACAGATACCCAAGCTGAAGCTCAAATACTTTCACCAATGGATGAGAAGAGAAGACCACTTGGAGAAGACCCTGATGTTGGGAAAGATGGAAGGCAAAAGGAGGGGGAGACAGCAGAGAATGAGACGGTTAAATAGTGTCATCAATGACACAATGAACATGAATTTGCAGGAGACAGAGGAGGATAGGGAGGCCTGGTGTGTTATGGTCGATGGGATCACAAAAGACATGACTTAGCGACTGAAAAAGCAAAATAAAAACAAAATACCTGCACTTCCTAGCTCTTGGTTTCTGCTCCAAACCCACTACTCCTTGTTCTTTAGTGAACATGGGTTCATAGTGGGGAGGGTAGTAGTAGTACCTGCAAGAAGGATCTTGGAATCCTAGTGGACAACCACTTAAAATGTGAGCCGGTAGTGGACTTCAGCTGCCAAAAAAGCCAACACAGTCCATTAAACAGAGGGACAGGGTTGCCATCTGGCCGTTTTTCCGGCCAAATTCGTGAAATCTGGCCGTATTTCTATCTGCTTGGCCGTGAAAAAAATGATGCCAAATTTATTTGGCCAGAAATTTGGCCGTACGAAAGTTGCTTGGCTGTGAAATCAGCCAGATCTCTCCTTTCCTCATGCATGCGCGCCACCATGAGCAAAAGGAGGACAAGCGCATCCTCTCAGTTCTCCGACAGGCCCACTTCCTCCCGTCACACACCCCTTCGGGACCTTGGTGCCCGGCCACACCCCCTTCCCGCCTGTGACCCGAGCAGGGGCAGCTCCTCCTCCATCAACACCACACCCATTCCTATTACGGCTCATTCCAACGCCACGCCCCTCGGCTTCCCCACCCATTCCGAGCTCTCCTTCCCTCGCGCATGTGTGTCACCATGAGCAAAAAATAATTTGCCCGAATTTGGCCATATTTTGACTTGAGTTTGGCCGCAGAGCCAAACTGCGATCTGGCAACCCTGCAGAGAGATAGAATCAAAACCAGGTGAAGTGTTAATACCCCTTTAAAATGACTTGGTAAAGACCACCCTGGGAATATTGCATCAAATTTTGATCGCCACAATATAAAACAGATGTTGAGACTCTAGAGAGAGCGCAGAGATGATTAGGGGATCAAAGGCTAAAACATACTGTATGAAGAACAGTTGCAGGAATTGGGTATGTCTAGTTTAATAAAAAGAAGGACTAGCGGTAACATTTATCTATTTATTTATTTATTTATTTGGTTTGTCAACTGCTTACAAGATAATAGGTATAAATAAAAACATAGTTATGAATATATGGATATATATATAAGAAAAATAAAAAATAGGACAGGGACGGTAGGCATGTTGGTGCGTTTATGCACGCCCCCTACAGACCTCTTAGGAAAGGGATGAGGCAGGGGTGGGATTCTACCAGTTCACACCTATTCACTAGAACTGGTTGTTAACATTTTAAGCAGTTCGGAGAACTAGTTGTTAAAAGAAATTACTGGCCTAATCCTGTCAGGAAGGCAGGAAGGAAACATTCTGGTGTTGCTTACAGAAACTGCCTCTCCGTTAACCCTTATTACATTCTTGGCAGGACTGGACTTCCTGTCTCAGGAACGTCTCTGGAGTTTTTTCCCCCCTCCTTTGCTGGTACTTTGCTTGTGTGGAGTGACCATTCAAAGTTACAATGGCACTGAAAAAAGTGACTTATGACCATTTTTCACACTTACAACTGTTGCAGCATCCCCATAGTCATGAGAGGCCAGGCATAAGGTCTGTTGGCATAAGGTATTCTACAGCGAGTAGAGGAGTGGAGAAATCTTCTTGTGAAATATTTCTGGACTTTCTCAACTGTGTTAATATCAGATACGTAATATGGGTTCCAGACTGATGAGTCTTCCAATATCTGTGGATCAGGACCATCCATGGACTGGGGCTTGGGGCTTGGGGACAG
>NW_020769318.1:25376885-25420744 GCF_900518735.1 Pseudonaja textilis | reverse complement strand
AGAATAGAATAGAATAGAATAGAATAGAATAGAATAGAATAGAATAGAATAGAATAGAATAGAATAGAGTAGAGTAGAGTAGAATAGATAGATGTAAATGTAGATATATTTACATAAATATCTATACATATATACACAGATTAGATATATAGACATAGATGTAAATAAGGATAGATATATTAAGATAGATTATGGATATAGATCTGGATGGACAGATTTGGTACCCTTGAGTCAGTCTTGTGGCAACTACCTGGCATAGTCCCTGCCTGCAGGCAAATTCTTAGAACTGTTTTGTCATTGCCTGCTTCCTAGGGCAGAGAGAGGGGGACTGGCAGAAGCCTGCTGATTTTATGCCTAACGCAGGACTAGAAATCACTGCCTCCCAGTTTCTACCCTAATGCCTTAACCATGACACCAAACTAGGTCTCAGCTGGATGGCGGAACTGTGTTTTTTATTTAACACTAAGGTTTGGAAAAACTAGACTGGTAGCATGGCTGGCTTGGGAATTCTGGGAGTTGAAGTCCACCCATCTTAAAGTGGCAAGGTTGAGAAACATTGCTCTAGTCTACATCCTGTGAATCATACTTCTCCATAAGTTTCACAGGCCAGATCCAAGTTTCAGAATACCCTGAACTAATGTAATTGATCCAATCATGTATGGTGGGATTCCCTTCGTGGTGGCACCCATGTATTTGAATTAGTAAATTGTTTTTTTATTTTACTTCTCTGTCTTGCTACCTACCTCAGAATTAAATTCTTTGATGACGAACTGGCTGAGATCAACCTTCTCCAACCTACAATTGGAATTGGAACTACAATCCCCATAATTCCCAGTGTAATTCCCATAATTCCCATGGCTTTTGGCTAAGAATTTTGGGGAGTTCAGTCCTAACATCTGGAGGGCATCAGGAGAAAAAAAAAACGTCTGTTTCTTCCTTTTTAAGAAACATTATGGGTTATTTCCTCCGGCTTCTAATGAAGGGGGGGGAACAGATATTAAGACTCTTAAACATTGTTCAGTTTTTAATTTTGGATGCTGGACCACTCAAAGGCCCTTTTGGGGACCAAAAGCCACGTTATAAATACTTCAATGAGCAAATGGTTCTTGTAATGTTTCTTAATAAATTATCTAGTGGACACAAGAGTACATACTCTCTCGCGCACAGACAAGCATTATCGTGGTGTTTTGTTTTTTCGTTTTGTCTTGTTGCAAGGGTCTGCTTGAAGAATCTTGATTTATTCAATTTTCCTTTTGTCATCCGCTAGATGCAGCCGACATCGCATTCGGGGGGGGGGGGGGGCCCCTCCCCCTGTCCCCCCCCCCCACATTCCATCTCTTTTTCTTTTTTTCCCTTTGCTCCTTAGTGAACAGATGGACTAAAAAAAAAATTTTTTTTTTAAAGGCTCTCACCGTCCTGCGTATATTTTACATACCACGCTGTGCAACATTCATAAGGCTCACGCTGGAATTACTGGTCCGAATATAATATGGGTTACCTAGAGGGAGAAGCAATCATCAAAAACAGAATAGAAAGATGCTCAGTCCTCTGTGATTCAGAGTCTTGGCTCTCCGTATTAGAAATCTCTGACTTGGAAAAAAAAAAAAATGGGCTGTAATCCAACAGCTCAGAATTTAAGAAGGTAGATACAAATGGAGACGCTTCCCCCCCCACCCACTCTGTCTATCCGTCCCAGCTGAATGACGTGATTAAAGTCTTCAAGAGTCTATTAAACTCTTGGAGGAGGGTTGACCCGTGGTTAAAAGCACAGCCGCTTTGACAAATGTGTCTGAAAAAGTTCAGGGCCCTAAAAAGGCATAATTTCCATATTCTTAACGTATCAATGGGAATCATGAAAATAACACAGAAAGATACAACATTCCATTTTCCTGATTTTCTGGAGCTGGAAAAGGATGGCTATCTTCACAAATCTGAGGTGATGCTTTTATCTATAGGTCCAGACTGTTTTTTTTTTTTTAAGCCAAAATATTGTTTGATTTGATCTCCGTTGCCTGATATTTTTAATTTTGTTTTATTTATTTATATGTTATTTTATTTATTTGTTATATTGATATATCGCCCATCTCACTGTCAAGCGAATCTGGGAGACTTTTCAACATTGTAAAAACATAACATAAAACAATAAAAATGCTAAAACGTTAATGTTGCTGCAGCAGTGAGATCGACGAGATAAAAATGTAATAAATAAATAAAATAAAACATAAAATATGATAGCCTTCTCATACCAGAATTTCCCAGATCCTGGGGAGTTTCTGAACGGAATTATGAATTGGAGCTAATTATTTCCTTTTCGGATTTCTCGGTTTATTTTTATTTATTTTTTCGTAATATTAGTGGTGTGGATAAACATGTAAATAAAACACAACGGTGAAAGCACCGTTGAAAATATGATATCTTTGTTATTATAGATAGAGGCAAATCAAGATGCTTTTTGCTTCATTATTACTTTTATTTTGTGCCTTTTGTTTTACTATGTTGTTCTGCTATATAATCCTCTGCTTTATCGAAGCACCACCAAGAAGTTTCTCGATTCGACCATAGGCAGAGTTGTCTTGAGAAGTGGCTATTAAATTCATTAATAGTCTGAAAGAGTTTTGTGACCTCATGTCTGTGTCGGAGAAATTTCCCAGGGCTGTCGGCCACACCAGCTGAGATTTTTTGAAGTTTAGTACATCTGAGAGGCACCAAGTCTGATCGAATGAACTGTACAAACTCACCCGTATGGTCATCAGCGGCTGAGCCCAGACTTGAGCGAAAATGAATTATTTCCGTCCATAACATGAAAGGGAAAAGAATCATAATAATTAAAAAAAGAATTAAGAAAGTAGCACTACTTCTTTCATTCCGTTTTTAAACTATCAGGTAAGAGTATGATAAAAAAATATATATATCAGGCGAGAGAATGATTAAAAAGAGAGGGAGGAATTTTTCAATCATTGAAGAATGATTTTCTACAGGCAGTCCTTGACTTACAGCCATTTGTTTAGTGACCTTTCGAAGTTATGGCAGCACTGAAAAAAAGTGATTTACTAAAAGTCCTCGTGTCAGCCCTGAAGCCATTTTGGGAGCATCTTCAGGGCTGCCACAGCAAAGCCGGTTGAAGCTGTGGTAACCTGAGGGGGGGAGATAGATAAATAAATTCCTAATAAATTCTTAATTCCTAATAAATTTGAGGAAACTCTAGGCCTCAGAGTTTCGATTGCTTTGGATTTGCTACTTGGAACCCTGACACTTTACACCTGACTCCCGTGGTCACCTGATCAAAATGTCTGCGCTTGGCAACTGGCATGTACTTATGACTGTTGCAGCATCCGTTTGCGATCTTCCCAGATTTCAACCATTAAAGGCAACAGGGGTGGTGGTAGCTGGACTCGTTTAATGATCACATGATTCGCTTTAAAACTGCAGTGATTCACAACAACTGTAGTGATTCGCTTAACAATCATAGCCAAAAAGTTTGCAAACCTGGCGCAACTCACTTAGGTTGCTTAACAATGGAAACTCTGGTCCCAATTGCGGTCGTAAGGCGAGGAGTCCCTGTATTCCTCCCGGGCCTTGGCAGGCCATGCATGGATGATCCAGGCGCAGAAGCGAATGCGGTTGATACGCCTTGAAGCAGAAAAGCTCATGATGCCGGTGTGGTATCCATCAGAGAGCAGAATTACCTCTGTAGCATCAGGCCCAGTTTATTACGATCAGCATGACTGTGCAGACAGACGCACCATCACTTAGAAGGAAGCTGCCGTGTACGTGGTGGCACTTGGCTTTGACTGTAGGGAATCAACTTGTAAAACATGTTGAGCTCCAACAGCCTTTACATTTTAAATAGAAATCAAAACCACCTTGAGGGAAAAGAGGGGGAATATTACCATTTGCTTGTTTAGATTATTTTCTTAGCTTCTCCGGGTTTCTTATGGTCTGACTTTCCTTCAGGAGCTAAAGGTGATGGATAGAACATTGTCCCTTCTCATTTTTCTTTTCTTTTTTTTTCTTTTTTCTTTTCCCTGGCAGAACCGTAACCTTGCGAAGGTAGGTTGAGCTCAGAGAGGTTTAAATAGGTTGAAATGCTGCCAAGGTCACTGCAAGACCAAAGGGAAGGAGAGAGAGGGACGGGACCAAAACGCTCTAGGGCCGTGTTTCGCAGACCTGGCAAGTTTAAGAGACATGACTTCAGCTCCCAGAATTCCTTTAAGATGCACGGACTTCAGCTCCCAGAATTCCTGTAAGATGCACGGACTTCAACTCCCAGAATTCCATTAAGAAGCGTGGACTTCAACTCCCAGAATTCCTGTAAGATGCACAAACTTCAACTCCCAGAATTCCTTTAAGATGCACAAACTTCAACTCCCAGAATTCCTGTAAGATGCACAAACTTCAACTCCCAGAATTCCTTTAAGAAGCATGGACTTCAACTCCCAGAATTCCTGTAAGATGCATGGACTTCAACCACACAGAAATCCCCTTTGGTGTTTTCTGGGAGTTGAAGTCCATGCATCTTAATGTTGCCGAGGAAACACTGCCCTTAGGGGACTCTGTGGCTAAGGAGGGATTAGAACCTGGATTTTTCAATCCCCTAAAACTGCGCTGAAGATGTTACCTAGCCTGGTAACAAAACGTTCAGAAATCAACCCACAAACTTGAAGAACGAACCTTCACCCTCATCCTACACCTGAGAGACAGATATTTGCCCTTCTTTTAATTTGGCTCAGAACTTTTATCACCGATTTAAAAAAAACCCTGTTTTTTGGGCTGGGAAATAAGACCTGGTCCCAAAGTTCTGTACGGAACCACCACGAATGAAGGGAGATTGAATTTGAGACTCCCTACCCTCAGTCCCGGCCCTTCCCCATTGTACCACAGTGGCCTGTGGATCATGAGGGAGAGACTGGCCCAAGGCTTATTTAATTGATATCCTGCCTTTATTATTTTTATAAATAACTCAAGGTGGCAAACATATCAATTCACAGTCTCCTGCTAATTGGTACAACATCAGCAAGACACCTTTCATATCTAAGCAGGACTAGAACTCACAGTCTCCTGGTGATTGGCCCAAAGTCACCCAGCCAGCTTTCATGTCTAAGGCAGAACTAGAACTCCCAGTCTCCTGGGGATTGAACCAAAATCACTCAGCCAGTTTTCATACCCAAGGCAGGATTAGAGCTCACCATCTCCTAGTTTCTAACCTGGTGCCTTAACCACTAGATCAAACTGCCTTTTATTCCCAGCATTCCAACACCATCATGGCTAACCACACAATTCACCCCCCAGCCTTAAGCTGACACTTTCCAAATACCCCAAAGGAAATGGCAAATGCGTTCAGATTCTTCAGTTACCCCAAACAGTCATTCAATTTGAAAACCTTGTTATTACTGGATTTATTTGCCAGAGCAAAGATCTTTTAAATGTCTTCTAAGTCTTGGTGATTTGACAGTTGACATGATTCCTTCGCCTCTGAGGAGTTTTTTGAACTGTGCTTTTTTTTTTTTACATTATCCTTCTAACACACCATCATTTGCAAAGCAAAACTGAGACAGGGTTTTTTGAAAGAGAAGGAATCCAGTGACACGAATATGTTTTTCCCCTTCTCTCCAACAGTGTCATTTCATAGCCTTCATTCCCATAAACTTACACAATTCACGCGTGGAATAGGCCATTAAATCTTTATTACAAAATAGCTGAAGGGAAAGCATTAAAGTAAATTAGTGTAAATGCTTTCCAATATTCCTGCCTTTTCCTTTTCCTTTTAAACAATGATTTATGTTCGCATGTAAGACCTGTGATTTAGACAGGAATAGGAGAATGAGAAATTTAGAAAGGGCTTTTTTGTGTGTTTTTAAAAAATTATTTTTATTGGAAGTTTTTTTGTCAAAGCAAATACAAACTAAACTCAGAGAAAGAGAAAGAATTAAAAGTACAAAGAAAAAAGAAAAGAAACTAAGTTAAAGAAAAAAATATATATAAAAAGTGATTTTCAACCTTCATCACAATAAGTATAAACAAATTTGATCACTCTTCACGCTCTACAAGGTAATAAACAAATATCTCTTCTTTTCATAATCCAACCCTTTTCTATAAGCAAATCCATAAATCATCAACTTTTCCATCCTGGTGACAGCAAAAAAGTCTGTAAAGCAATTTTTTCAACCTTGGCTATTTGAAGATATATATATCAAACCCTAGAATTCTCCAGTCAACCTGGGGAATTCTGGAAATTGAAGTCCACATACCTTCAAGCAGCCAAAGTTGAGAAAAATTGCTCCAAAGGTTTAGAGCTTTATAGAAACATGTCTTATTTTAACCTGGTCAAACAAGCCAACTTTATATTTCTTCTTTTTATTTCTGACAATGTTGACTTTTAATTCATTCAGATGTCATCAAATTTGATTTCACTTCAATTTTTCTTTTTCCCATCCCAAAGGTTTTTTTGAGGCGATAACAAACACTTTTTGTTAAGTAATTGATTTAGATTTTTTTTTCATTTAGAAAGATTTGGGGATTTGCTTTTTTAAAGAGAGAAATGCTTCCCAGCACATAGGAATTTAGTGGCAAGGATATGAATAGGAAATTTTTGAAAGAAATTCTACAACTATTATCCTACCTCTCAAGGTAAACAATAAAAGGACGAAAATTCAGGACACAAAAAAAATGGATGTGTCTCAACTTTCCATCAAAAGTGGAAAATGAATCAAAAGTTTTTTGATGTTCAAAAAAAATATCCTAAATGTTTCACACCACTCAAATAGCGTTAAATGAATCAGCCACTTTTAATCCTCTTAAGAGATCTGCACTTCTTTAGAAAGTTCTTCTTTAAAAAATGAGCTAAATTAAACCTTCACCTATCTGCACCAAATATATTCAACAGGTGCAGCTTCTTCCAATGAAAAAGTTTATGCTGTACCCCTGTGCCATTTGGCAATTCAGAAGTATGTCTGAGGTAAAAATGGATCCAATCTGAATTTTTAAAGAGCTTTTAAACCTTTCTAATTAGATAGGATACATTTCTCCATTCTCTTTTTCCTTCTTTTTTTTTAATGACTCCCCCACCCCCCCAATCGCATTCAGGAAGAAAACTGCAAAGCAAAAAGCAATCCCAAGATGCCATTGCAGCAGCAGCAACAATAACAACAGGAAGAGCACTCCGACAAATACATTAAACTGTAAAAATATGCATTTTATAATCAACCTTACACACTTCAGTTCACCAACAGTCCTTCGCAAGGAGGCATCTTTGCAAACCGCTACAGTAATCCCTTGATAAAAGCACAAGGACAATGCCACTTTTATTTTCCTTCCAGAGTGCTGAATTTATTCTTTTCCTCATTCGTCTTTATTTGTCCTAAGGTCCTCCCTTGCATTTTTGTTCGAAGAGAGAGGGAGAGAGATTGAGAGAGAGAGAGAGAGAGAGCAAAGGGGTGGCGGATTTGTTCTGTTTTTTTTCCCTTGCTTTCCTTAATTTCTGTTTTGAAAACAAGAAGCGACGTTTGGTGATGTTTTGTTCTAAGCATCCTCCAGAACTGAAGCGGCCGAGAGGTGAGGTCTTCTGCAACGAAAAGGAAAAAAAACAGTGGCGGGATTATTTTGCAAAGCCTGCAGGTCTAAACTCCCAAGTTCAGAGACAGTCTTGAAAGCGAGGCAGATTTCCAGTTTTCCTGGCTCAGGAGAGACCAAACAATTTTGCCCCATGGGGAAAAAGACAGAAGAAGAAAAAATGTCTTTGACCCCTTCTCTCTCTCTTTCCCTCTCTCTCTCTCTCTCTTTTTGAAAAGCGACTGGGCCTCTTGAGGGAACCTCTGCACCAATGGGTAAAGGAAAACCTCACAAAAAGGCATTCTTTTAATTTCGTTTCATTTGGTTTCGATGTCCTTTCGGAAGGAGGTGGCCTCCCTCACCTCTTAAGCTCACTTCATAGCAGCTGCTGCCCCTCCCACGCCTCTTAATGGCTGAGAACCGGCCTTAAATGCAAGCTACTCAATGCAAGAAGCCTTGTAAATAAAATACCTGAATTTCTCCTCTTACTAAATACGGCTAAATTCGACATATTTGTCTGCGAAACAAGGCTCAACGCATCTCTCCCTGACTCCATTACCACAGTAAGAGACTATCATGTTTTCCGATCAGATCGTGAAATCCGTAGAGGAGGTGGTGTTGCTATCTTCTATAAAAAGTCCCTACATCTAAAAAACATCCAAGTTACCCAGGAGCTTACTATTCCTGAGACCATCATCTGTGAACTGTCCTTAAATATCACATTTCAGTTCTTACTATGTTACAGAGCCCCTGATTATGACACTGAATATGCAAACAAGCTAAATACCCTACTAACATGGGCAGCATCCTGCCCACACGCTTTTATCTTTCTTGGTGACTTCAATCTACCTCACATTAACTGGACCCTAAACGAATGTAAAACTGAACCCACACATGCAACCTTCTACAATGCAGTAACAAACCTGGGACTGGAAGAACTAGTAACCAACAACACTAGACTTAACAACTGCCTCAATCTCATCTTCTGCAATAGTTTGAATCCAATTTACGGAATACAAATTAAAGAACCTTTTTCCAACAGTGACCACAACATGATTGACTTTTGTCTTAACATACGTCCACACAAAAATCATCACAATGACAGAATCCCCAATTATAATTTCAAAAAAGGCAGCTATGATCTTATAAACAACGATCTCTCATCCCTTGATTGGCAATCTCTATTCTCTGGATGCAATACTGTAGAAGACCATTACAACATATTTTTACTTGAAGTCAAAAGAGTCATCAAGTTATATGTACCATTAACAACTCCAAAAAACAAAAACAAAAAACAAATTACCCAAAACAATAAGGAAGTTTCAATCCAAAAAGAAATCACTTTCGCGGAAAAACAAATCTGGTCACGTTGCCAACTTCAAACGCCGATACAAAACTTTATGCCACCAGATAAAAACTGAATGCACCAATGATCACATTAAACAAGAAGAAAACCTTCTACGCACCAATTCCATCTGTGTTTTCTACAATTTTATAAACAACAAACTAAAAGACTCAAAGTCCATCCCACCCCTGAAAGGACCTAATGGTAAAGACTGCAATCACGACACTATTAAAGCCAACCTCTTTAACACATTCTTCGGCTCAGTATTTGTAAACAGTAATGGATCATGCCCAGTATTTCCTAGTCGAACCACAGACAACTACAATGATCTAATACATATCGAATTTACAGAAGACATTATTGAAAAAGCACTGTGCAATCTAAAACCATCTCTATCTATTGGACCGAATGGAATATGTGCCTACTTCTTAAAAAAGCTACCCACTGCTATAGCCGAAACTCTAAGCATAATCTTTGAAAAATCTTTCAGGACCAGCTCCTTCCCAAAACTATGGTCACAAGCCACGATCACCCCCATCTTCAAAAAGGGAGACCCCAGCCTAGTTGAAAATTACAAACCAATCTCTTTATGCTGTGTCACCTGTAAAGTCATGGAATCAATTATTAACCAATCCATCATCCTCCACTTAGAAACAAACAACCTACCCTCTAATAAACAATTTGGTTTTAGGAAAAAACTATCCTGCAATCTGCAACTCTTACACTGCAAAAACATATGAACTACACAACTCGATCAGGGCAAAGCAATAGACGCAATCTACATAGATTTCTGTAAAGTCTTTGATTCAGTGGTACACGACAAACTACTCCTAAAACTAAAATCTTACGGTATCTCTGCACACCTGCATTATTGGATAGAAGCATTCCTGTCAAACAGACAACAAATGGTCAAAATTGGGAGCGTCCTATCAAATTCTGTACCTGTCAACAGTGGTGTCCTCCAAGGCAGTATTCTAGGACCAACTCTCTTCGTACTCTGTATAAATGACCTCTGTGATTATATCAAGAGCAACTGCGTTCTCTTCACTGATGAGGTAAAGCTATTCAACGCCACAGACAATATTGCTACCCTTCAAAAAGACCTTGACTATGTATCAGAATGGTCAAACAAATGGGAACTTCAAATCTCAACAAATAAATGTCCTGTCTTACATATTGGCAAAAAAAATCAGAAAATAAAATACAGGCTGAATAGTCAAGACCTTGTGGATGATCCAAACTCTGCCAAGGATCATGGAGGACTCATCTCAAATGACCTAAGTGCTAGAGCCCATTGTAACTACATAGCCAAAAAGGCATTAAGAGTTGTTAACCTAATCTTACATAGCTTTTTCTCTGGTAATATTACACTAATAACTAGAGCATACAAAACATTTGCTAGACCAATACTCGAATACAGTTCATCAGTCTGGAACCCACATTACATATCTGATATTAACACAGTTGAGAAAGTCCAGAAATATTTCACAAAAAGAGTTCTCCACTCCTCTACTCGTTGTAGAATACCTTATGCCACCAGACTCAAAATTCTAGACCTAGAAAATCTAGAACTACGCTGCCTTCGGTCTGATCTAAGTATAGTATATAAAATCATACATTGCAATGTCCTACCAGTCAATAAATACTTCAGCTTCAACCATAACAACACTAGAGCAAACAGTAGATACAAACTCAAGGTTAATCGCACCAAACTTGATTGCAGGAAATATGACTTCAGCAACAGAGTAGTCAATGTCTGGAATACTCTACCTGACTCTGCGGTTTTTTTCCCAAAACCCCAAAAACTTTAACCTTAGACTGTCTACTATTGACCTCACCCCTTTCCTAAGAGGTCTGTAGGGGGCGTGCATAAGCGCACCAACGTGCCTACCATCCCTGTCCATTTATTTATTTTTTCTTATATGTATCCATGTATTCATAACTATGTTTTTTACTTATACCTATTATATTGTAAGCAATTGATAAATTAAAATAAATAAATAAATGAGAAGCTGAGCTCCGAGGAGCAGATGAGGATGCAAAGGATAGAATAGAAAAGGTTAGGTGGGTTTTCTTCATCCTGAGGTCATCCAGACATGCTTTAGGAATCGTTACAGTTGAGTTGTGCTGAACTGAATTTTGAATTGAATTGAATACTTTATTTGGCCAAGTGTGATTAAGCACACAAGGAATTTGTCTCTGACATAGAGGCATTCAGTGTACAGGTAGTCCTCGACCTACAACAGTTCATTTAGTGACCACTTGAAATTACAACGGCACTTGTAGAAAGTAGAATAGGAATAAGATAGAATAGAATAGAATGGAAGAATAAAAAAGAAAAGACAATAGAATAGAAAATAGAACAGAATAGAAAATAGAATAGAATAGAATAGAAAATAGAATAGAATAGAAAATAGAATAGAAAAGAAAAGAAATAGAATAGAAAATAGAATAGAATGGAATGGAATAGAGAATAGAATAGAAAATAGAATAGAAAAGAAAACAGAAAAGAATAGAAAAGAAAATAGAATAGAATAGAAAAGAAAATAGAAAAGAAAAGAAAATAGAAAAGAAAAGAAAATAGGATAGGATAGGACAGGACAGAAGAGAACAGAACAGAACAGAACAGAACAGAACAGGGAACTATCTGGTGTGGCCCTTGTGATGAGATTACTTGAGAGAGAAAGATGTTAAGGGGCGTCCCTGTCCTATTGTCCCCATTTAATCGTACCTATTTTCTGTATTCTTACTCATCTTTATACTTATACCTATTATTTTGTAAGCGATTGACAAATCAAATCAAACCAATCAATCAATAAATAAATATAGATAAATTAATAAATAAATTAGTGCTTTGCCCACCGAAACTTCATTAGCCCATCCTGAATTAGCCTATTGCTGCTGAAACCTGACAATTAGCTTGTTTTTTTAAAAAAATCTTTGTTTTCTTTTGCAACAACTCTGCAAAGCAACATTCTAGTCCTTAGTGTTGCATACCACACATCACTCAGTGTAAAACAATTCCCACTGGCCTAATTGCTATTTATTTTAACAAGGAATAATAACAATTATTATTATAGAATAAACGTTGCAAAAGAAAACAAAGATAATCCCACTGATATTAAGCACCAGGTGCAATCCCAAAACATCTGACGCACCAGTTGAACCGCATCGGCATTGACAGAAACACTATGAGTCAATTGCAAAGGGCAGCTTTACTCGGATAGGCTCACATCCTGCAACGATACCGCTAACACCCTAAAACAGGGGTGTCAAAACTCGATTTCATTGAGGGCAGCATCAGGGTTGTGTTTGACCTGGGAGGGCCGGGTGGGCATGGCTAGCTTGACGTCTCTCATCGAGGCTCTTTTTCTGGCCACAACAACCCACTGTAGCCCCCTGCCAGTGAAAACGGAACCCGGGCGGGAGATCCATTTTCACTGGCAGAGGGCTGCAGCAGGCTGTCATGGCCAGAAACGGAGCCCAGTAGTCCTGCTTGTGGCCCTCCTGGGCTCTGTTTTCTCTGGCAGAGGCACCGCGAGCTGGTCCTTTTCTGTTTCCAGGGCAGGCCTGCGGGCCAGATGTAAGCATCCTGCGGGCTGGATCTGGCCCACAGGCCTTGAGTTTGACACCCTTGCCATAAAATATCAACACCTGCCAAACCAGGTCCTTGGGCAGGACTCGATAGGTGGATAAAAATGCTGAATCTTTTTCTAAACATCTGGCCGACGGCACGACCAACAAAAACAATTATTATAATATACGCGCCTTCCATCCGATCGTTCTTCCCCAATGAGGTAGAATAGCTAGCATCTAGGACACCATTGTAACATCTGTACACCCTGTTCCAAGTCACGCAATTTTGTGTAACAGATGAGTTAAAATTCTGTTCCATTCCAAACGCATCCAAGGCCTTTTTCAGATCTTCTCGCCTGGCATTTATCGGGATCATCATCGTTTAATATAAGCATCATTCAAATTAAGCTTTTCATCCCTATTGTCAAAATGATTGCAACTGGGCAGAATCAAAAGAGAGAGACGTTTTTCAGGAGGTGATTTTTTTTTTGTTTTCTATTTTTTTCTTCCCCAAGTATAATTATAATAATATTCTGTTGCAGACATTTCCCTGGAGAAAGAAAGGAGGGGAGGAAAAAAAGGAAGCCGGTGGAGAAAGTGGTGTGTAAAACAGCTCCCTTCCGTTGGAGTCAGCACATCTGTTCGTCCTTACATAGATTGGAGACAGTTGTGCTGATTTGTGTGATAACAGGTAAAGTTTAGGTCTGTTTCTCCCCCTCCCTCTCTCTCTCTCCCCGTCTCTCTGTTTCTCTTTGTCTTTGTCTCTGTCTCTGTCTGTCTGTCTGTCTGTCTGTCTGTCTGTCTGTCTCTCTCTCTCTCTCTCTCTCTCTCTCTCTGTGTGTCTCTCTCTCTCTTTCTCTCCCTGTCTTTTTTTCTCTGTCTGTCTCTCTCTCTGTCTGTTTCTCTCTGTCTGTCCCTTTCTCTCCCTATCTTTCTTTCTCTGTCTCTCTCTCTGTCTGTCTCTCCTCTTTCTGTCTCTCTCTCTTTCTCTCCATGTCTTTCTCTCTCTCTCTGTCTCTCCTCTCTGTGTCTCTCTCTCTTTCTCTCCCTCTCTCTCTTTCTCTCCCTGTCTCTCTGTCTCTCTCTTTCTCTCCCTGTCTCTGTCTCTCCTCTCTCTCTCTCTCCCCCCGTCTTTCTCTCTCTCTCTCTTTCTCTCCCTGTCTCTCTGTCTCTCTCTCTTTCTTTCTCTCCCTGTCTCTCTGTCTCTCTTTCTCTCCCTGTCTCTGTCTCCCTGTCTCTCTGTCTGTCTCTGTCTGTCTGTCTCTGTCTGTCTCTCCTCTCTGTGTCTCTCTCTCTTTCTCTCCCTTTCTTTCTCTGTCTCTCTCTTTCTCTCCCTGTCTCTCTCTCTCTCTCTCTCTCTCTCACACACACACACACACACACACAGAGACAGAAAGAGAGAGAGATCCTGGATACCTCGTCATTGTTTCAGAGCCGCCTGCATGGGGGGGATAAAAATAATTTCCTCTGTACAACATCACCAGATGGTTCAGGATACCTTCCTTCAATTTACTGCCTGCCAGGTATCTGGGAACACAATTCCCATCTTTCCCAGCTGGCAAAATACTCTGAAAGATGACCCAAGGAGTCACCAGTGGTCTTGTATCATTTTAAAAAGCACAATCAACACTCAAAGAAGGAGACAAACCACTCAGACAAACCACCATCCTTCCTGCCAGTCAACGTTTAGACAGGGCTGGGCTGCTGGGGGGTTTGCAGGGGTTCGGGAGACCCCCTAGCTAAGATTCTGCGCAGTTTAGAGGACCCCCAAATCCCACTCCTGGCTGGCCCCGCCCACCCCTCCCCTCCCCGGAGTCCCCACACGGCCCGTTTTGGATGCAGGTAAGTGCAGGGCGCAGGCGGTCACTCAGGGAGGGTGAAAAACGGGCCTCCTGGAAGTTCAGGAAGGCCAGAAATGGGCCCATTTCCAGCTTCCAAAGAGCCTCTGGAGCCCAGGGAGGGCAAAATCATCCTCCCCCCGCCATGGTGCAGGAGGCTGACTAGACCACACCCACCATGGCCACGCCCACCCAGCAACCAGGCCGAGTACCACCCCTACATTTAGAGAAGCGGGAAGCAGCACCAGATGAACCATTAAAAAGAAAAAAAAGAAAAAAATACATTAGCCATCGAGGAATCATCCAAGATGGAAGGCCAGCCCAGGCCCAGCCCAGCTCAGATTATACATAAGCAGTCAGCAAGCTTAAGGTATTAAGTTTTCCTCTAAGCCTTTCTTTTTAAGGCACAGTAAAACCCCACCTGAGGTGGGGGGAGGAGCTGACCATGAGAAAATATGCTCCCCATTTATTGCAGGAAGGAAAATTCAAGAACCAAGCCAGGGTGACCCTCCATTCCTAGAAAGCTGACTTCATTTCTCATGGGTGGAGATTTCTTGGAGAGTTGGGTAATGATACCGTAATTATAAAATTAAAAAAATAAGAAGAAAAGGTGGATAATTAATGTGGCCATAAAGGGGGAAGTGCAACAGCAACAGCATTTAGAGTTATACAGGTTGTCCTTGACTTGACTTGACTCCCTTCATTTAGGGACCGTTCCAAATTGCAACGGCACTGAAAAAAAGGGACTTATGACCGTTTTTCACACGGCCGTCGGAGCATCCCCATGGTCATGTGATCAAAATTCTGACACTTGGCAACCGATTCATATTTATGATGGTTGCAGTGTCCTGGAGTCATAGGATCACTTTTTTCTGACCTTCTGACAAGCCAAGTCAAAGTGGGAAGCTGCATTCACTTAACAACCATGTTTCTAACTTAACAACTGTGGCAAGAAAGGTTATAAAGTGGAGCAAAACTCACTTAACAAACGCTTAGCAACAGAAATTTTGGGCTCAATTGTCGTCATAAGTTGAGGACTACCTGTGTGCCATTCCATAGGGCTTCACAGCCCTCTTTAAGTGGTTTACAAAATCAGCATCTTGCTCCCAACAATCTAGGTCCTCATTTTATCAACCTCAGAAAGATGGAAGCAGTGGCGGGATTCAGCCGGTTCACACCGATTCATGTGAACCGGTGTGTGTAAATTACACACACACTGTCAGGATTCTGGCAGTTACTCCCACTTAAATCATGAGTCTTGAGCCAAACTTCCAGAACTCAAAAAGGATTTTGTCATACTCCTGGTGGAGACTGACTCTGGGAGAGGAGGAACAGCCAACAGGGAGTGGAAGTGTGGCTCCGGAGGTTGCAGAGGAGGCTGGGGAAGGGCAGAGGCCGGCTGGGCAGTCAAAAGAGGACCCAGGCCCATCCCCTCTCCATCCTAGGGCACGCAGGGAGGAGAGGATAAGGGAGAGACGTGGTTTACTGGAGAGGAGGGGGCCTTGATCCTCTTCATGGGCTGCAGCTGTGACAACTGGATAAGAGGACGGACCTGCGTATGGGCGAATGCTGGAAACAAAGCATGGAAATATCTCTAGTTTATGGTTCCTCTCTGAGTTTGGTGTCCTTCCCAGTGTGTGTTATCTGTGGATGTCCTCTAGCCCTTATCTTGCCTGGTTTGTGTTGCTTTTTCCCTTCTTCTTGTAACTGTTTGTGTGGGAGTTTTTTTATCTTCCATCAAGGATATTCGGAGCTTGGAAGCAAAGTGAAGGAATAAAAGGGGCTTCACCTTTTTTCTGTGACTGTGTTTGTTTTGTATCCCACCCTGGGTCATCACAGATTTATTGGGAGTTAAAATGTCCGGCACTGGCTGGGTGTAGCTGATTCTGAGACACATAATTCATTGTCACCCTTGACCCTGGTTTCCCCCCCACCCCCTGGGTGTATCGTAATTCATATTCTCCAATGGGACACATCCATCGCCAAGAGGCATCAATCATGTTCTCCAGTTAGAATTTTGCATGGCAGAAACTTCAGTCACCTGGTTACTATCTTTGAAAACATTTATGGAATGCACTTTCTATTTGCAAGCAGCTGCACTGCTCCCCCCCCTCCCTTTCTGTTGGCAACTCTAAAAAGGCCATAGAAATATTTTATGAGTTCACACACACACACACACACACACACACACACACACACACTATCCAGGTGGATCCTGGGCACTGCGCGACAATGGAGAACAATGGACAACAGAGCAGCCGGCACAAGGGAGGGAGAAGGCCGCTTTCCCTCTTTCTTTTCCCTGTTCCTTCTCCTTCTCTCATGCTGGCCACTCCATTTCCCATTTCTTCATTGCAATGTAGCACCCAGGATCGACTATACTTGGATAGCAGGGAGGGTGATTTAACAATCAGTTTGCCCAGGGTCAGGTTGGCCATCGTGGGAGGCTCAACCTGCATGTATGGTGGAGCTGGAAGACGAGGATGGGCCACACCTCCCACAACAACCACCCTGACCCTGGGCGAACCGGTTGTTAAATTATTTCAATCCCACCACTAGATGGAAGGCTGAGTCAACCTTGAGCTGGTGAGAATCGAACTCCTGGCAGTGGGCAGTGTATTCACCTGCAATACTGCATTCTAACCACTGCGCTCCTGGGTAGTAGAATGGAGAAGATCACCAAGTTATCAAGATCTGAAAATTGAAACGGAAAGGTTATGGTGTAAACCAGCCATAATAGTCCCAGTGGTTATCAGAACTGAGTGCCTTACTAAAATACCTTGATGAATTTTGGGTGCAGTTCCGAAACATCTGGAGCACCACTTGAACTCTATCAGCATTGACAAAATCACTGTCAGTCAATTGCAAAAGGCAGCTTGTCTTGGAACACCTGACATTCTCCGACGATACCTTGAATACCATGAAATATAAACATCTGCCTACTCCTTGTCCCCGGGAAGGACTCGCTAGGTGGATAAAAATGCCAACGCCAATCTAAACATCTGGCTGACTGTGCAACGAACCATAATAATAATCTTGAAACGGCACTTAGAAAATCTGCCCGTCGACAAAATCCCCATCTGTCCACTTCAAAAGGCCAAACTGCTTGGATCTGCACATATATCACAGCAACACATTACGACATCTTAAATTCTTGGGAAGAACTTGACGCACGTTGAAGGCCAACATCAGCCAAAGATCTGGCAGCTGTGATTTCACATTGGTGTGTATACAGGTCGTCCTCGACTCAGACCAGTTCATTTATTTAGTTATTCATATATTAACTGCCGCTAGAATTGTATTTGCACAAAACTGGAAGAGTGACGAGATACCCACAGAGGAGAATGTGATTAGGAAAAATATTAGAATGTGCAGAAATGAATAGACTAACGCTTGCTGTTAAGGAGAAAGAGCAAACTGAATATTATATGACATGGGATTTATTTAATCAATGGTTAAATAACAAAAATGGAAGTTAGAAATGTATCCCTGTCGTATCCCTCCCCCCCCGCCCCGTTGAGAGAGGGCCAGGGGTGGGCTGCTGGGGGTAGGTTCACAGGGATTTGGGAGAGGCCCTAGGTAAGATTCTGTGCAGTTCAAAGAATCCCCAAATCCCACTCTTGACTGGCCCTGCCCACTCTGCCCCTCCCCTCCCAGGAGTCCCCATGGAGCCCATTTTGGATGCAGGTAAGTGCGGGGCACACATGGAGGCTCAGGGAGTGTGAAAAATGGGCCTCCCGGAAGTTTGGGAAGGCCGGAAACAGGCCCATTTCCAGCTTTCAGAGAGCCTCCGGAGCCCGGGGAGGCCATTTTCACCCTCCCAGTGGCTTGAAGAAAACCTCTGGAGCCCCCTGCCATGGTGCAGGAGGCTGACTTGGCCACGCCCACCATGGCCACGCCCATCCAGCAAACGGGCAGAGAACCTGTTGCTAAAATTTTTGAAGCCCACCCCTGGAGAGCAACGGTGGGACTCAATTTTTTTTACTACTGGTTCTTGTGGACGTGGCTTGGTGGGCCTGGCAGGAGAAGGTTACTTCAAAATCCCTGCTGGTCTTTGTGTGCGTGGGAGTACTGGAAACCAGAGCAGCTCCCCGGAGCACATGCACACACCAGCCAGCTGGTCTTCGTACGCGCATGCACATTAGAAACCGGAAGGCCAGATGGCTGGCGTGCATATGCGTGCCAGGAACTACGTTTCTGGTTTCCAGCTTTCCCGCCAGTGGTGATATTAATTTTTTTTTTACTACCAATTCTGTGGGCATAGCTTGGTGGGTGTGGCTTGGTAGGCATGGCAGGGGAAGGATACTGCAAAATCCCCATTCCCTCCCCACCCCACTAACCTGCTTTCCAGCTCCGTTCTCCTGTGCAGGGCAACCAAAGAAGACCCAGCCGATCAGCTGGGACTCGGGAGGCAGAGAATAGATGTGGGGGCAGTCAGAGGTGGGATTGCCGGCTCTCTGAACTACTCAAAATTTCTGCTATCGTTTCTCCAGAACTGGTCAGAACCGGCTGAATACCACCTCTGCTGGAGAAGGCTATTCGAGTTTAACGTGGATGGCCTGTTTGGCCTCTTTTCCAAATCATAATCTCCATAGACATAATGCTATGTAGGTATCCAAAAATGAAGGAAAGGAGAAGAAAGGAAGGGGAGGGGTGGGGTTTTTTTTTTGCAAAATCCGGGACACCTCCCCCTCCAATCCAACTTCTCTCTTTTCTAATCAGAAAACAGTCCTAGATGCGAGAACCATTGTGGGACATTCTCAGTTGTGTTCCCGGAAATCAATCCACGCAGATCTAAATGTGTATTTACTTGATAGCTTTGGGGTGCTGTTTTTTTTTCCTTCCTCCGTGCATTTCAGTTGTTTATTCAGTCTTGTATCCATCATTTCCCCCTTTATCTAATCTCTAACGCTATGAATCCACATCTCTTTTAAGCCAAATCCAACCTCATGCATGAAAATGGCAGGATTTTTTTATGCATGACTTGTACGTTTCCAGGTTAAATCCTTATCCGGTATTCTGGTTTAATCATAACAATAATAATTTTTTTTAAAAATCCCACTTGGCATCAAGTAAACGTCCAGCCATGCCAGCCTGTGTTTTCAGCAGCTTTCTACCTTCTCAATCTCTCCCCACCCCTCCCTGGCAAGTTTAAAATGTTTAATTAAAAGCTGGAATATCTGATAATAACCTTCTCGAGGTTTGTTTAAAAATTACGTCTATTCTGAAGAGCTTTAGAAAGGGATGTAACACCGACGGGCCACAATTGAGGGATTAGAAAAACCAAAATTTTTATATATTTTTTTAACTTGCATGGGGAAAAGCGGAGAAAATCTTGTCTGGGTGGATAAAAGAGGCATTGAATGGGAGGGAGGGAGCCCACGTCGGGACAGACGAGAAAAGGTTTGGGGAAGGTTACCAAGATGAAAATTACCTTTAATAAAAAGAGAGGGGGAAACAGCTACCCGGAATGATTTAAAAAAAAGAGAGAGAGAGATGAAATAGGAGAACTGTAGCATGAAAGAAAGCTGTTCAATTTTCGGTGGATTATTTTCTGGAGGGGTGAGGATGAACTGTCTTATTCAAGAAATTTACTTTTAACTGTAATCTTACTCTATTTCCGCTCTCTTCCAGAGCAGGAGAGATTTACCCATGAAATAAAGGCTGATTAGACGCTAATGACAGTTGTGTTTGCAGAATTGATGGTGTGAGAAAATACGTATCTTTTGTCCCTGAATGTTGGCTGACTTCACATCGATGATCTATGATCGATTGGCTCTGATTTGCAAGCTTCGTGGCAGTACAGGTAGTCCTCCATTTACAACCATATAGTTACAATGGCACTAAAAAAAAGTGACTTAAAACTGGTCCTGAGTGCATCCCAAGGCCATGTGATAAAAATCCAAACACAACAAACCCTTTGCAGTGAACTCAAAGAGTCCTTTAATTAGGAGTGCTGCAGCCCCTGTAAAACAGTGGCCCCCAAACTTTTTTGTACCACGGCCCGGTACCGTCATCACAAAATGATCCGTGGCCCGGTACCGGCATCAGCACGCATGACAAGGCAAGGCGAGCCGAGCGACCGGCCAGCCAGCCGTCCCCTGCTTCTCCCCGCCACCTTCAACTCCTCCTTTGTACCTTTTTTGTGCTTTCTTAATCTCCTCCGCCATCGGGACGGCTCTTCGTTCGAAGCCGCCCCCGCTTTGATGAAACTAAGGCACAAGGATTCCTTCAGGACCCAAACGCCGCTTTCCAACTGGAAAAGCTCACCTGGAAGCACTTTCTCGTCGAAACAAGATGGCAGTGCCCAGCAAACCGGGGGCCCGGTAGAAAATGATCCACGGACCGGTATCGGTCTGGGGCCCAGTGGTTGGGGACCCCTGCTGTAAAAAGTCTCTCACCACAGGCTAACAAGGCCATCTGGCTAGAAGATAAATAGCTGTCTGCCACATCTATTCATCTCCGCCCCCTGCCTTTTATTCCCAGAGCCAAGGTGGGCTTCGCTAGCAGCGGTGGCTCTTCCTGCTCGAGGACCAGCCCACGGATTTCCACTGTTCTCCTCTCCTCTGCCTTCTGTGCTTCTGCGTGTCAGACACTGGACCCAGCTGTTCCTCCTCTTCCTCATCAGCCACCTCCAGACCTGGGGGCTATTGACTCTCCCTCTGAGGGCTGACGGATGGCCCAGGATCCACCTATCTCTCTCTCTCTCTCTCTCTCTCTGACAGCTCCACTCTCTCTTCCTCCTCCTCGGAGCTCTCAGGTTGCCTTGATGCTGTCCCTGACTCCCATGCCTCCTCCTTTGATTCGGCTGCTGGAGGGGCCAGCAGCTGACAGGCCACAACAAAAAGAAGAGATTGGACAGCCATTTTTCTGGAATGGTATAGGGCAGTGATGGTGAACCTTTTTATTGTGGTGGGCCGAAAGCGCGCATGCTTGCTGGCACCCACAATGCAATGCGCCCTGCCTCCCTGCACACGTGCATGCAACACCCCCATCCTGCCCCCTTACCTGCACTAAGCATGCAGGCGCCTCCCAGCTGATTTTCGGCCTGTTTGAAGACGTTTTCGCCCTCCCGAGGCTTGAGGGAAGCCTCTGCCGCCTCAGGAGGCCAAAAAACGGGCCTTCCGGAAATACTGGAAATGCCCGTTTTCAGCCTCCGGAAGGCCTCTGGCTGAAAATGGGCCCATTTTGGCACTTCTGGTATTTCCGGAAGGCCCATTTTTTTGGCCTCCCAAGGCTGCAGAGGCTTTCCTCGAGTCTCTGGGAGGGCAAAAACGGCCTCAACCGGGCTCAAAATCAGCTTGGAAGTGCACCCATGCACAGTGAGGTAAGTTTGGCTGGGGCTCGCGTATCTGCACAAATGGCTCTGCGTGCCACCTGTGGCACGCATGCCATAGGTTCACCATCACGGCGATAGGGTTTCCTGCTTGAGCAAGGGGTTGGACTAGAAGACCTCCAAGCGCCCTTCCAACTCTATTGCTCTGTATTCTGTAACCAGATGTAGGCACTTAGGGAAATTTGGAAGATCTGAAGGATCAGGTTGAGGACAAATCTTGTGGAGCAAATCTATCTAAGTGGTCATTAAGGATGAACACCCAATTGATGGTGCCTTATCATCATTAATCTAAAAAAAGATAATAGCCCAATTATAAAGCCTATCTTTTTTCATGGTCCAAAAAGAGAGCTATATACTCGTGGGCATATCTCTGGTTATGCAAAATAAGTTCCATTAACCTGTCCTGGTATCTGCTAATGGATATTGGAGAGAAAGGGAATTATATCCAGTATACCTTTTGGAATAACTGCGTCCCACTGCCTGCCCCATATCTGTTCTAATTGCCTTTAGCAAAGCTTAAATTAACCTACTTCCTATTTTTTGAAAAAGTTAACAGGGGGGAGAATCATTTTGCCTCCCTTACCTTAATTTTATCTGCCACCAGGAAGGCATAAAGCGAGGGAAAGGGACAGAAAGCCACAAGGAAAAGGGAAAAGGAAAAAAGGGGGGGAGGATTATTATATAACTTCAAACATTGATGCTATATTTAGGATTGTGGTTGAGAAATTTGGCATCTGGGTTTTTAATTCTCTGTTTTTAATCAGAGAGAGAGAGAGAGACAGGCAGGCAGACAATTATTTTAAATATGTTTTGTTCTAGAGTTCACTGAAGTCTATTCCCCACCATTGGAAAAAAAAATAGAGGTAAAGAAAGAGATAGAAGGAAAATTGCACATAGTCTGCCAGAGAATTTACTACATGGAGGGATTTTGGGTGTTCTTTGAAATAGGATACTAGAATTTCTCAAGGAAGGAAGATAGCTATGGAAAACGCAACTCCTGTCTGTGTGCACCAACACGCGCTTACGCACACCTAGAGAAAAACACCTCCATCCTTTGCTCCTATCTACCTGGGAACACGCATCCACTCCGGAGAATTTAGCATAAATGTCATTTTTTTGTTCAGGACCCCTGTGTGCTTTTCACTTTATTTACCGCTTCCTGCTTGATACGTTTGCCCAGAAAACACCAGGTGAACCTGGCAGCTATTCAGGAAAGATAATTGTGCAAAGCCCAGAAAAGAGTTAACCATTTCCATTCGGGGGAAATGGACTTTCTTAATTTTTCACTGACCAAGGAAGTCCATGGCATTAAACGGGATTTTTAAAAAAACAGTGCAAGGATGAGGGATTGTGAAACCGGAGAAGGCAAAGAGGATGGAGAACACATCTGGGGGTGTACAGGGAGTCCTCAACATATGGCCACCATTGAGCTCCACATTTCCGTTGCTAAGTGAAACATCAGTGAAGTGAGCTTGCCCCATTTTATGACCTTTCCCTGCCACAGTTGCTAAGTGAATTGCTGTGGTTGTTAAATGAAATAATTGTGAAGTGAATCTGTCTTCCCCATTGGCTCTGCTTGTCAGAAGGTCGCAAAAGAAGATCACTTGATTCCAGTGCACTGCGACCGTCATGAATGCGAATCCATTGCCAAGAACCTGAATTTTGATCACGTGACCACCGGGGAAGTTGCAATGGTTGTTAAGTGGGAAAAATGGTCAGAAGTCCCTTTTTTTCAGGGCCGTTGTAATTTTGAACGGCCACTAAGGTCTACCTGTATTTCTATCCACGCTGGAGCAGAAGGATAGGTGATCTCAGGGACCGTCTCTTGCTGGTCACCTCTACCTGACCCATTAGAGCGAGGAGGCAGGGAATGTTGCGGGTCCCACCCCTGAGGGAGATACACGTGGTGGGACCCAGAAGAAGGGCCTTCTCCGTGGTGGCTCCCTCTCTCTGGAATATCATTCCCTCAGAGATTAGAAAGGCCTCCTCACTAATACTCTTCCAAAAGGCGCTGAACACTTGGTTCTGCCAGCGGGCCTGGGGAACCCAGAGAGGGATGGAGCCCATCAAATGTACATTACTAATTTATTTGATTCTTTTTGTTAGTTTTTATTGTTTTTTATTTTTATTTTTTGTTTTAAATATGGTTTTATATTGTGTAAGCCACTTCAAGTTGCCATGGGTGAATAGGCGGCAATATGAATTAAATAAATACATGAATGAATGAATGAATGAATGAATGAATGAATGAATGAATAGCATGGTCTTCTCCAACCTGGCACCCTTCACCTGAGGAATTCCGGAAGCTGCACCTTGAATTGGTCTGAAGCAGTGGTGGGATTCTACCTGTTTCCCTACCAGTTTGGTGATCGCACACTTCGCGCGTTCATGCACAGCTTTCCTAACACCAGCTGAAGCTCTGCTGCGCCGATCAGCTGAGAGAATAAAGAACAGAAAAGCACAGGGGCTGTTGGGAGGGCCGATCCTGCGCTTTTCTCTTCTTTCTCCTCTCAGCTGATCATCGGAGCGTTTTGGGTTTTTTTTTACTACTGGTTCGGGCGAACCGGGCTGAACCTGTAGCATTTCACCACCGGTCGAGAGATTTAAAGGCTGGAGAATCTACAGAAAGGGCATTCTGAAGGAATCGTAATGAAGGAATGACTATAGGTAGCCCTCCACTTAAAACCATTCATTTAGTGTCCATTAGAAGTTACAACGGCACTGAAAAAAAAGTTGTGACCGGTCCTCACCCTTGTGACCACTGCAGCATCCTCAGAATCACGTGATTCAAAATTCAGGGACTTGGTATCTGACGTGTGTTTATGACAGTCGCAGCATCCTTGGAACATCTGATCATCATGTTTGGTCTTCCTAGCCGTCTTCTGGCAAGCCAAGTCCACGGGGAAAGGTGGATTCATTTAACAACCAGGTGATACACAGAACAACTGCAATGATTCGCTTAATAACCGTGAGGGAAAAAGGTCGCAAAACCAGGTGCGACTTAACAACTATCTTTCTTAGCAATGGTTTCACTTGTGACCATAAGCTGAGGATTATCTCTAACTGAATGGGTAATAACCCAAATGGAATGAGTTAGATAACTGTAAGGAGTTTTATACAATAAATAATGTGTGGGAGAAGGACTTCTGTTGGCAAACCAAGTAAATTCACTCCCTGTTTGGAGATCCTCACATTGCTTCAGCTACAACCTAAAATTGTTACAAACATCTTTTTAAGTTCCCAGAGAAAAGGCTGCAGTAAATTTACAAAGAACAAAACTAATTGGCTCGGCTTGTCCATTGTAAAATTTAAATACACACTAATCATGTCCGATTTTGCAGGTGCGTATGTAAATTAGTATATTCAGGATTTTGTTTTCCAAGCATACCGCCCACACCCTGGTTGTGGTCCACGAATCTTTTAAGCATCTAGTAATTCCACTGTCCAGCTTGCTAAAAATTATATTGAGTAACAGTCCCCCAGAGACCCACATGAATGCATTTTATCCAGAGAAATCTGAAATAATGAGAAAAAAGGAACATCTCCTGCAATAACAGCAGCATCACCTTTGTGTTGCACACAAAAAGGGAGTGGATCATTGATTACGTAGTCACAGCAGCCATCTTGATTTTTTTATTTTTTTATTTTTTTTGAGCCTCTGTGGTATTTTGGGGGCATTTTTATGATCAGCTTCTCCTGAGTTTGGCATCATTGCAGGAATTTCAAGTAACGTGATAGATACCTGCAGGGGAGAGGGCTCCACATAATGTAGAGCACTACATGAATACTTTGGTTTGAAAAAGGGTTAGTGGATTGAGTCAGGGTGTTTCAAACTCAGTGCCATAGAATCTGGGGGCTTTATAAGACAATGAGAATACAGATAGTCCTTGACTTCCAACAATTCATTTATTGACCATTCGAAGTTACCACGGAGCTGAAAAAAGGGACTTAGGGCCATTTTTCACACTTACGATCATTGCAGCATCCTCGTGGTCACGTCATCAAAATTGAGGCGCTTGGCAACTGACTCGTATTTATGACGGTTGCAGTGTTCCCAAGGTCATGCGACCCCCTTTTGCGACCTCCTGACAAGCAATGTGAATGGGGAAGCCAGATTCACTTTAGAACCGTGTTACTAACTTAACAACTGCGCTACAAATAGAGGTGGTCGTAAGTCCTCAATTTACAGCCACAGTGTTTAAGTTAGTAACACGGTTGTTAAGTGAATCTGGCTTCCCCATTGGCTTTGCTCATCAGAAGGTTGCAGAAGCTGGTCACATGACCCCGAGACACTGCAACCGTCATAAACATGAGTCAGTTGCAAAAACCCCGAATTTTGATGACGTGACCCTGGAGATGCTGCAATGGTTTGTGAGTGTCAAAAACCGGTCATAAGTCACTTTTTTCAGTGCCGTTGTAACTTTGAACTGCTGAATGAACTGTTGTAAGTCAAGGACTATCTGTATGCTCTTCTATTGATTGTTATTATCATCATAGTTATCATCTCCATTTGTGCCACACGGCTCTGCTGTCAGATGGATACCCAAATGTTATTCCAATATATCGTGCTGATTTTTACCGCTGCTCTTCTATATCTTCTTTTTTTCATCAAAAATCATCCAAACCTCCTCTGGAGATAGACAGGAGGATAGAAACTTTCTAAATCCACCAATAAGCACATATCTTTTGTGGGAAAGGATGTCATTTACTGTTTGACTCCAAAATATCTCTGGTAGGTTCTGTCACCAGTCCCAGTCTGCTCTGTGTGATCCATCAGTCATCCACAAACCTACAGACAGGTGTGAGGATGGAAGTTGTTTAGCTTGGATTGGAATGTCGCATTTTTTAACAGTGAGGCAAAACAAAACTCAATAATGCTCTCCGTTCAGTCGTGTCCAATTTTTGGCGGGTTCTCTCCGCATTTTCCCATCTTGCAAAATGAAGTCAACTGCTTGAAATGAGCGCTTTCCTGAATTGTTCAAAGCAGTTTTCCAGTGGCAGGTGGGTTCTTTCAGGATATTAAAAACATTTATAAGAGAGGTCAAGCCAGAAACGTACTGATTTAGGAGAACGGACCGGCAAAATTCCTCCTACTTAGAACCGGTCGCCAAACAAAAATGTATACTGTGGCAGACAGAGGCCTCCAAAGAGGTAGCAATTTCCGTAGACATTTTTTGTCAAGTCAAGATAAAAATCAAGTTCATGAGTTTTGCAGAGAGGGAGGAGAAAATAGCAAAGCAGAGAAAAAATAACAAAAAAGAAAAACCAAGGAAAACAGATCCATTCGCTTACCTTTGTCCAAAATCTATGCATTCATTTGTTTGTGAGTGTGTGTGTGAAAGGGAAAAAGACTAAAATAAATTAATAATAATTAAAATAATTAAGTTAAAATAATAAAAATAAAAATAAAATAATAAAAAATAAATTAAAGCCCAAATAGTAAAAAAGAGAGCAATCAAGGGAAATGCCTCAGATTGCCTAACTCTGCCCAATATTTACATATTTATTTGTGTGTCTATGTGAGATGACAGATGATAGCTAGCTAGATGGATGGATGGATGGAGGGAGGTAGGTAGGTGGGGAGGCATGGAGGTAGATAGGTAGGTAGGTAGGCAGGCAGGCAGGCAAGTAGATATAGATGATAAATGGATGGATGGATAGATAAACAGATAGATAGCGATGGGTGGGTGGGTGGAAGGATGGATGATGGGTGGTTGGGTGGATGGATAGAGAGATAGACGGATGATGGGTGGGTGGATAATAGATTAAGAATGGATGGATAGATAGATAGATAGATAGATAGATAGATAGATAGATAGATAGATAGATAGATAGATAGACAGACAGACAGACCTAGAACTACGCCGCCTTCGATCCGATCTTATAGTATGTAAAATCATACATTGCAATGTCCTACCAGTCAATGAATACTTCAGCTTCAACCATAACAACACAAGAGCAAAGAATAGATACAAACTCAAGATTAATCGCACCAAATTTGATTGCAGGAAGTACGACTTCAGCAACAGAGTGGTCAATGTCTGGAATACTCTATCTGACTCTGTAGTTTCTTCCCCAAACCCCAAAAACTTTAACCTTAGACTGTCTACTATTGACCTCACCCCTTTCCTAAGAGGTCTGTAGGGGGTGTGCATAAGCGCACCAATGTGCCTACCGTCCCTGTCCTATTGTTTCATGTATATTTTCCCACGTCACTGTAGTTGTGCTTTTAAAGTTGTAGCAACGTTAAAATAAAATTTAAATATATATATATATATATATAAAAAAAATATTTTTTTAATTTTTCTTATATGTATCCATGTACTCATAACTATGTTTTTACTTATACCTATTATCTTGTAAGCAATTGACAAATAAAAAATAAAACAGATAAGATAGTTCGCTTGTTTGCGAAAAGCCACCCTTCGTAATGCGTAGCTGGCGGAGGGAGCGGATGCCTCGCAGGCTCCTATTTACAGCTTCTTCACGGAGCTCTCGAGAGCCAGAGAGGCCTTCAGGAAAATCAATCGAGCGCCTGAGTACATTAGGAAGTTGCAAAGTACTCATAGCGCAAACGGCTCCCATCCATCGAGTGGGGAAAAAAGGGGAGCGAGCGCTGAGGAAGACAATCACTCTTTCTTATGGGCTGAGCGTCTGGAAAGCCTTCGCTTCTCGTTCCTCGGGGGGCCAAGCCAGCATTTCCGGCGTCAGCAAAATAATCAGAATTATAGCGGTGAGCGGCGGGGAGAGAAGCCGCGATGTGCAATTCAGACAAGGCATATTGAGGTGCTGCCGGGCGTTGAAAACTCTCCTTTCCACCCCCCACCCCGCTGCTCCACCCGATCAGGAATATCTGGGATTCCCCCACGGAGGAAAGGGCCCCGTGACTGAGGCCGGAGTGAACATCAAACAGTCACGCGCTAATCAATTCAGACAAGTTTTCTTTTTGATGTCGAATAAGTAGATGCAGTTCCAAGGTGGAAAACAAAGAGGGCAGAATCCCCCAGATGGCGGAGAAGAAAAGACGCTCCAGTCTAGCCCTTTAAAATGAGGATTGGCTTTTGAATTCTGTCCCTCCCGCTTTAAATGAAGGGTTTCCTTTCTTGGGTTAACAGAATAACAAGAGTTGGAAGGGACCTTTGAAGGCCTTCTAGTCCAACCCTCTGCTCGAGCCGGAGAAAAATGCCCGTTTTCAGTCTCCAGAGGGCCTCTGGAGAGGGGAGCCAATTTTCGCCCTCCCAGAAGCTCGAAGAAAGCCTATGCAGCCTCAGGAGGCTGAAAAGGGGCCCGTTTTGGCACTTCTGGTATTTCCGGAAGGCCTGTTTTTCGGCCTCCTGAGGCTGGAGAGGCTTTCCTCGAGCCTCTGGGAGGCCGAAAACCAGCTGGAAGGTGTGCGCATGCTTAGGGCAGATAAGTTTGGCTGGGGCTCGTGTGCCCGCACAAATGGCTCTGCCTGCCACCTGTGGCATACGTGCCCTAGGTTTGCCATCACGGCCATATACACTTCAGACAAATGTCTGTCCAGTCTCTGAGTCTTGACAATCTCCAGTGACGAAGAAGCACTCGTGACATCGGAGGCAAAAGTCGTTCCACTGATTAAAAGTTTTCACTGTCAGGAAATTCTGTGGGCGATGCAATTGGCAGCGGTCCTTCGATCTTCCTTGGTTGGTTGTTCTGTGGGTGCCCCCATCCCTGGTGTCTTTTTTTTTAATAAAAGTTTTTTTATTTTTTAAAGACAAACACTAACAAGCACAAACATACAACATCAACATAAAACCACCTTCCAAAATACAGCATGTCGGTTGAACCATGTCTCGCTTAGCTGCTTGCTTAGCAGTGGAAACTCTGTTCCCAATTCCGGTTGTAAGCTGAGGACTAGTTGTGCATTTCTATCTGGATTCCAATCTTTTTTATCTGTTGTTGTTTTTTGCTTGTGGCTCTTCCTTCTGTTCTCCTCCTGTTCTTCTGTCCTAACAGTGAGGACAATTAACCAGTGGAACAGGTTGCCTTCAGAAAATGTGGGTGCTTCACAACTGGAGGTTGTTAAGAAGAAATTGGACAGTCACTTGTTTGAAATGCTAGGTTCTCCTGCATGTGCAGAGGGCTGGACTAGAAGACCTCCAAGGGCCCTTCCAGCTTCTATTCTATTCTATTTCCATTCCATTCTTATTCCTTCTATTCTTATTCTCTATTTTTATTCCTTATTCCTTATTCTGTTCTATTCTTATTCTCTATTCTATTCTATTCTATTCTATTCTATTCTATTCTATTCTTACTCCTTATTCTGTTCTATTCTTATTCTCTGTTCTATTCTATTCTATATTCTATTTTATTCTATTCTATATTCTATTCTATTCTGTTTTATTCTTATTCCTTATTCTGTTCTATTCTGTTCTTATTCTCTATTTTATTCTATTCTCATTCCCATTCTCACTGCCCATTACACTCATCAAAGGCAATGGCTAATAAGGGCCCAATCCTGCAACCAAGCCTTCAGCTCCGAAGCTGTTCCTCACGCTACGCCGCTTCTCCTTCACGACTTACGGATTCAAAAACACAGTTGTCTCCTGTTCCTGCCTCTTTGACACATCAACATCTCTCTCACCCCCTCACTTCCTGATTTGCCTTCTCCCCCCCCCATCCTTAATGCACCAGGACCGTTCATTCTGCTCCCATAACTGTAAAATTGATTTTTCCTTGCCACGTGGCCTTTGTCGTTTGCTACCAAACACGCTCCAAAGCTTCCAACATAGGCCATTTTTAATTAGTTTCCCCTCTTCCTTTCCGGAGCAGGTCCTAAACAGAAGCTGGAGAAAGTGAGAAACTGACGGGTGGGGGGGGGAGAACCCCAGAAAAAAAACAACGGGCATTGGCAAAGGAAATTTGCAAAGGAGGGTGGGGGCAGTGAGTGAAGTGTTAGATATGATTAGCTATAATAGAAGGATTTGTAGCCAAACAAGGCAAACAAGAGACATGAGAACTGGAGCAATTAATGACTCGAAAGCTTGAGCGCTTCTGTAGCAAATGAGGCATTGAGGAGGACTTTTGGATGGTGCCAAGAAAGAGGATCATTTCTTCAGGGAAATCTGTTGAGGGCGGGCTGCCATTTCTGCAGAGCAGCCGATATCAAAACCGGCCAAGCCACCTTGCTTTTCTCTCTTGTTGCTCTCTGCTCTTGCAAAGGTTCAAATGGATGGAGGATGGCTTCGGCCTTCCCAGCTAGGCTGTCTGACCGAAGATTGAGGAAAAGATCCTTGGATCCGTGAATATTAGCACTGCTATTATTAAGTGTTGTACCTTATGATTCTTGACTCTTGACGAATGTATCTTTTCTTTTATGTACACTGAGAGCATTTGCACCAAGACAAATTCCTTGTGTGTCCAATCACCCTTAGCCAATAAAGAATTCTATTCTATTTTATTCCGTTCCATTCCAACAGACCTGGAATATAGGTAGTTCTCGACGTATAGAAGGTTTGTAGAATGGAGCCCCAAATTTCTGTTGTTGAGTGAGACATCGGTTAAGTGAGTTGTGCCCCATTTTACGACCTTTCTTGCCTCAGTTGTTAAGTGAATCACTGCAGTTGTTAGATTAGTAATCTGGTTACTAAGGTTCAAACTGATCGTGGATGGCTTCGGCCTTCCCAGGTCCGAAGATCGATGAACAGATTCTTGGATCCATGAAGTACTAGTACCACATTACAAAACCTTAGTAAGACCATACCTGGGATACATGTAGTTCTTGATGTATGGCTACAACTGAGCCCAACATTTCTCTTGTTGAGTGAGACATAAGTTAAGTGAATTTTTAAACCCATTTTACGACTTTTCTTGCCTCAGTTGTTAAGTAAATCACTGCACTTGATAAGTTAGTCACCCGGTTGTTAAGTGAATCTGGCTTCCCCATGGACTTTGCTTGCCTGAAAAGGGGTCGCATGACCTGGGGACACAGCAATGGTCATGTGACCCTGGGAATGCTGCCACAGTCCTAAGTGTGAAAAATGGTCATAAGTCACTTTTTTCAATGCTGTTGTAACTTTAAACGGTCACTAAACGAACTTTGTAACTTGAGGTCTCCCTGTAAGGTCTTAGCTTCCTCCTAAAAATAAAGGGACGCAGCGATTCAGTGGCTAAGACGCAAAAGGGGATCACATGACCTGGGGACATAGCAACGGTCATAAATATGAACCAGTTGCCAAGGGTCTGAATTTTGGTCACGTGATCATGAAGATGCTGCAAAAGTCATAACTTTGAACAATGGTCATAAGTCACTTTTCTCAGTGATGTTGTAGCTTTGAACGGTCACTAAATGAACTATTATAAGTCAAGGACTACTGGTACTGCATCCACCTTTGGTCCCCACAATACAAAAAAAGATGTTGAGACTTTGGAAAAAAAGGGCAGGGAAGAGCAACTAAGATGATTAAGGGCCTGGAGACTAAAACGTATGAAGAATAGTTGCAGGAATTGGATATGGCTGGTCTAGAGAAAAGGACTAGGGGTGACGATAGCAGTGCTCCAATATTTGAGGGGCTGCCACAAAGAAGAGAAAGAAAAAATTTATTTTCCAAAGCGCTAAAGGACAGGACAAGAAGCAACGGATGGAAACTATTCAAGGAGAGAAGCAACCTGGAATTAAGGAGAAACATCCTGATAGAACAATTAAACAGGGTGCCTTCAGAAGTTGTGGGTGCTTCATCACTGCAGGTTTTTAAGAAGAGATTCGACAGCCATGTCCCTAAAATGATATAGGGCTGTGGTGGCACGCAGAGCCATTTGTGTCGATACGCAAGCTGCAGGCAAACTTACCTCATTGCATGCGCATGCATGCCTCACAGCTGATTTTCGGCCTGTTTGAGGCCTTTTTCGGCCTCCCAGAAGCTTGAGGAAAGCCTGTGCAGGCCAAAAAATAGGCCCATTTCGTCACTTCCTGTATTTCTGGAAATACCAGAAGTAACAAAACGGGCCCATTTTTTTGGCCTGCAAAGGCTGCAGAAGTTTTCCTCAAGCTTGGGAAGACAAAAAAGGCCTCAAACTGGCCAAAAATCAGCTGGGAGGTGCAGTGCAGGTAAGGGAGCGGCAGCGGGGGGTGGGATTGTGCACACATGCGCAGGGGGCTTGGTGGGGCACGTGCATTGTCTTCTGGGTGCTGGCATGTGAGGTTGCATACATTTTTTTGGCACAGGAACCCAAAAAGGTTAGCCACCACTGATATAGGGTCTCCTGCTTGAGCAGGGGGTTGGACTAGAAGACCTCCAAGGTCCCTTCCAGCTCTATTCTGAATTGAATTGAATTAGGGTGAAACTGTCAATTGTCTTGGAGGGTTCTCCTTCATCTTGGAAAACAATAGATGAAGCTGTCAAACACAAGTATTATTCTTCCAGATGAGTGTTTCTCAACCTTGCAACTTTAAGAAGTGCGGATGTCAATTCTTTGATGGCTGGGGAATTCTGGGAATTGAAGTCCACAGATCTTAAAAATTGCCAAGCTTGAGAAACACTGCTGCAGATGACCTCATCTTATCCATTTTCCATCTCAGCAGCTTCCCGGCAATCAAATTCAGGGATCAATTGCGTACTGAGATCAAAATCTCCTGTCATTTTTTTTTTTCTCTGCTGACCAGTTCTTGTTCCTTTTGATGAAAGGGTGTTGACTTCAGGAACGTATTTTTCAAGGTGGAGAAAAATTTGGAGACATTCTCTTGGTAAAATATCATGAACTCAGGGTAGAGGGGTGCTATCTTTTATTGTATGATGTTCAGCTGTTAGGTGAGCACTGATTTTCCAACTACTAAATGACATTTTTAGGAAAAAAAACCTTAGGAAAAAGTTTTCCGGAAAAACCCACCTTTAGAAGTTATTTGGCACTTTCTGTTTTCATTGAAAAATCCAAATAAATCGCTGATATGGGTAGAATATTTCCAAAATTTGCAACCATTTGTAATCTTCCAGTCAGCTTCCGACAAGCAAATTCAGTGAGAGAAACTTAATGATGTGATTCACTTCACAACTGCAGGGATTTGCATAACTATGGCAAAACAAGTTGCAACATGGGGCTCAACTCCTTTAACAGCTGCCTTGCTTAGCAACAGGAATTTTGGGCTCAACTGTGGTCATAAGTCAAGGACCACCTGTACAGTGGAAACAAAAAAGAAACAAAAAAACCACCATACAACATTTAGGAAGCTACCCAATATATCAAGTGGCACCTAAACACAATATTTAAAACAATTGTATCAGATAATTGTCAAATCTGGTACGAGAAAAAGTTCGCAACTAAAGCAAACTGCAAAGCAAACCAGAGGCACGGTGAAAAAGTTACAGTAGATAAAATACTATCAAAACAAATAAAATTAAATAAGTAAAAATTAGCTGCTCAGAGTGAGACAGGAGGCATATAAATTTAATACATAAATCAGTCTTGGAGAATTTTCATAGAGCCGACTTTGAAGTTAGCTCCAGGCCTCTCAACATCTTGGGAACTTGAATTCTGGAGTTGAAGTCCGCATATCTTAAAAATGCCAAGGTTGGGAAACTCTGGTCTATTGTCAGCTGCAACTATACAATATAAAAAATTTTCTCCCATGTGTTTACAGATAGACTTCAACTTACAAGTGAGTCCAAACGTTATGTTGCTAAGTGAGAAATTTCTTAAGTGAGTCTTGCCCCCTCTTACAACTTTTATTGCCACATTTGTTAAGTGAACCACTGAAATTCTTAAATTAATAACATGGTTTTTAAGTGAATCTGACTCGGTCATAAGTGTGAAAAATGGTCATAAGTCACTTTGTCATTGTCACTTCAAATGGTCCGTAAATAAACTGTTGTAAGTTGAGGACTACCTGTATAGTCCTCAACTTACAACCACAACTGGGGCCAGAGCTTCTGTTGCTAAGCAATGCGGTCCTTAAGGGTCCAATTTTATGACCATTTTGCCAGAATCACTGCAGCTGTTAAGTGAACCAAGCGGTCATTCAGCGAATCCAACTTCTCCCATTGGCTTTGCTTGTTGGAAACCAGCTGGGAAGGTCACAAAAGGAGATCACGTGACTTTTGGACATTGCAGCCTTTATAAATACATGCTGGATGCCAACTGCCCCAATTTTGATATTGTGACCATGGGAACGGTCACAATATCCGTAAGGATGTTGCAGCAATTGTGAAGTACCCAATGCACAGCACATTTGTTTTAGGGTCATTGTAACTTTGGTCGCTAAACAAATGGTCCTAAGTTGAGGACTACCTGTATTCTTTTGGACCTTGGACTTTCTTGTTCAATCTGCCTTTGGATTATGGATTTCCTGTCTGGCCACTCACAGAGGGTCAGATTAGGTAATCTTACAATTTGCAGATGATACAACAGTGGTGGGACTCATCTCTGGGGTGGATGAGTCTGTCTACCAAGATGAGGTGGACCGGTTGCTTTCGTGGTGTGGAGACCATAACTTGGTCCTCAATTCAAATAAGATCAAAGAGTTTACAATGGGCTATAGAAGGAACAGATCAGACATCCAGCCCTTGCTTATCAACGGAGACCGAGTGGAGCAAGTGGCCAGTTTTAAGTTTCTGGGTGTTACCCTAAAAGAGGACCTGACCTGGGGTGCTCGCATTGCAGCCCTGGTCAAAAGGGCCCAGCAGAGATTATTCTACCTGAGACTTCTCAGGAAACAGCAACTGGATGAAAAACTGCTGGTGACCTTCTACCGCTGCACCATAGAGAGTATCTTAATTTACTGCACTTGTGTATGGTTTGCCAATTGCACAGTGGCAGATAGGAAAGCACTCCAGACGGTTAACATCATTGCCCAGGAGATCATTGGTTGCCTTCTCCCCTCTTTGGAAGAGCTTTATAGTTCCTGCTGCCTTAAGAAAGTTAAAAACATTCTCAAAGATCCATCTCATCTTGGGCACCCTTTTTTTGAACTATTACCATCTGGCAGATGGTACAGGATAATAAAAACAAGGACAAACAGCTTCTGTCCCAGGGAAGTAACTCTATTGAATTCTACTGTACAGTGCAATATTAATGGAATATCAGGGGTTTTCAATTCAATGTATAGAATGTGAAGGATGTGTGATTATGTTTATTTTCATAGGTACACTGAAGATGGTATTTAATTTCGTTATACGAGGTGCAATGACAATAAAGTAAACTAACTAATATCTTTTAACAGAAATGGCAAATCTAGTTCATGAAACATGCTGTCTTCCCTTTCCACCTCCTGCATGTACAAAAACATACATATTTCATGCATCTGCGTCTCAGTTTGTTTTTAATTCCGTGTTTCTCAACATTGGCAACTTTCAGATGTGAGGACTTCAACTCCCATTGCTGGCTGGGGAATTCTGGGAGTTGAAGTCCACACATTTGAAAGTTGCCAGCGTGGAGAACACTGATTTCATTCATTCTAAAACAGCTTTCCAAGGGGGTTTAATCCAATTTTAGTAGAAACACGGAGCAAAAGCATCGCCAAGGCTGTTGTCCAGAGAAATGACTCCTTTAAAAACAGTATCCAAAGTGCTGAAGGTCCCCCATTTTTTCCCCCAAATAATCTTTACTCCCATCTCAATGCTGGTCTGCGACTGTAATAAAAATTGATTGATTTACTTCCATCCTGTATTTACTTACTTCTGAGTAAACTCCATTGAACTCCAGAATTTACGACCGAGACAACTCAGCAACGAACTTGCACTGCTAGTCTAATAAATGAGTTTGCATTAATTGTTCCAATTATTTTACATTGTAGACTCAATTTACGGATAGGGGAAAAAATCGAAGTTGACTGTTATTAAGAAACAACTGAACCTACTCAGACAGGTCCTTTTAAAAAAAAAGTTGATTCTGTTTTTGTCATTAAAAAAAACATTGTATTTGATCACACCACGTCCACTCACCTCTGTTAAGGTCATTAATTTAAATTGCTCACAATAATTTCTTAACCTCTGTTTAATTGCCTGGTAGAACAGGGATGTTAATTTTGCTACAAAAATAAGACTTCCTTCTTTCTCAATGCATGGATATTCCTCCCCCTACAGGTGACTGTGGGTTAATGCACCCTTTTAAAGCCAAATGCAGCATTTAACTGTTATCAAAAAAAATTAATAACAAAAGAGCTGGAATAAAAGGATTAAAATCTAGTCTTCTGCTCATTTCTTTAATAGCCCCCAGGAGGTTCTGAAACCTGCACAAGAATTCAACAGTGGGTAAACTCTCCCCGCAAAAAATTTGGCCTACAATCTTAAAACAGTGACAATTGCAATGTTTTGAAATGCTGGGATCCTATATACAGGTGATTCTCCACTTATAACCTTAATTGAGCCCCAAAATTTATGTTGCTAAGAGAGGCGTTTGTTAAGTGAGTTTTGCCCCATTTTACGACCTTTCTTGCCACAGTTGTTAAGTGAATCACTGCAGTTGTTAAATTTGGAAGCACGGTTGTTAAGTGAACCTGGCTTCTCCGTTGACTTTGCGTGTCAGAAGGTCACAAAAAGGGATCACGTGAGCCCAGGACACAGCAACCATCATAAATATGAGTCAGTTGCCAAGTTTCTGAGTTTCGATCAATTTCACCCATCTCAAATACCAGAAGGACAATGAAGTTGAGGGGAAAAAAGTGCAGAGAACAACAATGAAGATGGTCAGATGTTTGGAGGCTAAATCCTATGAAGAAGGGTGGAAAGAACTGGGTTTAGCACAGTATTTCACAGCCTTGGCAACCTGAAAATGCATGGACTTCAATTCCCAGAATTCTTCAGCCAACAAGGAAGACATGGTAGTAGTCTTCTAATCCTAGAACAGTGTCCCAGGGCTGAAGATGTGGATTTATTCTCTATGGTACCCACAGATAGGACACAAATCAACAGGTGGAAGCTTTAAAGAGAGACTTCCATAATCAAAATAAGAAGGAAATTTCCTGACCACAAGAATATGACGTTTTGTCACTGGAAGCTTTTAAGCAAATAGGTTGACTCTTCTCTTCTTTGAGGCAGCTCCTTAGATATTGCAACACATTGCAATCGTATCTCGCCTAGTCCTTCCTTTCATTAAACTAGACATAACCAACTTCTGCAATAAGAAGAATGGTTGCAGGAGTTGGGTATGTCTAGATGAAGAAGGACCAGGCGTGATATGATAGCAGTCTTTCGATATCTCAGGGGCTCCCCCAAAGAAGAGGGAGTCAAGCTATTCTCCAAAGCTCCTGAGGGCAGGACAAGAAGCAATAAGGATGGAAATGTATCAACGAGAGAAGCAACCTAGAACTAAGGAGGAATTTCCTGACAGTGAGAACAATTAATCAAGTTATGGAGGCTTTTAAGAAGAGATTGGACAATCCTTTATCTGAACTGGTATAGGATCTTCTGCTTTAGGAGCGGGTTGGACTAGAAGACCTCCAGGGTCCCTTCCAACTCTGCCATTGTGTTTTTCTTTAAAAAAAAAAATTATTGGTTTTTAAAACAAACATAAACAAACAAAACATAAAAACATCAAATCATCTTCCATATATGTACATACAGTGTGCCGGTTGGTTTACAAATTGTTTTGTGCTTCCATTTCGTAGTCTTCAATTACAATTACATTGTATATAATCTTGGATTTTCAATCAAATATTAAATACATTAATATCATTATTAATCAATCATTTGACTATACTTTTATTCATTCATGCTTTACAAGATAATCATAATTTACTTAGTTTATTTTATAACAGTTCATATTATCATCCCAAATCTATCCTAGAATCATTTTGTAGATATAATAAGAAAAGAATACATCTTTATATATTTATTATTTTCTAAAAGTCTACATATTTCATTACTATATTTTATTGTCTAACCATTGATAGAATAGATCCCAAATTTTATAAAATTGTTTATCCTCTTATTCTCTAATTTCAAATGTCAATCTACTCATTTCAGCACATTCCAATATTTTCTTAATGACTTGCCTCCTGTGATGGTGTTTTCTCATTTTTCCAGTTTTTAGCAAATACAATCCTAGCCGCTGTTAATACATTTACAATCAGGTATTTCAAGTCTTTAATATATATTTCAAGTAAAATTCTCAATAAAACCATTTCTGATTTCAAATCTATATGCTTTTTTGTCATTTTTTCCAACCACGTGTGGATTTTAGTCCAGTATTTTTTAGCATCCACACAAGTCCACCACATATGGTAATATGAGCCAGGTATCTGATGACATTTCCAACATTTTTCAGATTTATTCTTGAACATTCTTGCTATTCTTGTTGGGGGAAAATGCCACCTGTAAAACATCTTATACAAATTTTCTTTATATGCTGTTGACATTGTCATTTTATAATTTTGAGACCACAATTTTTGCCATTTCTCTAGATCAATCCCATATCCAAAATTCTTCCCCCAAGCAATCATAGTTTCTTTAACTTGTTCTTCTTCTAGTTTAATTTCTAATAAATATCCATACAATTTTTTAATCACCTTTTCATCAGTACCTGTCAAAATCTTATCTAAGTCAGTCAATTTATCATAGAAACCTTCTGTTTTAGAATTTATCATACCTTGAATGAATCTGAGCATATGAAAACCAATTCATCTTTATACCTTGTTCCTCTAGTTTTTGTATAGATTTAAGTTCACCCTTTTCATTCAATATTTCACCATATCTAACTGTTTGTTCCTTTTTGTATATTATAGGATAAGAAAATGCTTCAATAGTCGATAGCCAGACTGAAATTTTCAAATAACATGATCTTTTAATCTTCTCCCAATTTAACCACAGAGACTCACGTATATATGACAGCAGCTCTGCCCCCCCCTTCCCCCCCCATTGTGTTTTTCTGTTAAATTGTCTGGGAAGTATCAGAACTCCACCCTGACCAAGAAGTTGGATTAGAAGACTTCCAATATCGTTTCCAATCTAATCGCAAAGGCAACTGGACTTTCTTGGTTTTTTCCCTGGGAAACATTTCACTTCTCATCCAAGAAGCTTATTTAGTTCAGTTCAGTTTTCCCAAGAAAGTCCAGTCGCCTTTTGAGCAGCATCGTTGGGACAACCAGGAGAACTTATGGATGTCCATAGCCATTTCCAACCTAACAATTCCATGTTTTTTACTGCCGCAGTTACCATCTCTTTTCAAAGTGCAAGAAAGCATTAAGAGGCAGCAAGGAAAATAATACAAGGCAGATTAGAAGAGGAGAGGGAGGAATCTAATTAAATTTAATTTACAGAGGGTTACCAAAGACATCCTCATTTTTGTCTTTATGTCCTCTATTCAGAAGACATTGCCTTAAAATTAAATATTGTCTGGCTTTTTAAGTGTGTGTTTTGGTTTTGGACTGTTTTCAAAACAGTAGTCATTTAAACTTTTGTGCATTGTGACTTCGTAAGTTGTCTGCTTTTTTGTCCTCCCCCTTGTCTGCCGACAGACTGGACAGCCTACAGTTATTTAATTTATTCCCTGATTCTAGCCATCAGCTTCAATCCACATCCTTCAGATCTAAGATCATTGTAGTCTGTAGATCGCACAACTTGATCTACCTTTCCATGATGAAATTTGAAAACCGTGACGCTAGCTTATGTTCCCAAAAAGAAAGATTTCTTGAAAAAATTTGATGGTAGAAAAAAAACCTGCCTTTCTAATGCTGGAAAAAGATGATTTCCTATACACCAGTAGGTTCAAGTATGCTTTTTTTTGCAATTCTTTGCTGTAATTGTTATTGTGATGCCAAGAAAATTGAACAGTGTGTCTCCACTTCCTCCGTTTGTCCTACTTTTCAATTGTCTGTGTCCTTGTTCAGATACAGGTAGTCCTCCATTAACAACAGCAACTGGGATCGAACTTGCTATCGCTAAGCAACATGGTCCTAAAGTAGAACACCACAATTCCAAACAAGTGGTTGTCCAATCTCTTCTTAAAAACCTCCAGTGTTGGAGCACCCACAACTTCTGGTGGCAGGGAGTTCCACTGATTAAATGATAGCAGTCTTCCCATATTTGTTGGGCTGCCACAAAGAAGAGGGGGTCAAGCTATTCTCCAGAGCACCTGAAAGCCAGACAAGAAGCAATGGATGAAAACTGATCAAGGAGAGAAGCAACCTAGAATTAAGGAGAACTTTCCTGACAGTTAGAACAATTAATCAGTGGAACAACTTGCCTCCAGAAGTTGTGAATTCTCCAACACTGGACAACAACAGTTTCAACAACAGTTCCAACAACAGTTTTAAAGAAGAGATTGGACAGCCATTTGTTTGAAATGGTGTAGGATTTCCTGCCCGAGCAGGAGGTTTTGTCCTCCGAGGTCCTTATTCTGTTATTCCATTAATTGCAAGTTCAAAAAGTTGCTGGACAAATGGACGTGAGCTGAGGACTTCTTGTTCTCTGATCATCCAAAGTTTACCACAATGCCATTCAGAATATTTCTCAATTTTTGCAAATCTTTCTTGCCTCTACACACCCCTCCATCCATCCATCCATCCACCCATTGTCTACAGATGTCTATATATTTCAAATGAGAATTCCCACAACAGAACCCGGCCAAAATATATCAGAAATTCTCAAGAGATTCTGGCCTTGATGTGCAGAAATATGGCTGGAGCTTTGCAGAAATATGGCTGGAGCTTTGCCAAAGAAAATTAAACCAAAGGCTTCTTGGGCTCCAACCAGACACCCATCTTCTCTCTCTATAAATAGAGTAGATCTTTTGGAAGTTTGCCATGTGTAAATAAAGCGACTTGTTGCACAGGATTGTTTCCAAATGCACTTACCAGAATATGTTCAAAGAATTGGCAGCTGGGTTTATTGAGACAACTCAACCCAAAGTTCACTTCCCCTTCAAGCGCCAACTTCTCTTTTTAAGTTTAAAAAAAAATCAGTTAAAAATTGGTGGGGAGGGGAGAGGGCCATATGGAAAGAAAGGATTGCTTGTACACGAATGTTTCTTCATGGGCTTTAAAATTATTTTTCCTCCCTGTCATATACCTAAACTATAAACTAAAAGCCCTGAATGAGATCAACAGTCTTGGCAAGGGCCTCCTTTTAATATGATTCATTATTTAAAGATCTTGGATTTCAGAGAAATGTCTTGGATTGATAGAGAAAAATTTCCCCAGGGAATAAAATACCAACTTACTGCCACTTGCAAGCGGTTAGGGTATGGAAAATTTGAGAAAGCCATTTTCCAGACTAGAGGGGAAAAGATTCATTTAACGGAAGGTGAATGTATCCAAAAAATACCCCTATCAAAAGCATCGCTGAATGGTTCGCTGCATTTTGGAAAATAAACCAAAAAGTAAATGGAGAAAACGTAACACAAAATGTGTATATTCATGAAAATAATGTATAACAGTCAAGCAAGACTGGGGAAATTAAGTACAAAGCCACTGTAACTTTAGGCAAAATTACAAACAAAGGTGTTTGTGTTTAGGCAAATTATCCCCCGAAAGGTATTCATGCTCATATTAAATTTTGGGTCTGTCCATAATACATTTTTCTCTTATTTTTTTCATATTTTCAATTATGTGTTCCATGGTATGATTAATACTCTTGTAGGTGTGGGTTTTTCTTCTTTTAATTAGTTTCATAAAATATATTAAGAAAGAAACTTTTGTAAAAAAAAAAAATCAAATTAATATGGACAATTGGACATGGAGTTGGCCTCATGTTTGAATGGAAAATGAGAAACCCAATAAAAACCAAGATTGACTAATTTGCTGTTGTTCCTTTTGTGTTATAGCAATGGACAAGCTGACAGGTAAATCAAGATGGATTTTTGCAGGCAGAATTTGGTAGTCATTCAGAAGAAGGAGTAATTGGAGGTTTAGTGGAACCTAAAATTTGCAGAGGTACACAAAAAATCTTTGAAGAGAGGGGGGAAGCGGAAGGCATAAACTTTAACAAAATAATCTGAAAAGGAGTACAGTAGTCCTCGACTTATGAACAAAGCTGAGCCTAAAACGTCCTTTGATAAGCAAGTTAGTTGTTAGGTGAATTTTGCCCCGTTTCATGACCTTCCTTGCCACAGTTGTGAAGTCAATCATTGCAGTTGTGAAGTTAATAACACGGTTGTTAAGTGAATCTGGTTTCCCCATTAACTTTGCTTGTCAGAAGCTTGCAAAAGGGGATGGCGTCACCCCCGGGACACTGGAACCGTCATAAATGTGAATTAGGTGCCAAGCGTCCAAATTTTGATCATATGACCCAGAGGTAGTATTCAGCAGGTAGCGGAAATTTTGAGAACCGGCAAATCCCTCCTCTGACTGGAGATTTTACAGTATTCTTCCCCTGCCACGCCCACCAAGCCACACCCACAGAACCAGTAGTAAAAATTTTTGAATCCCACCACTGATGTGACCATGAGGATGCTGCAATGGTCATAAGTATGAAAAGAGGACATAAGTCACTTCTTTCCAGTGATGCTGTAACTTTGAATGGTCAGTCAGTGAACTGTTGTACACCGAGGACTACCTGTAAGTCTTAACCTACAACCAATTGTTTTGCGACTATTCAAAGTTAGAACGACGCTGCAAAAAAAAAAAATACTTATCGCTCGTCCTCACCCTTACAACCATTGCAGCATCTCCATATTTACAAATTCAGAGGCCCTGGTATTTACAGTGGTTGCCAGGGTCCCAGGGTCATCTGATCGCTATTTGTGACCTTTCCAGATAGCTTCCCGCAATAACAATAGCACTTATATTTATACATACTGCTTCACAGAGCTTTACAGCCCTCTCTATGTGGTTTTACAGAGTCAGCCTCTTGCCCCCAACAATCTGGGTCCTCATTTTACCCACCTCGGAAGGACGGAAAGATTAGTCAACCCTGAGCCTGGTGGGATTCGAACTGCCAAATTGCAGGCAGCCGGCAGGCAGCAGAAGTAGCCTGCAGTACTGCATTCTTACCACTGTGCCACCACAGCTCTATGCACCACTACGGTGTTCCCCATTGACAAGCACAGTCAATGGGGGACACTGCAGTCACTTAACCACTGTGTGATTCACTTACCAACAGCAGTGATTCACTTAACAATTGCAGCAAGAGAGGCAACCAGATGACTGCAAGGAATGTAAATCCTTCCGTCTTCCACCATTCAGTCAGAACTGAAGAAGCTTCTTGGATGAGAAGCAAAATGTCGTCAAGGCAAAAAACAAAGTCCAGTTAGTTGCCTTTGAACAAAGCACCTTTGGGACTCACTTAAGAACAGCCTCTGTATAATGGAATGTGCAGAGATGAGTAGA
>NW_020769318.1:25341966-25366885 GCF_900518735.1 Pseudonaja textilis | reverse complement strand
AAGAAAGAAAGAAAGAAAGAAAGAAAGAAAGAAAGAAAGAAAGAAAGGAGAGAGGAGGGGAGGAAGGGAGGAAGGGAGGAAGGAAGGAGAATGAAAGAGGAAGGAGGGAGGGAAGGGGGAGTCAGGTAGATAGATGGATGGATGGCTATGAACTTCCCTTCTTTCTGCCTTGTCAGTATGGCGTCTGCTGTCACTCACACCCCTCCAAATTCTCCTTCAAGTTGTCATAGCAAGACTGGTGGGGATTATGCTAACTTAGTGTCCAGAATTGATTCAAGTGGAACGCATGTTTGACTAGCGGAACCACTGGTGTGAGCGAGAAGCGTTGAGACCTACAATTTTCCCACCTTCTGGAAACAATTCGGCATTGTTTGGCGCAAGGCTTGGTGATCTCTGTCCTGCAGCTGTGAATGACAAGCACTCGGAGGCCAGGGCGCAGCTCTTTTGAATTTCTAAGACCCTTTCAGGAAGTCCCTACGGCCTCGTTCGCCCATTGTCTTCTCCTCTCCCTTTTGACTCCCTCTTGCCCATTTTTTTCCGGCCCTCTTTATCCAAATTTCAAGCTTTTCAATACTTTAATGTACTTTGCCTCGGCTTCTTTCACCGGCCAGAATTTCCACGCAAGGCTCCACCGTTGGCAGGCAGTTTCCCCCCCCCCACCAACCCTCCATCAACTTTCTTTCCAAACAAACAAAAAAGAAAAATAGAAACCGCCAGAAAAATTACTTTATTGGCACTCCATTGACAATGGACATTTCTACCGGGGATGTGTGTTTTTCAAGGAATGGCTGGAAAAAAAAAGAAAAACCACATTTGAGATCTGGAGGCCAAACCAGTTGGGGAGGAAGGCACCCCTGGAGGTGATGGGGCACCCCGCTTTCAGAAAAAACAGTGTTGTATCGATGTGAAGCCAGATGAAGCACAGTCTGTGTTGTAATCATTGCGGTGGGGGGGCGGTGGGGGGGTGGAGAGAATAACTTTCCAAAGGAGATCTCTGATCTTTTTGGTACAATTTTTCCCAGGGCAACTCAGTTGCCCAAAAGAAAAAAAAGAAAAGTAAAAAGAATCACTGTTCTTAGAATTCCCTGATCCACACGCTGTTAAGATTCCATTAAGCTAAATTTAATTCCATAATTCTGAGACAATAATACAACAATGGCTGGCTGCAGCCTAATTTGGAGATTTTATTTAATCTTTCCCATCCAGCCTGTATAGACCTAGGATCTCCAGTTAGTTTCTCAACTGCTCTTATCAAAGTCCAATTCCGTTTCTCTCTTTGCAGATTTGCTCAGGTTAGCTTTGTATTTTATTCGTATTTCTATTGAAATAACGACAAAAAAAACATTCCCTCGAGTTAAATTCAACTCACAGATACCTCCCTCTTGTTTCCCTGCAATGATATGAAAGCGGTTCGCTATCTGCTTTCTTCCAAAATACAAGTAGTCCCCCGAGTTATGACCACAATTCAATCCAAATTTCTGTTGTTAGGCAAGACGGAAGTTAAGAGAGTTTTGCCCCATTTTATGACCTTTCTTGTCACAGTTGTTAAGTGAATCGCGGCAATTTTTAACTTAGTAACACGGTTGTTAAGGGAATCTGTCTTTCCTGTTAAATTTGCTTGTCAGAAAGTGGCAAAAGGGACACAGCAACCGTCACAAATATGAGCCAGTTGCTAAGCGTCTGAATTTTGATCATGTGACTGTGGGGATGCCGCAATGGTCGTTAATGAGAAAAAAGGGTCATAAGTCACTTTGAATGGTCATTAAACGAGCCGTTGTAAGTCAAGGGCCATCTGTATTGCTATCTTCTTTCCAGCTTAACCAACAGTTCTAAGATTTCCCATCGGACTATTATCAAAATCTGACTCCGATTAACTTGTGATCTATCGAATGCATTCTACAACAGGAAAGTCTGAGGTGTCCCAGCCTGGAAACCAAATTCAGAACCTCATCATCTTAAAAAATTAAAACAGATTCTCTCTTGCCCTTTATGACGTCTCTTCTTCTCAGGCAATCAGTGTTTCTCAATCTGACCAACATGAAAATATGTGGATTTCACCTCCCAGAACTCCCCACCTAACATTCCTCAAATTCCTCCCCCGGCAGAATTCTGGGAGTTGGAGTGCAGACACCTTAAAGTTTTTGAGGTTGAGGAACATTGGTTTAGAGACTGTAGGGCTTCTCAGTCATCCAGGCCATGGTGGTCCCAAAGGTGGTTTTTTATTTTTTTTTCAGGAGGCAACTAGACTTTCTTGTTTTCTCTTTGAAGACGTTTCGCTTCTCATCCCAGAAGCTTTGTTTATTTATTTATTTTGTCAAGCAAGTATTAGATAACAGGTATAAGTATAAACGTGATTATGAATCCATGAAATGGGTACGAATAAAAAGGAACATTAGGACAGGGACGGTAGGCATGTTGGTGTGCTTATGCACGCCCGCTACAGACCTCTTAGTAAAAGGATGAGGTCAACAGTCTAAGGTTAAAGTTTTTGGGTTTTGGGGAAGAAACCACAGTGTCAGATAGAGTATTCCAGACATTGACCACGCTGTTGCTGAAGTTGTATTTCCTGCAATCAAGCTTGGTGCGGTTTATCTTGAGTTTTTATCTATTGTGCGCTCTTGTATTGTTGTAGTTGAAGCTGAAGTAGTCATTGATGGGTAAGACATTGCAATAAATAATTTTATGTATGACACTACACTGACAGAGCTTTTTCAGCTCTGTCGGGATCCTTCCATTCCCCACTATCCTGTCAGAGCTGAAGAAGCTTCTTGGATAACAAGCAAAACATCTTCAAAGAAAAAACAAGAAAGTCCAGTTGCCTCCTGAAAAAGCCCCTTTGGGACACTGGTTTAGAGAAGCAAAATGTTTCTACTACAAGTGTTTTCAAAGCTAAAAGAAAGAAAATAAAGTGCTTTTCTGTGTGGTACTTAGAAATGTGAGGCCTGGGATCTTGTTTTGATATTTTGGCTGGGAGAAGATAGAGATTTGCTTTGTATACTGTATATATAAATTCCCAGTGTAATTTAGAAGTTTACATTTAGCTTTTGGAGAGTATCAAAAGGACTAAATTAGATCAATGCAAGATGTGATTTGGAAGGCAGATCCCTTCCTAGTTTAACGTTTAATTAAAGAAGGCAGATCTTCTCCTTCTTTCCTCCCTAACCCATCTGATTAATTTCAGTGGCATTTCGTATGCATACACCCATTCCTTTTCTTTTTTTTAAATTAGGATCCGTGCTACAGGTCACAGAAGGGATCTTTTAATCAGATTTCTCCATTTATGTATTTTTTTAAATCACAGATGTTGCTATGGAAAGTTTTAAGTTCAGAAAGTACAGAAGAAAGGCACAGACAGCATATGATGAAGGGGGCCACAAGTGGAAAGCAGAGGTGTCTCCAAGGTGTGGTTAAAGTACGTCAAGACGTTGGTTGTTTCAGTGCATTTGAAGTCCTATTTGATTTTTATATCTGATGCATACAAACAAAACATATAAAAATCAGTTGGAGCTATGTTTGCACAGCTGTATCCTTCATTTTGACTTTTTGGATCACCCTTCAAGACACTGCTTAATTTTCACTTTGGGGGAGAAAATATTGCTAAAATAGCGTGTTGCTACTCTTGTGGGCTTATACCAGTTTCAGGTGCTTTATTAATACAGGTAGTTTTCAGGTGTTGGGTGGTGTTCCATCACTGGAGATTTTTAAGAGACTGGACAGTTTCTTGTCTGAAATGGTATAGGATCTCCTGCTTGAGCAGGGGTGGGACTAGAAGACCTCCAAGGTCCCTTCCAGCTCTATTCTGATTCTGATTCTTAGTCCTCAACTTACAACAGTTCATTTACTGACTGTTCAAAATTATGGTTCAGAAGTGAAAAAAGTAACTTTTGACCATTTTTCACACTTAAAACTATTGAGGAATCCCCATGATCAAAATTTGGACACTTGGCAACTGACTCATATTTATGTCAGTAGCAGTATCCTGGGGTCATGTGATCCAGTGGTGATATGCTATCGGTTCAGCCGAACCGGTAGTAAAAAAAAAAGCCGACGATCAGCTGAGGAAAAAAATCCTCTGATAATCAGCCGCGAGGAAAAAGAAGAGAAAGCACAGGATAGGCCCTCCCATCCACCTTTGTGCTTTTCTCTTCTTTATCCTCTCAGCTGATTGGCGCTGCAGGTCTCGGCTGGTGTGGGGAAAGCTGCGTGCCAGCGCTAGGCTGATTAGGAGAGATTTAACCTGGAAATAAGGAGAAACTTTCTGACAGTGAGAACAATCAACCCATGGAACAGAAGTTGCTCTCGGAAGTTGTGCGAGCTTCATCACTTGAGACTTTCAAGAAGAGATTGGACTCCCATCTGTCAGAAATGGTGTAGGGTCTCCTGCTTGGGCAGGGGGTTGGACTAGATGACCTACAAGATCCCTTCCATCTCTGTTAATCTGTTAATCTGTTAAAGGCAAAGCACACCCACCAAGCCACGCCCACCAAATCGATGGTAAAACAATTTGAATCCCAGCACTGATGTGATCCCCTTTGCTAACCTTCTGACAAGCAAAGTCAATGGGGAACACCAGATTCAGCTATCAATTGTGTTACTCACCTAACAATTGCGACGATTCACTTAGCAACTGTGGCAAGGAAGGTCGTAAAACGGGGCAAAACTCACTTAACCAATGTCTCCCTTAGCAAGAGAAATTTTGGGCTCAATTGTAGTCATACATTGAGGACTACCTGTAATATGGAATCAGTTTCTTCATATCCATAATACAAAACTTGCTTTTCTGGAATGATATGGGGTCTTCTGCTCAAACAGGAATTGGATTAGAAGATTTCCGAGGTCCCTTCTAAATCTGTTATTCTGTTCTTCTATTCCACCGATGCACCCTGAACTGACATTTTGATAGAACCATCCACCCCAAATCCAAAAATCTTTTCCCCAGAAAGGCAAGAGTGGCATAAATACCCAAGTGCCAAGGGGACCAATGTCCGCCTTTAATCTCCCCACCCCCCAAAAAAAAGACAGAGAAAAACAAGTCAGTCTCCATTTCTCCAGCAGCCAGCTTTCCGCTCGCTATCATGTTTTCTGCAAATATAGAGCTTATAAATATATGAATTTATCAGCTGGGAAAATCCATTCTTTTACCTGGAGCAAAATGCTAACAAGGAGCCTTCTCAGCTGCAGCTGACAATTCAAAAGGGTCTTGAATCACACACGAGACAACTCATTTTCAGTTAGGAAGAGTGAGCGAGCAAGAGGGAAAGTCGAGCACCCAGAAGAGGGGATGTTGGCAGAAAGAGGAGATCTTGGTAGATGGATCCACCGTCGGGATCTCTGCTCTCCGAGTAGCTCCGAGCAAGGCCAGCTTTCTTACAGGGCTGCCATTTAGACAAGAACGATGCTTTGGGCAATTTAGACTGAATGAAATCCACCAGGAAATGAGAGACAATGTGAAAGCTGTGTTTAAGACACATTATTTTACCATAAACTAAACAAGCTAAATTGTGGGAAAGGGTCGCTATAATTCCAGAAGGGTCAAATGTGGTCTAAAAGCCACATGTCATGCCCTTGGTAGAGTCAGACTCTAAGGGAGAGGAGGAACAGCCAACAGGGAGTGGAAGTGTGGCTCTGGAGGTTATGGAGGAGGCTGGGGAAGGGCAGAGGCCGGCTGGGTAATCAGAGGAAGAGCCAGGCCCATCCCCTCTTCATCCTAGGGAAGATGTAGGGAGGAACGGAGAAGGCAACAACTTGGCTTATGAGAGAGGAAATGGCCATGATCCCCCACATTGGTTGCAGCTGGGGAGAATAGTATATAAGAGAGACGGTTAAAACACAGCATTGCCAGAAGCAAAGCATGTGTTATTTTGGGTTGAAGTTATCTTGGTTGGTGTCCTTCCAACAGACTGTGCCTTGTTATCTCCTTGAAGTTGGTAACTACTTATCCTGGTCTGTTGTGGAATTTCCTTCATTGTAGTTTGTTCTGGGTTTTTATTTCACCTCTATCTGCTCATTAAGTTCGGACTGTATTGCTTTCTTTTGAAGACTATTTTTGAGGGTTGGGGTTAGGGTTAGACTATTTTTGAATATGCTTTATCTCCAACTGAGAATTATTGAACAGTGGGGCCAAATTGGAGGCATTAAAGGACATTTATTTAGGTTTTGGATTTTGTTACGTTTGTGTTACACTCTGAGTCATCACACCACAAGGATGACCAGATTAAGGTTCTGCCAGGCATTTTTTTAGGGGGTTGTTTTTTTTAGACCACTGCCTAAGGACACTCCTGTCCTGCTTGAGATATCATCGCAATCAAAATCTGGGACCGAGAGGACACCTCCTAACTGGCTGTCATTTTAAAAACCTGGATTTCTAAAGCCTCCAAAACTACACAAATGTCTCCTTCCTTTTTTTTTTACAGGCAAACACAAACATACACACAGGTATACAGAGACACCAAGGAGGGCAATCATTTCTTCTCGGTGCTGGACACTTTCACAACTATAGATAGTCCCCACTTAATGACCAGTTGTTTTATCAACCTTTCAAGTTATGATGGCCACGGAACGGGTGCTTTGTGGCCTGTAAAGCCCATTGCAAATTGTTGTACCACCCACAGCAGTAATGTCACCAGATGTTGGACAGATCCGTTTTATGATTTGTTGTGGCATTCTGGAGACATGTGGCTTTAAATTCACAATATTTTCTGGCATTATTTCCTAGTTTACAGGAAAAAAATGCCCATTCAAATGAATGGGTTCACTTAACAACCACTGAGTTCACTTAATGACTGGGACATTTGTTTAATGACTGCTGTGAGAAGGACTGGAAATTTCTTTTCGGGCACAAGGATATCTTTTGTCTGAAATGATTTATGACCATAATTCTCAGCTTAATTATGTTCGTAAATCGAGAACTACACTGTTATTTGCCAATGTCTGGAGAATCTCCAAGTAACATAAAGGTTATTTTGATAATATTTATGTGAGATTTCTTGTGTTTGGTTGCCCAGCAAGACAAAACTGAATAGGATTCTCATGAGTATTTTGCTCCAGGTTAAAAAAAAAAAGATTTTTGCAGCTGATAAAATTCATGTTTTAAAAAGCTCAGTATTGGCAGAAAAGTCAGCCAAACTCTCTCTCTCTCTCTCTTTTTTTTGCTTAAGAGGCAAAGACAGAAGAACAAAAAGATCTAAAAATACAGGTAGTCCTCACAACCACAACTGAGCCCAAAATTTCTGTTGTTAAGCAAAACAGTTGTTAAGTAACATTTTATTATTTTTCTTGCCATAGTTGTTAAGTGAATTGCAACAGTTGTTAAGTTAGTAACATTGTTGTTTTGACCGTCATAAACATGAGCCAGTTGCCAAGGGTTCGAGTGGCCAGAGGATGCTGCAATGGCCATAAGCATGAAAAACAGTCATAAGTCGCTTTTTTCAGTGCTATTGTAACTAAAGAAGGTTGTATGTTGAGGGCAACCTCTGCTCCCCTTTGGATTTTGCAGCAGATATGGCTGCAAAGAAATTAAAAGCTTGTTAAGATGTTTAATTTAATAGCTGGAACAGTAAAGTGGGTGATAGGCCAAAACACACAGTGGTGGTTGATTGATAGAAGAGTGCAGGCTCCTGCATGAGGCAATCTAGGTTATGATTGGTTGTTGGGTCCAAAGGGGGTGTTTCCCTTTCCCCCCCCGCCTTTTTCTTCTGTGTGTTCTGTATGCCGTTCTGTGATTTACCTGATGATTTACCTCATGATGTGCCTGACTATCTTGCTTGCTGTAAATATAGATGTGAAATATATTTATTTATATAAAATTACAAGTTCATTTCAGCACCTCTGACTTCATTTGGACGCTGGCAGCACAATTCCCTGACAAAGCTTTTATTCATTTAAAACAATGAAGAAAAAGGAAGAGGAAAAAAACCCCATAGGATATAAAATGAACTCTGGGAAGAGATTCATCTTCAGAAGTTGTGGGAGCTTCATCACTGGAGGCTTTCACAAAGACTGCCATCTGTTAGAAATGGTGTAGGGTTTCCTGGTAAGGTGTGGGGGGGGGGTTGGACTAGATGACCTACAAGGTCCCTTCCAACTCTGCCATTCCATTTTATTTCATAATCCCCACTGAAAATGGAATTGATTCCCATGCAAAGAGAGAACAAAATTCCTCTAAGATAAAAAGACAAAATTTGTCACAAGGAAATATTTATAGGGGAGGAGAATTCCAGGATCAAACAGAATTTGTCAAATTTGGAGATTCTTAGACACAGGTACTCTTTGATTTACAACCCTATTGGAGCCTGTCCATTAGAGTCATAAGTCATGACGGCTGTAAAGTGGGTCATCATGTGACTGGGCCCGATTTTATGACTTTTTGTGACCATTTATGAGTCACAATCATTAAGTGGAACCCATTGTTTGCTATGGGCTGTTTTTGCCAAAACTGGAAATACATGCCAGTTTCCAAAAATCATGTAAATCATGGTCACATGAACTTCAGATGCAGCAAATGCCCATAAACGCAGACTGGTTGCCAAGTGCCTGAAATGTGGTCAAATCACTACAGTGGCCATCAGAATTTTGGATCTGGGTCATAATTAGCCCTGGGGAGGTCTGTTGTAACTTTGGTCACTAAGCAACTCATTGTAAGTTGAGGACTGCCTACAAGATGGCAAAATGTTGCAAGGTTTCTCTTCTTGGTGGACTTAAGGTAGGCTAAATCCTAAGATAGACCAGATCCTTGCTGAAGATCCCTTCAAGTTCTAGAAACCTAGAGAATGTATATTTGATTATTCATGCATTAATTGCAGTTAGAATTGCATTTGCTCAAAATTGGAAAAGCGAAGAGATTCCTACTGATGAAAATGTGATCAGAAAAAGATTAGAATGTGCAGAAATGAATACATTAACGCTTGCAATTAAGGAGAAGGTGCAAACTGAATATTGTAAGATGTTATGGCCCCGATTCCCGAGCCTATGCTGTCAGAGGAAGAAGACCTGGAGGAGGAGGAGGAGGAACTGGGAATGCCTTCCTCCCCAGGACCTTCCTCTCCAGCAATGCCTTCCTCCCTGATAATGCCTCAGGTTTCATCAGGCAACCGAGAAGAACAGCCTGGGATTAATCAGGAGGAAGGCATATCGGAGCAGCCCCTGACAGGGAGTCAAGAGGAAGAGTGTTGGCTTGATCCTAAGCAGCGTCGTAGGGAGAAACGTGAGCAGCAACATAGGAGGCGTGGGAGGGTCAGAGAGTGAGCTGAGTCATTGAGCCACACCCCACAGGGGATAAAAGTGGGTGTGTTGTCGGCTGGAACTTTGTACGGGACAAAGTTTAATCTTACTTCAGATTTTCTTCGTGAATGATTTTTGTGGGCTGCCTTGTAATTTTCTGTGAGTAGATTTTTATTTGTTATCAGTTCGGACTTGGCAGGCAGAGGGTATTGGAATGCCAAGAATATTATCAGTTCCAAAGAATTAACTCTGTGAAGTCCGAGCCAGCTTGCCTGCCTGTGTTTGTATGAGCTTGTATTCTTTCATCTTTTGGGAAAGAAGAAAAGTGAGACAGAACAGTAAGATATGGGAACTATTTTATTGATGGCTAGAGAAAAAAAATATGAAAGCTAGAAATAGCTAATAGATTAGTGAAATACAGAAAAGATGTTAATAGAATTAAACATGTTAAGAAGAGGAGTGTTATAGAGATATTATGTATATCAATAAGATAAGAATAGAGAATTAATACCAAAGTAATGAATGTGGATGTAAATTTTAAATGTTATTACACAAGATATTTGTACCCAGATGACACACTGTTAAATGGAAAAGGAATTGTATGTACTTTAAATAATTTTTTTAAAAAAATACAAAAAAGTTCTAGAATCCTAAAGTTGGAAGGGCTCTTAGAGGTCATCTAGTCCAATCCACTGCTCAGTGTAAGAATCCTCACTCCTCATTCCAGGCAAATGGCTGATCTTGAAAACCTCCAGTGCTGGAGAATCCATGAGTTCACCTCACCTCACTTCTTTGTCCCAAACTCTCTAGCTCCAGGATCCCCAATCCCCGGTCCGTGGACTGGCACTGGGCTGCTACATGCCAGCAATGGGCACAAACAAGTAGAACCCCATCTGCGGGATACAGGCAGAAAGCAAAAACATGTTTCCTTCGGTCCACAGAAAAAAACTTTCTCCACAGAAAACTTTCTCCATCGCTTGATCCCTGGTGCCCAAAAAAGTTGAGGGCCACTGTTCTAGCTTGTCTCTGGCAATGCAATTCCTGGCCAGATTATCCCTCCATGGGGTCCCTCACAAGGAATCGTGGATAATTATGTTTTCTGCATCTGTAGCACCATAGAGGCTGAGCCTTGGGGGCTAGTGGTGGGGGGTCACTATGATGTCACAATGCAGGATTTGGGGATGTCATAATGAAGGACTTGGAGATATTGCAGGATTGGCAAAGTAAACTCTGTATTCCCTTGCATTGCTAAATCTAAAACAGGAAGAGGAAGGTCCTGCAATGTTTCAGAATAAAGCTCTGATGTGAACAGCTGCAGGGAGAAGGGTAGTGACCTCATTAGGTGATGTCATGAGTTGATATCAAGTGAGATAAAGACAAGATGATCCACCTTCAGATGGCCACAGCTCCCGGAAATCCTATAATTGTCTCCTGTTATTATTTTTCAATGTGACAAAAAGGGAAAAAATTATCCCCTGAGTGAGGAATGATCATATTCCCTTCATTTAATTATTTTGATTTAAATTTGATTCAAATTTAAGCTCAAGCATTTTCATTTTTTAAAATGACTGATACCCTAGTTTTTTATCCAGAGGGCATTCAGAGTCACTGTCTTTGATTGTAATTTACAAAATGACTAAAACCCAGTTTAAAAAGCCTCGCTTTTGTTAATCAGAAAACCTGCCTGAATTGAGATTTTTGCCCTGGACTTGCCCAGATTTTCTCTCTCTGCTTCCATCCTACCTTTTGTGATGTGAACCACAATCTCAACAGCTGGACAAGGAGACTTTGTAGGAACTGATGCCATCTCTTAAACCTTCTCAAATATAATATCTACTTCCTCCAAGGTAAAAAAAGTCAGAGTGAGCCATGTCATAAAAGGGGCTTTGGTGATGTCAAGAGGTCTTGTATCTAGTCAGGATGAAACAGTGATGGTGGAGATCCCATCCTTGATGGGATTCTAGGATTGTCATCTCCTGAATTTGAACAACAAGACACGTGTCTGGGAGGGGGCTGGGGGTTCATTTGCCCCCAGTCACTGAAAGTATTTAGAAGAAACACCAGGTCCACCCAAAACCCAGCAAGGATTTAGGCCATGTGCATTGATACTGGGACAGCTTCCTTGGACATAGAGAAGAGAGACATCAGCTGCCCCCAATGGCTGCTAAGATCTTTGAGAACATTGGCAAACTTAGTTTGGGCTTAGCATTTGCTGGTGGAGTGGTCAAATCTATTCTTTATAATGTGGACGCAGGTCACCGGGCAGTCATCTTTGACCGATATCTGGGTGTTCAGGAGAAGGTGGTAGGAGAAGGGACTCATTTTCTCATCCCCTGGCTTCAAAAGCCCATAATTTTCGACTGCCGTTCTCGCCCTCACAATGTCCCTGTATCCACGGGAAGCAAAGATCTCCAGAGCGTGAATATTACACTCCGGATCTTGTTCCGGCCAGTGATAATGCAGCTCCCTAAGATTTACACGACAATCGGTGAAGACTATGACGACCGAGTGCTACCTTCCATTACGACTGAGGTGCTCAAATCAGTGGTGGCTCGCTTTGATGCAGAGGAACTGATCACACAGAGAGAGTTGGTCTCCAGACAGGTGAATGAAGACCTGTCAGAACGGGCGGCTAGTTTTGGCATCATCCTGGATGATGTTTCCTTGACTCACCTGACGTTCAGCAAGGACTTCTTGGATGCCATAGAAATGAAGCAAGTAGCACAGCAGGAAGCAGAAAAGGCCAGGTTCTTTGTGGAAAAGGCTGAATACCAGAAGAAAGCCGCTATCATCATGGCCGAAGGAGACTCAAAAGCTGCAGAACTGATTGCCAACTCCCTGGCTTCTGCAGGGGAAGGTCTTGTGGAACTGCGCAAACTTGAAGCAGCTGAGGACATAGCAAATCAGCTGGCCCAGTCCAGCAATGTTACCTACGTACTGTCATCGCTCTTCCCACTACCTCGATGAGTCTGCCTTGGGCCTGTTCCTTTTCTTCTTCCTATTCCTTTGACATTAGCCAAATCAGTCAAAACCTATTATGAATATCAACTGTAGAGTGTCAAGAGGATGGCCAAAATGTAATGTGGATTGGAAAATTCCTCATCTAATAAATTTCTCTCTCAATGTCCATAAATATTATTTTTACTGCATCAGGACTTGGAAGAAAAGTACAACTGGGGCGGGGGGATGGAATCTCCGGAGCCTGTGCTATCCCAACCTGGGTAAATTACAGGTGGTCCTTGACTTACATTCATACCTTTAGTGACCGTTCAAAGGGACTTACGACCATTTTTTCTTGTCAGAAGGTTGCAAAAGGTGATCACTTGACCCCGGGACACTGCAATCATAAAAATGAGCCAGTTGCCAAGCATCTGAATTATGATCATGGAGATGCTGCGACAGTCATAAGTGTGAAAAATGGTTATAAGTCACTTTTTTTAGTGCCATTGTAAATTTGAACAGTCATTAAAAAAACCTGTTATAAGTCAAGGATTACCTATATTTCTCCCCCCACCCCCAAACAATCACTGTCAAAATTCTGTGGCTCATAGCCAAATTTTGGATCACATACAACGCACGCACACACACACACAGAGAAACCATCTCAACACCCAGGCGCCTTAGGAAATGCAGAATATTTTTCTCCTCTCTGTAACGACGCCAGCCTTTCTCAGTGTTTTCTCGCTGGCAGTGACTCCTTTCAAACAGAGTGGCCCTCTTTTCTTTTTTCTTGTTTTCTTGTTAGGCAAGTAGAATACATTGACTTTATCTCATGTCCTTCTGCTGTCCTGTTATGTTCCAGAGAGGGAGAGAGAAAGAGAGAGATGGTCAAGGATAATGACTATTTTTCCGTTTCATCTTGGCCACCTCCAAGCTTGCTGTTTTATCCACAAAAAAATAGATAAATATGTTTAAACAGAGGACACAGCTGGCTTGGTTTGCAAACAAGAAAGTGACTGTTTTTCTCCCCATTCTCCCTCCCTCCATCTTTCGCCTCGATTTCTCTTTCTACTAATTTTTTTCTCCTCTATTAGGAGCAAGCATTTTATAGATCATTCCTAAATATTCTTGACCTTCTCCACTCCCATATTTTAGTATGCTCAGATATTCCAGCATAGTGGGACAAGAACAACTGACCTGCAGCATTTCTTCTTTTTATATATTTAGGACAACTTTCCACAGAACTTGTCGTCCTCCAGATATTTTAGGCCTGTAATACACAGCAAGAACTGCTAGGATGGCCTGGATTTCAAGCTGGTTAGAAATGCTGGTAGCACCAGCGTATCTACAGGTAGTCCTCGGTTTACAACCATTCATTTAGCGACCATTCAAAGTTACAACACCAATGAAAAAAGTGACTTTCAATTGGTGCTTGCACTTAAGACCGTTGCAGGATCTCAATGGTTACACAATCAAAATTCAGGCGCTTGGCAACCCGCATGTATAGTATTTACTCCAGTTGCAGTTTCTGGGCGGTCATGTGATTGCCATTTGTAGCAACCAACCAAGCTCCTGACAAAAAGTCAATGGGGGAAACTGGATTTGATTAACAAGTACATGATTCAGAATACAGAATAACAGAGTTTGAAGGGACCTTGGAAGTCTTCTAGTCCAACGCCCTGATCAAGCAGTAAGTTCCTATGGCTGTCCAGTCTCTTCTTGAAAACCTTCCGTGATGAAACACCCACAATGTCTGGAAGCAAGTTGTTCTATTGATTAATTGTTCTCTGTCAGGAAATTTCTCCTTCATTCTTGATTGGATCTCTCCTTGATAATTTGGCTTATCATAAGTGACTCACTCCTCCAGAATCCTAGTTTACTTTAAAAAATTGCCAGAATTATATACTAGAAGTAAACAGGGCACAAGAAGCTCCTGGCTGTTGAAGCTGATAGAGATCCCATTGCCTCCCCAAAAATGTGTTCGGATGAAGATGGAGACCCTGGATAGTCAGAATGATCTGAGCTATCAATAGGCATTACAGGGACACAGCCAAAATCACTGCAGTCCAGTGGGAAAGGTGGACTGGAGGGGAAGACCCCCAGGTTCTGATCCCCATTCAGCAACTGAAGAGGAATGAGTCTAGTTCAATTCCTCCCACTCAGTCCAAGTGACTAGCGGTGAAAAAACTGACAGAGAGAAATTGGCTCAGACAGGGGAAGGAGTCAAATATGCAATTAGTCTAGAATCTCTATATGAGCGTAAGAAGCAAAACCTAACATTTTGCTCTTAAATGCCACTTTGTTTCACCTAGGTACAAACCGCCAGTCTGAGATGATTCCTATATTATATGTTGTTGTTAGTTGCAACCACATGGACAATGTTCCTCCAGGCCTTCCTGTCCTCTACCATCTTTTGGCGTCCATTTAAGCTCTCACCTACTGCTTCGGTGACTCCATCCAGCCACCTCATTCTCTGTTGTCCTGTTCTTCTTTTGCCCTCAATTGTTCCCAGCCTTAGACTCTTCTCCAGGGAGTCCTTCCCTCTCATTAGGTGGCCAAAGTATTTGAGTTTCATCTTCAGGATCTGGCCTTCTAAAGAGCAGTCAGGGTTGATCTCCTCTGGGACTGACCGGTTTGATCACTATATTTGATTGATATATTATATAGGCTTGAGCAATAAAATAGCTAGTTGAACTCTTCACATGTGGACCTGATTGTTCGTGCCTGACAGAAGCAGAGGCACCCAGGTTGAAGGCCATCGGGTGGCAACCCTAAACCTCTCCACTTTCATAAGATGGGATGGTAAGGAAATACAGGAGGAGAGAGAGCTGTGCACAATGCCCTGGGTTGCATTGGACACCAACCCAGGAGACAGGAGTCGTTTGGGCTCCCTCAGATGCTAAAGATCCCAGCTTCATACTGATCTGAGTAGGGGAGCAGAGGATGTAAACAAGCAGCTGTCATTTACTGACACTCCAAAGGCTAGAGATAAGAGGATACAGAAGCGCCTTCTTCCACAAGGGGAATGTTGCGAGAGAGTATGAAGAAGTCTGATCTGACTGGGTATAAATTCTGAACTAGCATTCCCGCTTGCTCAGAAACCGCCAAGCTTTGAGTCCCTTCTGAGGGTCATGCCAGATATTGGAGAGAAGGTGAGGAACACAGGAGAGACCAAAGACAAAAACAACTTCAGGAGAACCGAGGCCAAGACTGAAGAGCAATGGATCACAGACAGTTATGAAGGATGAAAACCAGGAGCCAGGGAAGAATTACAAGAGCTGGGGAGATACAACAGACAGAGGCATGATTCAGTGCTGAAAGACATCAATCAGAGACAGTAAAGGCAGTCCTCGACTTATAATCTCTCCTTTAGTAACTATTCGAAGTTACAACAGCACTGAAAAAAGCGACATGACCTTTTTTCACACTTACGACCATTGTAGCATCCCCATGATCACACGATCAAAGGCAACTGGCTTATATTCATGAAGGTTGCAGTGTCCCGGAGTCACAAGATCCCCTTTTGTGACCTTCTGACAAGGAAAGTCAATGGGAGGCCAGATTTACTTTACAACCGGTGTTACTAACTTAACCACTGCAGTGGTTCACTTAATTGAAGTGGTGGCAAGAAAGGTTGTAAAATGGGGCAAAATTCACTTAACAACTGTGTCATTCAGCAACAAAAAATTTTGGGCTCAAAGTTACAACTATCCAACCATGGCTCAAAGTCATGGCAGCAGAGGTGGTATTCAGCAGGTTCTGACCAGTTCTGGAGAACCGGTAGTGGAAATTTTGAGTAGTTCGGAGAACCAGCAAATATCCCCTCTGACTGGCCCCAACCCCCGTCTCATCTCTGCCTCTCGAGTCCCAGCTGATTGTCTGCGTCTTCTTTTGTTGCCCTGCATAGGAGAACAGAGCTGGAAAGCAGGTTAGTGGGGTGGGGAGGGAATAGTATTTTGCAGTATCCTTCCCCTGCCAGCCCACCAAGCAACGCCACACCCACCAAGCAACGCCACACCCACCAAGCAATGCCCACAGAACCGGTAGTAAAAATTTTTTGAATCCTACCACTGCATGGCAGCCTTGAAAAAGGTGACTTAGACCCTATACTCACATTTATGACTGTCACTGTCCCCCTCCCCCATGATCAAGTAATCACAATTTGGTAACCAGCTCATACTTAATCAATTGCAGTGTCCTGTGCTCACACAGTCATGATTTGCAACCTCTTTTCTTGATCTCTGGCCAAACCACCCCCCAAAAAACACCCATTGGGAAAGTTGGATTTGCTTAATGAGCATGCAATTTGCTTAACTCGTTTAACAACCTCTGTAAAAATTATTGTAAAATGGGGGTCTTACAACAGAAATACTGGCCCCAATTGTGTCATAAGTTGAGGATCACTCAATACTGCATTGAGCCAGATATTAGTGCAAATGGTTAACATTAGTAATAGAAATAGTAGTACTGCAGAGTTAGGATGATCAGCCTAACTCTCTTCCTCAGTGGGAAGAGTTGGATAGCCAGAACCAAGCTAGAGATTCAGGATATAGTTTTTTGTTTATTTGCAGAGTTTATAGGCTGCTCTTTCAATCCAGCTGAGAGGTGTGTAGCTGACCAGGTACATATAATTTGGATTAAAAAAATATCATAACCCACATTAAAACCCAAATATTACCATATAGCTTACAAATCAGCTGTTCCAAAAATGTACTTCAATATATTTAAAACTGATTTCTTATCCAGAAGGAATATTCTGGTAGCTCACCTACTGAGGCTTGGCGAGTTAGCCAAATCTTTGCAGACTTGAAGATCAGGCGGAGTCTATGTTAGAGATCTCTACTCTAGAGGAGGGAGGCAGGGTGGAAATGACGTGTCAATCTCTGACTAGGGAGGCATTAGAAGTTGACCCTACTGGCTCTTACTGGGTGGTGTCAACCTCACTAGGTGTACTAGATCAAGAAATCCATTCCACAAGAAGACTAAAACTACGGGAATGGAACGGAACAGAATGGAACGAAATAGAATTCTTTATCAGCCAAGTTTGACTGAACACAGAAGGAATTTGTCTTATTTAAGATTGGGTCTAATAATAGCATCTTGCAAGTCTGATCGTACTGTATCTCCTCCACCATCTTACACTTCTGGGAACTAGTGTAATGGTGTGCGGGAATGGTATCTTGGGAGGTAGGATGGGGAGAATAGATGCTGCCTAGGGACCAACCAGAGAGCTCCACATTCTGAGCACAGAAGAAGACTTTGAAAGGAAACACACACACACACACACACACACACACACACACATACCCCAACCTCTCTGGCTATAAAAGAGGTGGTGGGAGATTTGTACTATCAAACTTGCAAGACTTTATTAATATAGCCTTACCATAGAGTAGAATTAGCTCATCTGGTCACATCTCCTTTCTGATCTACTTGGAAAGGCTGACACCAGTTTTGTAAGTCTCAAAAGTATAAATCTCCCTCCATCACTTTTAGAGTCTGAGGTGTTAGGAGAATTCTAACTGTGTTTCCCTGCCCATAATGCAGCTGTTGGCTATGTCCATTCTTATCTGATTGTGCCCTAGGCAGCATCTCTTCCCAGAGATCAATGTTCTAAGTCAAAGATCTAGTGCCTCATAATACAGCCACAATCCGTAGTCCTAGTTTTCTGTTCTTGACATGATCCAGTTCTAATACATGGACAACCATAGTTTCAACTGGGAAGCCAAGTCCAACAATGCTGGAGAATTCCTGGGAGCCTGGCACTCAGACAAATAAACTATCAACCAGCACACAGAGATACAGAATAGCAATCAAGTTATATATACCATTCAAAAGAGAGACAATCAAAAAGCCAAAAAGAAACAAAAAGACCAAAACATCATTTCACCAGCAATCAGCACCCGGAGGAGCAGAGTTTAACACCAAGATTGGCACCAGATCAACAATCAAGAGGCAAACAATCAAGAAACCACCAACTCAGACAAAACAAGCTAAAAGTAAGCAACATCCCAAACTAGGAACATCAAGTCCACTCCAGCCACCACCGACAGAGCACGCTGCTGGTATATACAACGAGAGCGAACCCTAGCTCCTTACTAGCACTGATGATGTTACCTAGTTGGGTAATGAAATGTCTGCAAGGAAACAACCAAGCTCAGAGAGCACCAAGGGTTTCACAGTTCAACCTTGAGCTACCAATATTCTCTTCCATCAGTCCAACCCAGTTACTCAACAGAGGAACCTTCTTCTTGTTACAATTCCACCACATTTGTTTCCTTCTGCAGACATTCCCAAGACCAACTGCCGGTCTCAAAAGATGGTGCCTTTTGGGGGGAATGAATTTCTCTCCATCGTCCTTCCAAGCCAATTTTTTTTTTTAAGAAAAAGCTCTCTCTCCTTGCACACATCGCTTCGCACAGTTCAGTGAATGTTGGTGGCCCATTGCCAAGTTGGTGTCATCTCCAGCCAGATAATCCTTCCTTCTTGGGAGAACAACGTATCAAGAAAGCTGGATTCGAATTTCCAGATCTGCAGAAGACATGCATCAGCCAAGCCAGAGATGTAAACTTTCAGCCCGTTGGGGTGACATTTGACAGTTGGGATAATCCAGTGGGACTACTCGGACGGCCAGAATCTCTGATGTGGACCAGCTGCTTTTAAGTTTTGGTCTGTGCAAAATTCAGAGGGAATTGCAACCCAGCAGAGTGGCGGAAGGAGGGGTGGGGGGAGGAAAAAGAGTGCAAATTTCTCCCTTGATTCCTCACTAACCAGGCAGAAGAAATGGAGCGTGTTATTAAAATCCCATTAATGCACATTTTGCATATTCAATATCCAGAATTCTATCAGAGAAAACCGTGGCAGGCCACGACTTCATGCGTTGCCCCTGCTGGATCAGTAATTCCCTGCCTTGTAGGTACAAGAGATCCAGCGTTATTAGAATTCTCTGCTAGTGTGATGACATTGTCTGCCTTTGGAAGCATCTGCCTTGGGTGGGCAGAGAATTCTAACAGCCTCTTGAAGATCTCGGAAGGAGACAGCTTTTAAAAGTCTGCCTTTGCCAACGGAGTTTTCCCAAACACGAGACGTGGCCTGATTAAGAGCCGTGCCAGAAACACGGAAAAAGCTGAACAGTGACGGATTAAAACATGTGCAAGCTTTGGCGACCAGCTCTAGCAGATTCCACGATTAACTTGGTGCTAATCGTGCTATACCATCTAAGATACTATTTCTCAAACTTGGCGGCTTTAAGATAGAACATAGGGTTGGAAGGGACCTGCGAGGTCTTCCAGTCCAACCCTCTGCTCAAGCAGGAGACCCTATACCATTTCAGATAAATGATTGTCCAGTCTTGTTTTGAAAACCTCCAGTGATGGAGCACACACAATTTCTGATAGTAAATTGTTCCATTGGTTGATTGCTGTCACCGTTAGGAAATTTCTCTGTAGTTCTGGGTTGCTTCCTCCTTGGTTAGTTTCTATTGTTTCTCGTATTGCCTTTTGGTGCTTTGGAAAATAGTTTGATCTCCTCATCTTTGTAGGGGCCCCTCAAATATTGGAACACTCCTATCATGCCTCCCCTAGTCCTTCTTTTCGTTAGAGTAGACACACCCTGCATCCGTTCTTTGTATGTTTTAGCCTCCAGCCCCCAATCATTCTTCTTGATCTTCTCTGCACTTTTTTTTCAAGAGGCTCAACATCTTTCTTATATTGTCACAACCAGAACTGGATGCAGTATTCCAAGTGTGGTCTTCCTTGCTGGCCGGGGAATTCTGGGAGTTGAAGTTCACCCATCTTAAAGCTGGCCAAGTTTGAAAAACACTGTTTTTTCTTCCCAGACTTCTTGTACAAACTTCAGCCTTCAAACTCCAAAATGGGAGGGACAAGTGAGGTCCAAACCTTTTGGTTGTTCATAAGACAGTGGAAATTTGGATGTTTCCTCAGGCATTTGGGCTGGGAATTTTAAGCAACCCTATGGATGGATTTATTTATTTGTCCTGGATTGTTTGAAATTGAGTAGAATTTTGGACCCAAGCACATACTATTTTCTATCAGTATGGTTTTTATCTGATATATTAGATTTTATTTGAATCTGTTGTGTGACCCCTCCCCTGATTCACTGTTGTGGCTATCTAAGTAAATAAATAAAGCACTTGAAGGTCATGATGTCATCACACATCCCTTGTGTGACAAAGTTGTGATGCATGCAATGTCACCGTGGTATTTCTTCTATTTCCTTGAAGGAACAAGCCAGGAGAAACTCTAGAAAAGTCCCATAGACCTTTTAATGTTCCTCTTGGTCCTTTAAAGCAGTGTTACTACACTGGTAACTTTCAGCTATATGGACTTCAACTCCCAGAATTTCCCAGCCAGCAAGGAATTCTGGAGTTGATCCACACATCTGAAAGGTCCCAGCATTGAGGAACACTGCTTCAGATTAAGTGTGCTTTCATTAGTTGTCCAACTAACAGCACCTAAACAATGTTGGCTGGGTGGGTCAAGCTTGATTAATATTTGGAAACAAAACCGCTAAGAAATTTCAGGATTGCAGACTAGACTAGGAAGTCAATAAAAGATCCTGAAAGACACAGAGACAAATCACTGTTATCTCATTGCCAGGAAAATGATTGGAAGCATAAAGTCAATAAGAATAAAATCAATTTCCTCCTCCTCCTCCTTCTCCTCCTCCTCCATCTTTTCCTCCTTCTCCTCTTCCTCCTTCTCAGAACCATGCATAGATAGTCCTCAACATACTATCAGAACTGAGCCCAAAATATCCATTGCTAAGTGAGACAGTTGTTCAGTGAGTCTTGCTCTGTTTTATGACCTTTCTGGCCACAGTTATTAAGTGAATCGCTGCAGTTGTTAAGTTAGTAACACAGTTGTTAAGTGAATCTGGCTTCCTTATTGATTCTGCTTGTCGGAAGGTCGCAAAACGTGATCACATGATCCCAGGACACTGCAACCGTCATAAATTCAGTACATGCCATTTACCAAATGTCCCAGTTTTGTCATGTGACCACAGGGAGGCTGCAACTGTCATAAGTGTGACAAATGGTCACGAGTCACTTTTTTCAATGCTGATGTAACTTCCAACGGTCACGAAATGAATGGTTGTAAGTCAAGGCAAAGAAGTCCCTTTTCTACCAGTGCACAATTGGTGAGGCACATAGTTTCTTCCAGCATCTCTATGCGGGGACTCCCGGATGTTGAGTATGGCCAACAGTTTCAGGGCCCAATTGGGGCCCAATTGTTTACAGATCTTTGCTTTTACTAGCTGGGAACTTCTGGAAATTGAAATCCACATATTGTATCTAAAAGATGCTAAGCTTGAGAAACACTACGCTAGATAATGCTTTTAAGAGATCCCCTTGTGAGAAGTTTTATATCAAAATATATTTTACTCTCTATACTGTTTCCATCTTCCCTTAAGGGAAGATAGAAACAGTATAGAGAGTAAAATATATTTTGATATTATATTATCGGAATATTATCGGAATCCACAATGATCTGAGAATCAGCGACTCCACTAGATAATTGACAGTCAGAATGAAACTAAACTAATCAAGTAAAAAATAACAAACAGGGGAAAATCCCTTTCTCGAACGTCCCCCAAATAAGTTATTCAGACCTAATCCTCATATCGAAGAATAAGGTCTGCAAACAGAGTTAATTAAATTATGTCTCCCAGAGGATCTGCATGTTCACAAGAATAAACATACCTACATACATGCCCCTCAAGCATCACCCTAGAATTAGCATGTGACACTCCAGACAAACTTCCCCTATAAAAATCTGCGGCTGCACCCCATTTTTCTGCAGCCTGCCCCTAAATGAAAGCTGTTTTGCTATTAGGAATAAATATTTTTCTTTCCTTGCAGCTGTCTGGATCTCATTTTTATTTATTCTTATGCAGCACTGTCCCAAGTACAAACCCCAAATTATTCTTCTGACACCCTTTGTCTTCAAAATTGCTCATGTTTGGAATTGACTTCTTGTCCTGATGTAGGAATAAATTCACCAGTGATTTGGATAGAGTCTATTTCATATCAGGCATTTATCACATTGCACGATTTAGCCTCTGTGCCTTTTTGACCGTTTACTTACCATTCGGTTTTCAAAATTCATTTTAATTAATGTTGTAAATGGGACTATAGAAAATGAACAGCATTTAGCATACAATTAGCAAAACAAAGTCATCAAATGATTCGTGTCATTTTCCTACAGTGAAATTTGTACTACAGTGATAATTACTGGTTTGTTCACGCTCAGTACGTGCAAATGAGCCTTGTCCGTTTCTCATTTTTACAACCTTAAGATGATTTTCTTCCATTTCATAATTTTTTTAAAAAAACCCAGAAAATTAATATGCACTGATTTTTACTTATGCATTTTAGGAAAGGTGGGGGTTTTTTTTTTATCAGAGTGACTGATATATTATTTTATGTCTTTTATTTTTTTTAAAAAAATGGCAAACTGTGGATCAAAATTACAAGTACATAAAAGGAACATATAACTGCATTCTGGTTTGCATATCGCTTCAAAAACAATGAACTGAATAAAATTATAGCATCCTGAAAAAGCTGAATTAATACCTTGCCCACCTCAGAGAGATCTCTGAGCCTCTGGAGGTCAGACTGTTCATTTATTTATATAAAGCCAGGTTAGAAGGCGCTATTTCAATACTGATTTGCTTTGCTCTTTTTCTAACAAGGGCAGCTTTGAAAGGTTAATGGTGTCTCCTGTGTTTTCGATTTCTACAGTTTTATTTTTTAAAAGATGCATGTTTTTATTATGCTGCTTCTTCACCGTTTGCTGCTAATAAAGCCAGCTATAAATCATACATTAACCCAACTAAATTCTACTGGTCTACCAAAAGCTGCAGAGTTGCTTAAAAAGAAAGCAACAGCCCCAGTTTGTGGTTAGAACCTGCAATAGCAGCAGGCTATTATTACATGGTTGAGGCATGCTGGGAGTTGTAGTTTAGTAACCACCAGAAGCCTATAGAATCCCCAGTCCTTGGGAAGAGAGGCCTCTTGAGCTCCACCATAGAGAAGCTGCTGAACTTATAATACAATTAGGTAATTTAGATCAGTGTTTCTCAATTTGGCAACTTTCATATGTACTGTTCCTGAGACGCCAACAAACACATATAAAATCCAAAACTCTTTTATTTTAGTTCAATGGCTGTGAATTATCGTCATTCACAGCCCAGAATGAGTCTTAATTGGTTATAATTAGTCCCAGGGATGTCTGCCAAAGTTCTTCGTAAGATGTCTGATAAGAAGTGCTGCCAACAACTAAAGTCCCAATTAGCCTTTCCAAAACCAAACGGAGAACGAATTCATTATGGAGCTTTCAGAATCCAAACCAATCAGAGCGAACGACTTTGCTTTCTGCAAAGGTTTTCTTACCTTTGCACTTCCTTTATACCTTAGGGGAAGGCCAATCACCTCCAAGCCTTACTCCCAACTCGCCCCTTTTGTCTTAGCTGCTCTTGCCTTCTGGCAGCTCTGCGCATAAGCACACTGGGAACAGGCTCCCTTTGTTCCTCTGCTTCACTGCTGCCAGATTCCGGAGGCTCCAGAGTCAGCACCCCACTCCCATATGATCCTGGCCCCGTTTCTGTATAGGAGGCAGGACCCTAGCAGAGTCCTCCCCAGACTCCCGGACTGGCCCATGTTCTTCCCCACTGTCTGATTCTGCTGCCATCTGCACAGGCTGCCGGTGAACCACAACATGTATAGACTTCAACTCCCAGGATTCCTCAGCCTGGGGAATTCTGGGGGTTGAAGTCCACACATCTGAAAATGACCAAAACTGAGAAATACAGACTCTAGTCTTCATGGGCTTTCAGGATACCTTCCTTAGATGCTAAATCCTATTTAGTTGCTGCTTTCAAAAAGCCCTAACCATGGCCTGCTGTTTTGAGGAGACACCCTTCCATTATGTTTTGATATAATTTCCTTGCTATCGTATAAACATAACTTTGACTTTATTTCTTAGTCACCTTAAAGTAATGCTGGGCCTTTTTTTGAACCAGAGATACCTTTGAATTCTGAGAGAATGTGATGGGAACGTTCACAAAATGGCTGTCATAAGATACTCATCTGTACACAAAATGGCTACACAAAACATCCACACAACAGAAAACTAAGCAGGGAAGTTCTTAAAGTTTAACTTAACTTTCCAAGCGGGACCAAGATAGTACCACAAATAAATCTAATAGAACTGTTTTTTGCCTTGTTTTGCATTATATATCAATATATTCTTAATTTCTTTTATTAATGCCCTATCTACCTAACATCAATCCACCTATCCATCAATCCATTCATCTACCCCCACTATTCTACCTGTCTACCAAACCATTCATCCATTTATATATCCATCCACTATCCATATCCACCCATCAATCCGTCTGTCCACCTATCTGTCTATCCACTGATTCATCAATCTACCCATTCTTTCATCACAGATCCATGTCAGGTGAAGCTCAAGAATGACATAGAGCCATCCAGCCAATGTTCAGGTCTTTATTTGCTTAGACAAATAATAGACAACAGACAAATTCTTGTCAATCCTGGAACCATCTTTAATGGGAGTCTTCAGGGCTGCCACAGCGGTGGCTGGGCAACAGGGGTGATATTCAGCAGGTTCTGACCAGTTCCGAAACACCAGGAGCAGAAATTTTGAGTAGTTTCCCCTCCCCTCTCTCATCCATCCATCCATCCATCCATCCATCCATCCATCCATCCATCCAT
>NW_020769318.1:25278865-25337630 GCF_900518735.1 Pseudonaja textilis | reverse complement strand
AATCTATTCTATTATCTATTCTATTCTTCGTTCTATTCTATTCTGCACTCTATTCTCTATTCTCTATTCTTTGGAGAGTAGGTTGACCCCCCGTCTTCTGTGTGGCAGCCCCTCAAATATTGTAACACCGTTATCATGTCACCCCCTAGTCCTTCCTTTCGTTAAACTCCTAGTCCTTGTACTCAATCCCCGCCGCCGTTCTTCGGTCCGTCGTCCTTGGCATGAAAAGCAGGATCCGTTAGGGGGCAGGAGAGAGCTGGGTTTGCAAGGCGGAGCAGCAAAAGCCACCCTTCCCTCGATAGAGGTCATGGGATCTTATCTCGGTCGGGCGTGGTGCTGCCTGCACCCGCCAGAGCATCGCCCTGCAGAATGGGGGAGCCTCCCGGGGAAAAAGTCTGAGCGATGACCGGGGAAACTTCTTTTGACGGCCCAACCTTCCTCGCATCGGAGCCCCGATGCATCGGCTTTATCCTTCCGATCCCGAGATCTAGTACGGCTGTCCCTTTAAACCAGGATTACTCGTGGGCTGCTGCAGCCGAGCGAACAGAATCCTCCGCGTGGAGCTGACGATTCCCAACTTCTCACCGAAGCTTTGCACTTCAGCATCTTCCTGCAAGGGCTGAAAGAGGGAAGGAAGGAAGGAGGGAGGAGAGGTTTTTCTGTCGGAGCGAGCCTCCCTTGAAATAGCTGCCATCCTCCGGACAGGAAGACTGTGCTGGAAAGGCAGTGGATTATGGCTCTACGGAAGCAGGTGGAAAGTTGACCTACTCTGCAGGGTTGGTTTTCCAAAGCAGCCCCAAGTGTCAAAAGGAGGAGGAAGGAAGGAAGCTGTTTGCTGAGAAATAAATTTAAAAAAAAAAGATAGGTGAACATCTGGAGAGGAACCTGTGCCATCTGCACCTGCAAGAGCTAATCCCCCCCCCCCCAGGATTTTAAAATCCCCTTTTTAAGGAGGCTGAGGGGACATTGGATGCCAGCATCTCCAGTGTGAAGCTGCCGATTAGTCTGCACCCACTTTATCTTCTAGCAGAAGAAAATTTAAGACAATGCGATTGTGAATCCTCCTGGATAATCCTCGAAATTGCATCTCCAAAGCCTACCCCGCCCCTTCTATCTCTCCCTCCTTTTTCTTTTAATTTCTCCATCTGCAATGTGATCGGAGGAGGAGGAGGAGGAGGAGGAGGAAAAAGAAAGAAAGACAAGAAAGCAGAAGCAGAGCCTTCTTCTCTGTTCCAGGATGCTCACTTCTAAACCTCTGGAGGAGGACTATTGGATTGAAGGATCCCGGAGAGAATTGGCTTTGCAGGATTTCTATATCATGGGACCGGAGCTGGGCAGGTGAGGCTGGGCATTTAAATCTCTTTGGTGCCTTGGGATGCTGTAGGAGGCTTTACAAAGTGGAAAGAAAGGAGGGTCATGGAAGCCCCAAATAAATGACCCCCTAAAACAACAGTGATTTTTTTTTTCTGCTCAAGAAAAGAAAGAGAGGCATAGGATCTCTCTCCCTTTGGCTTTCACCTGCAGAGTCTGACTCTAAATTGTATTTCCTGGAAACATATACAGGTAGTCCTTGATTTGCGACCACAATTGGGCTCCCAGTTTCTGTTGTTAAGCGAGTTTGCTCATTTTACAACCTTTCAGGCACTGTTGTGGAGTGAATCAACGCAGTTAAAGGTGATCACAGGGTTGTTGAGTGAATCCGGCTTCCCCATTGACTTTGCTTGTCAGAAGGTTACAAATGTTGATCACATGACTCCCGGGGTCACTGCAGCCATCATCCATGTGAGCCAGTTGCCAGGAGTTCAGATTTTTAATTTTGTGACCACAGGGGATGCTGCAATGGTTGTAAGTGCGAAAAGCGGTCCTAAGTCACTTTTTTCCAGTGCTGTGGATAAATTTGAACGGTCACTGAATGGTCATAAGTCAGGAACTACCTACTGTACAGCTAGCAATGGCAGGTGGAGTTGTGCCGAAGCAGGCCCCATGCAAAAGAAGTACAATTTTAAAATATTTCTGAAATATGTGCAGCTGCTTTGCTTTGTGTTTCTTTGTGTTCCGGTAGATCCAACATTTGCAGCTTCAGTTCAGCCTTTTGAACAGTCCTTGATAAACTCATCCGCATCAGGCAGGGGAAACCAACCTGAAATTTCAGGGAGGTAGAGTTCTACAAATGTTGGGGGTGAATTAATCCCCATTGACCTTGAAAAATCATGACTGGATTATCATCTTCAAGGGGGTAGAAGAGAATGGTAGTGGGAGAGGGGAGGATGTCAAAAAGTCAACCTAGCGGCTACAACCTGAAGCCCTCACCTCTTCTTTTACACACATCGATTTAGTTTCATTTAAATTCAATTAAAATTAAGCTCAGTTACAGAGACAAAGATTGCCCTCTGTGGATGTCAAATTCGTCCTTTTTGGACATCCCCTTAAAAATTAAAACAACGGGAAAAGCTTTGGGGTTCATCCCCATAATTGGGGAAAGAGAGCAGAGGAGTGTTGAAATCTCATGTTAAATCTCCCAATCTCAACCCAGGGCAGATAGATAAAACACTGAAGAGGAAGAGTCTCTTTGCCATGTTCAACTAAGTGGGAAGGGTCACATATAAATGTGGGTGGAGCTTCAGTTGCAGCCACCATCTTGACTTTTTTGACCATTCTTTGCAGACACCCCTGGGTAAATATGCATGCAGTAAATCTTGACCTGGTTATTCCACCAAGAGTCTCTTATCAGCATTTCTTAACCTCAGCCAATGGCAGGTGTGTGGACTTCAACTCCCAGAATACCTCAGCCAGCTTCGTTGGCTGGGGTATTCTGGGAGTTGAAGTCCACACATCTTCAACGGGCTAAAGCTTGCTGATGCTCTTGGTTGGGGTATTCTGGGAGTTGGGATATTCTGGGAGTTGAAGTCCACACATCTTCAACTGGCTAAAGTTTGCTGATGCTCTTGATTGCTGGCTGGGGTATTCTGGGAGTTGAAGTCCACACATCTCGAAATGACTCTCCACATAAAGTGCTTCTTTTGTTTGTTTTACAAAGGGATAATTGAATTAATTACCCCAAGTCCTGCACCCAAGGAGGATGTTCCTTCAAAGCAGGGGAGTGGGCGATTAATTTTCCCAAGGGGTCACATAAGAAACTGAAACTGTAGTAGAGGACCAACCAAAGAGGTTGTGAAGGTATATATACATATGCACACACACACACACACACACACACGCATGCACACACACGCACACACAAATTATTTAGAAAAATAGAAGTTGCTTTTAAAATAAAAGCAATTCACGATAGCTGGACAGGAACAGCCAAAAGGATGTAGACCAGGCACAGTAAAATGCCCACTTCTGCTTCAGTGTATGAGTTAGTATTTGAAATAATCAAACCTTTACTTCTTCATGCATATGATACTGCCTGGGTTTTTACATTCCTACACCCTAACCTTTCCAGCCTGACAAAATCCTGGCACTACAAGCTGCGCAATGGGGACCCTCTGAAGAATGTGCTGAGTTGCTGGACAGTGAACAAGGGGTGGCCCAAATGGGGGAAAGGGGGAGTGAATTATGCTGTTTTGCGCGTGAAAACCTCAGAGCTAGCTTCGCTTCTTCTGTGCCCTCTCTATGGATCGATCAGTGAAGTTATACTCTTGGTTAAAATAGAATTCCTTTTGCTGCCTATGCCAATGGGACGCTTGACAAGGCAGCCCATCCGTGAAAATATAATATTTGGAGCTGTCTGGCTGTTTTGAGTTAGCCCACAGCTGGGCACGGACTTCAATGAAGAAAAGAGGGCGTGGGTACGACATGCAATTGCTGGAAGATTCTATGCAAAGAAAGAAGCTGATTTCCCAGAGCCATTCAGTGTGAAAAAGGCCCCGAGGCTGTATCGGTCTGCATGATCAGTGCTCTTTGTGATATATTCTGTAAACTTAATTCTGTAAACTTGGGTGCAGGGTGGTGGGGGAGATAGAATAGCTGCTGATAGTGAAGAATGCAGCATCAAACGCTGTTAGAGATGTCTGGGGGACAGTCCCATTGCTTTCTTGGCGCCATTCCTGACATCTCCAACAAACGATGGATCGAGTAACCTCCTTCAGGGAATCCCCCTGCTCCCAATACAGGTAGTCCTCGACTTACAGTAATACAATAGCACTGAAAAAAGGGGACTTATGGCCATTTTTCACACTTTGGACCTTTGTAGCATCCCCAGGATCATGTGATCAAAATTCAGATGCTTGGCAACTGGTTCATACTTATGACTGTTGCTGTGTCCCAAGTTCATGGGATCCCTTTTGTGGCCTTCTGACAAGCAACGTGAAGGGGGAAGCCAGATTCATTTAACAAACGTGTTACTTATCAAACTGCAGTGACACTCTTAACAACTGTGGCGACAAAGGTCGTGAAATGAGGCAAAATGTCTCACTTAACAACAGAAAACGTGAGCTCAGTTGTGGTTGTAAATCCAGGACTATCAACTTTTTTGCCTCAGCACAGATAGTCCTTGATTTATGACCACAATTGGGACAAGAATTTCCATTGCTAAGCTAGGCAGTTGTTAAGGGAGTAGTGCAGAGATGGTATTCAGCAGGCTCTGACCAGTTCTGGAGAACCAGTAATGGAAATTTTGAGTAGTTTGGAGAACCGGCAAATCCCGCCTCTGACTGGCCCCGCCCCCCATTTATTCTCTGCCTCCCATTGAGCCCCAGTTGATTGGCTGGGTCTTCTTTGGTTTCCGTGCATAGGAGAACGGAGCTGGAAAGCAGGTTAGTGGGGTGGGGAGGGAATGGGGATTTTGCAGTATCCCTCCCCTGCCACGCCCACCAATCCACGCCCACCAAGACATACCACACATACCATTCCACACCCACACAGCTGGTAGTAAAAACTTTTGAATCCCACCACTGGGCCTGATTTTTATGAGCTTTTCTGCCATGGTTGTTAAGCAAGTCACTACAGTTAAGCGAATCATGTGATCATTAAGAGAATCTTGACTTCTCCATTGATTTTGCTTGTCAGAAGCCAGCTGGAAACATCACAAAAGGCAATCACATGACCACAGGATGTTGCAATTGTCATACATACACACCCGTTGCCAAATTTTGATCGTGTGACCATGGGGATGCTGCAACGCCGGCCATGCAAGGATTAGTTAGTTGTAAATCACTTTGTAAGCAGTATAGAGCAATACTAATATTTCCCGTGATCTTGATACTATCCCTCTGTTGACCCAGCTTGGGATTGCATTGGCTTAATTGGCAGCTGCAGCACACTGCTGGCTCATATGAGGGGATAGATGGGGAACTCACCAAATTTGCAGACGACACCAAGCCAGCAGGAATGGCCAACACTCCAGAAGACAGGCTTAAGAAGATACAGAAGGATCTTGACAGACTTGAACACTGGGCCCCATCTAACAAAATGAAATTCAATGGTGAAAAAAGTAAGGTTCTGTGGGAAATCCAGTTCAGATCACTACAATATAAAAAAAATGTGCACTCTACAAAAGAGTGCAGAGAAGAGCAACAGAGATGATGAGGGGACTGGAAGCTAAAATATATAAGGAACAGTTGCTGGAATTAGGTACGTCTAGTCTAATGAAAAGAAGGACTGGGGTGACATGATAGCAGTGCTCCAATATCTCAGGGGCTGCCACAAGGAGGAGAGGATCAAGCTATTTTCCAAAGCACCAAAAGGCAACACAAGAAGTAATGGATGGAAACTAACCAAGGAGAGAAGCAACCTAGAACTAAGGAGAAAATTTGTAACAGTGAGAACAATCAACCCATGGAAAAACTTGCCTTCAGAAGTTGTGGGTGTTCCGTCATTGAAGGCTTTCAAAAAGAGACTTGGACGACCATTTGTCTAAAATGGTATAGGGCCGTGATGGCGAACAGGTGGCACGCAGAGCCATTTGTGCCAGCACGTGAGCTGCACGTAAACTTACCTCACTGCGCATGCGCGTGCCTCACAGCTGATTTTCAGCCAGTTTGAGGCCTTTTTCGACCTCCCAAAGGCTTGAGGAAAGCTTCTGCAGGCTTTGCAGGATGAAAACCAGGCCTGTTTCGTCACTTTCTGTTTTTCTGGAAATACTGGAAGTGACTAAACGGGGCTAGTTTTCGGCCTGCAAAGCCTGCAGAAGCCTTCCTCAAGCCTTTGGGAGGCCAAAAAAGGCGTCGAACCAGCTGAAAATCAGCTGTGAGAGGATTATGTGCGCATGCCTAGGGGGCATGGGGGGCGTGCATTGCCTGGGGAGCTGACACATGAGTGCAAGCATGGAAGCACGTGCACAATTTTTGGCACAGGAGCCCAAAAAGGTTAGCCACCACTGCTAGCCAGTCTTCTGCTTGAGCAGGGGATTGGATTAGAACATCTCCAAGGTCCCTTCCAACTCTTACTATTCTATGCTCTATGGTATTTCTTTCCATCAAAGAGCTATCGCCTTGTGTGTTAAACTTCAGGCAAATTTGTTTGGCCGGGTTTGTCCCTTAGATTAACAAAATACCCTCGGCAGTAGCAACTGACTTACTGTTTTGGGCCAACTCTCTTTCAGCCTCATTCCTGCTTCTTGCTAAGCCATGAAAATCACTGTATTTTTCTTACTTAGCACCCTTCTCACGGCTTCATCTATCTAATCCAATGAAAGATATCCATGATCTTTGTCCTCAGCAGAGCCTTCTGGATTTTGCAGAAGTTTTCTAGCCGTCTTACGTCAAAGGAAAATGAAATCAAATCTAGGACGTGGTTTCCATAAATGGATCCCCCCTCCCCATATGTTACATTAACAAAACAACTGGCAGGATGTGGGGGGGGGCAGTGAATTTCAAGAGGGGCCTATATCTAATTTTGCATTCCCCTCTGATCCAGATAGGGCTGCCTTTAATGAAGTTTGGAGGATAAAAAAAGAGGTAAAAAAGCAAAACTATTCTTAGCAAGCAAAAACAGAACATATGTAGCGTGGACGCTGCTGTTCCATAATGCTGCTATTTTGGTCTTCCTGTGGGGGTTTCTTTGAAGGTGCTGCCAAAAAACTGTTCTTAGATTAAAGTGGCTAAATTTCCCCCAATCCTTTGATCTGGTTTCAGTGTTTTTAACACTGGAAATCAAAAAGGATAAATCAAGTTCCCCAGAATCTGCAGATAGAGTGGAAGATGAAGTGAAAAACAGAATTCCCAGAATTCCCCAGCCAGGGTGGGCACCAGCTAAGAATTCTGGGAGATGTAGTCTCAACACGCTGTAGAACGGGTGTCAAACTCAAGGCCTGGTGGACAGATCCGGCCTGCAGGCTGCTTAGATCTAGCCCGTGGGGCTGCCCTGGAATTAATGAAGGACCAGCCCATAGAATAGAATAGGAATAGAAATAGAATAGAATAGAATTCTTTATTGGCCAAGTGTGGTTCGACACACAAGGAATTTGTCTTGGTGCAAATGTTCCCAGTGTACATAAAAGAAAAGATACATTCATCAAGAGTCAAGAATCATGAGGTATAACACTTAATAATAGTGATAGGGTACAATAAGCAATCAAATCATACTAGGAAATAGTCAATATAAATTGTAAGGATACAAGCGACAAAGTTACAGTCATATAGTCGCAAGTGGGAGGGGATGGGTGATAAGGAGTGATGAGAAAATTAACAGTAATAGTAATGCAGACTTTGTGAGACAGTGTTGAGGGAATTATTTGTTTAGCAGAGTGATGGCGTTTGAGGGGAAACAGTCCTTGTGTCTAGTTGTTCTGGTGTGCAGTGCTCTATAGCGTCATTTTGAGGGAAGGAGTTGAAACGGTTTATGTCCAGGATGTGAGGGATCCGTAAATATTTTCACAGCCCTCTTCTTGACTCATGCAGTTTACAGGTCCTCCATGGAAGGCAGGTTGGTAGTAATTGTTTTTTTCTGCAGTCCTCTGCCAGTGAAAATGGAGCTCAGGGAGGGCGCACAAGGCTCCATTTTTGGCCGCGACGGACTCCTGCAGCCCTCTGCCAGTGAAAACGGAGACGTGGGGAGGCCGCACACTCCGTTTTCACTGGCAGAGGGCTGCAGGAGGCCGTAACATCCAAAAATGGCTCCTCAATGAGTGACGTTGAGCTGGCCATGCTCCCCCGCCCCCTGAGATTAAACATAACCCTGATGCGGCCCTCAATGAAATTGAGTTTGACACCCCTGCTATAGAGGAAGGAAGCTGGGAAGTGCTTGGTTAAAAAAATTGCTGAGGTTTTATGATCACAAACCCTAAAACTATTGACTGCGTTCTGGGACTGGGATTTCTCCCCACCAAACACTTCGTGGTTTAGTGCAGATCTTAAAACCTCGACTATCTAGCCTTAACAACATCAAAAGCAGAGTCAGAAATGGTTAGTACTTGGATGGAAGACCACTTAGTAATCATGGAATTGTTGGCTAGACTGGGAAATTTAAAAACAAAATCTAGAAAACATAATCTGGGAATCCACTTCTATACCACAGCCAAGAAAATGGCATGATCTAAGACAGCGTATCTCAATCTTGGCAAGTCTTTAGAGATTCTCAATTATCCAGGTCATGGTTGTCCCAAAGGTGCTTTTTCAGGAGGCAACTGGACTTTCTTGTGGTTCCCTCCCCCCCTTTTGAAGAAGTTTCGCTTCTCATCCAAGAAGCTTCTTCAGCTCTGTGTTGTGGTTTGCTGGCAGCAGGTGCGGACGGCTGTGGTCTCGGAGAGCAGGGACTCAGATGAGGGGCCTGTGTGTGATGTAGGGATGGGATTTTACAGGTTCGTACCTATTCGCTAGAACCGGTTGTTAATGTTCTAAGCAGTTCGGAGAACTGGTTGTTAGAAGAAATTACTGGCCTAATCCTGTAACGAAGGCAGGAAGGAAACATTCTGGTGTTGCTTACAGAAACTGCCTCTCCATTAACCCTTATTACATTCTTGGCAGGACTAGACTTCCTGCCTCAGGAACTTCTCTGGAGTTTTTCTTCCCCTCCTTTGCTGGTACTTTGCTTGTGTGGAGGGACCATTGAAAAAAGTGACTTATGACCATTTTTCACACTTACAACTGTTGCAGCATCCCCACAGTCAGAAGAGGCCAGGCAAAGAGATGTGTGCCTCGATGTGAGTGATATTGAGTTGGCCACGCCCAGCCAATAACATGACCACCAAGCCACGCCCACCAACTAAGACATACCCACAGAACCAGTTGTTAAAAAATTTGAATCCCACCCTCTGGATGGGGCCAGGAATAGCAATAGCAGTAGCACTTAGATTTATATACCGCTTCTCAGTGCTTTACAGCCCTCTAAAAGCAGCTTATAGTCAGCCTCTTGCCCCCAATAATCTGGGTCCTCATTTTACCCACCTAGGAAGGATGGAAGGCTCAGATAACCATGAGCCTGGTGCAGAGGTGGTCTTCTGACCAGTTCTGGAGAACCGGTAGCAGAAATTTTGAGTAGTTCGGAGAACCAGAAAATACCACCTCTGACTGGAGATTTTACAGTATCCTTACCCTGCCACGCCCACAGAACTGGTAGTTACAAAATTGGAATCCCACCAGTGGTGGGATTTGAACTGCCAAATTGCAGACAGCCGGTTGTCAACAGAAGAGGCCTGCAGTACTGCACTGTAACCACTGAGCCCCCGATGGAAAATAACCATCCCAGTGGGGTGAAGGGTTTCAAGCAAGGAATCAGCCTGGACTCACTACGTAAACATAAAAGGGTTAGACCTGAGCCCCTTTCAGTGTCTTAGAGGAAGGGGTCACCAACCCCTGGTCTGCGGCCCAGTGCCGGGCCACAGCTCATTTAGAACTGGGCTGTGGAAGTGGTGGATGAGTGCACACGTGCATGGACACGTGTGCAAAGATACATTTGTGAAAGCAGCATGCACAAGCATAAAACCATCCTTTCTCCAGTCATACCACCCCCACCCCTGTCGCCGCCACTGATCCAGCAAGCTGGAAAATTGGAGATTGCTGCCTTAGAGCCTTATCTGGCCGTTCCCGGGCAAAGTTGCCAGCCTGTGGAGGTTCTTGTGTAACAGGCAGAGAACAATAAAGTGTCTAATTTGGTCTGGTTGTTTGCACCTGCTATCTATTGATCTTCTGGAAGAGCCTGAAAATTTTTCATCGGCCCTGGGGATTCCATGGAAATGCAGGTAGTCCTCAACTTACGGACACAGTTGAGCCCAAAAATTCTGTTGTTGAGTGAGATATTTGTTAAGTGAGTTTTGTCCCGTTTTACAACCTTTCTTGCCCCGGTTGTTAAGTGAATCGTTGCAGCGGATAAGTTAGCCACCCAGTTGTTAAGTGTTGTGGTTCGCCGGCAGCAGGTGCGGACGGCTGAGGTCTCCCACAGCGAGGACTCAAACAAGGGGCCTGCGTGTGATGCAGGGATGGGGCTAGGACTTTCGGAGAGTGGGGTGCTGCCTGTGGAGCTTGGGGAGTCTAGCAGCAGTGACGAAGAGGACCCCGGGGAGCCTGTGCTCAGTGTGCATGCGTGCAGGGCTGCTCGAAGGAAAGAACAGCTGAAGCAGCATGGGCGACTCGGGAGTAAGTCTGGAAGGTGATGGCCCCTCCCATAAGGGATAAAAGCCAGCCTTCGGGGTTGGCTTCTTTGCAGGAAGCAAAGACTTTCTTTCTACTCAAAGTCCTCATTGAAGCCCTGCTTACTCCGGTTAGTTTTTTGAAACCTCTGCCTTTGGATATTTATCTGCAATTAGTCTTTTGTTCTTGGCAGCCTTTCGCAACCTTGAAAGGAATTGCTCTTATCTGGGACAATTAGTTTTGAATGTCTCTTGGCTGTGAATGCACAGAATTCATAGTGCCGCGTTAAAAAGGTTTGCTTTTATACATACTTTGTGTTTGTTTGATTTGAACAAAGCTTGGGTCAGAACATTAAGTGAATCCAGGTTCCCCTTTGACAGAAGGTCTCAAAAGGGGATCACGTGACCTTGAGACGCGGCAACTGTCATCAATAGGAACCAATTGCCAAGTGTTTGAATTTTGATCACATGATTATGGGGAGGCTGCAAAGGTTGTAACTATGAAAAACGGACATAAGTCACTTTTTTCAGTGCCGTTGTAACAACTTCTTCTTTTTTGTTTAAAGATTAAAGGGTTTTATTGAAATGATGAAACTAGCATCCTGCTGGTGTGGTGCAAGTTCTGTGCCTTTTAGCTATGCATGTGATCATCTATGTTGGAAAGGGCAGAGTTTACATTGCATTGTCATAATTCAGGATTAGGGTTATGTCAGTGCCGTTGTAACTTTGAACTGTCACTAAACAAACTGTCCTTAGTCGAGGACTACCTGTGTAGGTAGTCCTAGACTTACAGCTGTAATGGAGCCTGCCCATCATGGTTGTAAGTTGCAACTTCTTTTGCAGTGGTCATTAAGCAAACACCACCTTTGCTCGGCGAATTAATGGTTCGTTATGAGCCAGTTTTGCCAAAAACCTAAAGTACCTGCCCGTTTGCAGCAAAACCATTGTAAAACGTGGTTATGTGACCACGGGGGAGGGCAGCAGTCGTAACTTAGGAACTGGGTTGTAAGTACTCCCAGGGAACCCGGTTGTAACTCTGTAGGGTTGCTAAGTCTTGTCGTAAGTCAAGGACCACCTGTATGGACCTTGTGAGAAGGCTGTATAGATGGTGAGATTCTGAGTGAATACATTCTCCTGTTCTTTGTTTGGTTCTTTGTTTTCTGTTTTCTATTTATAGCTTTTAATTGTTTTAATGGCTTTGTTCTCGTTGTTTTGATTGTTTTTGGTTTGTGTTATTTTAAATGTGTGCGCTGCCCAGAGGCACATCAGTGAGATGGACGGCTGTATAAATCCATAAGGAAGATTTGGGGTTTCTTTACAGACTTGATTTATGTCCTGCTTACAATCCGAGTCAGTGAAAGCACCCAGCTAGCCAGTCCTAGCTAATCTCAAAAAACAGAGCTGAGTCAGATCTGATCAGTTGGTGGGGAAAAGAGCAAAATAAGATTCACGTTGAGCAAACATCCCTCGTGCATGCGAGAGCCACGCGCCTTTTACCTGTTGCCAAGAAAACTCAAGTTTATCTCTGCTAAATTACCAAGAGCCACCTTTGAATTGAGGGACTCTTTCAGACAGAATAAAAATACATGTATAGGTATATTCGTGCAACGGGGATCCTGTGCAGGATGAGGGGTATGGAGAAGGGGTGCTTCTGAAATTTGGAATTCTAATTTACCTGATCTTATTTCAGAAGCAGAAGAGATGAGTTGTAATTTCAACTACTGTAGCAATAGCATGTAGGCTTATTTATTTATTTTATTTATTTATTTGTCAAACATGCACAAGATAACAAGGATAAGTATGAACATATACAAGAACAAAGGAAGTAAATACAAATAAATGGGGACAGTAAGACAGGGACGGTAGGCATGCTGGTGCGCTTATGCACGCCCCCTTTAAGGACCTCTAAAGAATGGGGTGAGGTCCACGGTAGACAGTTTGAGGTTGAAGCTGTGCAGGGTTGAGGCTGCAACAACGGAGTCTGGTAGGGCGCTCCAGGTGTTGACCACTCTGTTGCGGAAGTCGTATTTTCTGCAATCGAGTTTGGAGCAGTTTACTTTGAGTGTGTATCGATTGTTTGTCAGTGTATTATTTTGGTTGAAGTTGAAGAAGTCGTTGACAGGTAAGAAGTTGTACCAGACAATTTTGTGAACTATGCTTAGATCGGACCGCGGGCGGCACAGTTCTGGGTTGTCCAGGCCCAAAATTTTGAGCCTGGAGGCATAGGGAAATCTATTGTGAGTGGAGGAATGGAGTACTCGTCTCGAGAAATACCTCTGAACCCACTCAATTGTGTTAAGGTCCAATATTCTGTCCGGATTATATTGGTAGTTCTGTAATAACTGTCTGGTTTGGTCCAACAACCAAACAGGACAGGTCCAGATTTCAATGGATAGTTAAGTCTGTAGAAAAAACAATGGCAACCAGCCTGTCTTGCATTGAGAAACTGTATGTTGCATAGTCAGAAGGAAGGCTGAGTAAATAACTACAGACCTGTCACATTCTGGACATAAATGTTGGCAAACCTTTTTGTCACCAAGTGCCCAAAGCGGAAGGCGCATGCAAGCATGTGCCAGAGCGCTGGAAAACTGAATACCAGCTGGCCGGTGTGCGCATGCCTGTTTTTCAGCTGTTTTGGGCCGTTTGGGGGGCTGTTTTCAGGCCTTTTTCAGGCCATTTCTCGGGCCAAAAATGGCCTGAAAATACCCCAGAAAATGGCCTGAAAATGCCCCCAAAATGGCCCGGAAAACAGCTTGGAAAACATTTTGAGGGCTGTTTTCCAGGCCTTTTGGGGGGCATTTTCAGACCATTTTTTGGCCAATTTTGGCCTGAAAAATGGCCTGAAAATGACCAAAAACAGCCTGCAAAGGGCCCAAAAATGGTCCAAAAAACAACCAGCCTTTTGGGCAATTTTGAGGCCATTTTGAGTGCTGAGAGGGCTCTGCATGCCACCTCTGACACATGTGCCATAGGTCCGCTATCATGATTTTAGGGTTTATTTCCCTAAACCTGTTCCTCAGCAACAATCCGGGTCCTCATTTTATCGACCTCAGAAGGATGGAAGGCTGAGTCAACCTTGAGCCAGTCAAGATCGAACTCCTGGGAGCGAGCAGAGTCAGTCTGCAATGCTGCATTCTCACCACTGCGCCATCCCAGTTCACGTGATCCCCTTTTGCAACCTTCGGACAAGCAAAATCAATGGGAAAGCCAGATTCACTTAACAACTGTGTTACTGACTTAACAAGTGCAGTGATTCCCTTAACAACTGTGGCCAGAAACATCGTAAATGGGGCTAAACTCACTTAACAATCGCCTCACTTAGCAACAGAAATTTGAGGCTCAGTTGTGGTCGTAAGTCGAGGACGACCTCTATGTGGAAATTTTTAAAGCTAATCCAATTGCACCATTTTCTAGTGGAATACAGGGGGGGAAAAAAACACTACACAGGGGCAGAAATGACTTGTGTCTGCTTCATGTACTGTATCCTGCTGGGACATGCATTAAAGGAAATTTTGCTCCACAAATATAAAAGATATTTTGGGGCCTCTGAGAGTTTTTTTTCCATCAGGTCATCCTGGATATCCCATCGGGGATATCTCACGTCTGTGTAGATATAAATTTACCAGGTTTATTTCTCTGGGAACTGCTGTACTTGACAGAGGTTACAGCCCTATAGTAGTAGTTCCTTTGGTCTTGAAAGCCGCCTAACCGTTTAAAGCTCTTGAGCGTTTCAATTTTAATTAAAAGAGTTTTACCAACGGAAGCCAAAGGGAGAAGAAAAAAAAAAATCCTTCTGTGGAGAAACAGAAGGGGGATTTCGTCCTTCTGTACTGCAGGATGCTTGGATCTAGCAAACACCACTTAGGTACACAATTAATATGGTTTTCTGTGCCCCGAAGCTGTGCAGCCGTTTGGATTTGATTTCCCAAAAGTGCAAATCTGACTCGGCCTCTGCATGAAACCCAAAGTAATTGGTTTTCCAGGCAAAACCTCACAGTCCCCTTAGCAAGGTTTAGTAAAAAGAAATTGGAATTCTAAGAATTCCAGGGACAGATCTCCTTCCCGTCAACAAGCAATATGCACCAAGTCCTTGACATTCCACTGTTTGCTTAGTGACTGTTTGAAGCTACAATGCCATTGGAAAAAAAAAAAGACTTATGACTGCTTTTCACACTTACAACCGTTGCGGCATCCCTCTGGTGACATCTGCTGTGATTCAATTAATAACGGTGGCGAGAGATGGTAAAATGGGGGCAAAACTCACTTAGCCACTGTTTTGCTTAGCAATGGAAATTTTGGGCTCAGCTGGGGTTGTAAGTTGAGGATTTACCTGTATCAAAAAGTACACTAAGGTGTGTAAAAAAAAAAAAAGGTAGCGTTCTGATTTCACTGTGATGGCTGCCATCTTGCTTTTTTTTGACCCTATCTTGTCAACACCTCCCTTCATGAGGAGATGAGAAAGGGATTAAGTGATCATTTCTCTTACCTGTCCTTTTGTTTTGGGACAGGAAGGGACTGTCCCAAGTTTTGCAGAGAGGAAAAGGACAGAGGTTAATGTCAGTGGTGAGCTTCAAAAATTTTAGCAAAGGGCTGTCTGTCTGGTGGCGGGGTGGGCGTGGCCATGGAGGGCGTGGCCTAGTTGGCCTCCTGCACCACGGCTGGTGGTGGGGGTGTTTTTTCCCTCCCCGGGCTCCAGAGGCTTTCCTCGAGCCTCCAGGACGGTGAAGACGGCATCCCCGAGCTCCGGAGGCTCTTTGGAAGCCGGAAATGGGCCCATTTCCGGCCTTCTTGAACTTCCGGGCGGCTGGTTTTTCACCCTTCCTGAACTCCGTGCGCATCCTGCACTTACTTGCATCCAAAACCGGCCGCATGGGGACTCCTGGGAGGGGAGGGGCAGGGTGGATGGCACCAGCCAGGACTGGGATTTGGGGGTCCTCCAAACTGCACAGTATCTTAGCTAATGGCTCTCCTGAACCCCTGTGAACCCCCAGCAACCCACCCCTGATGTTAGTCCTTCGTGGTAGTTCTTACAAGAAAGCACAACAATGAATTCTAGCTCTAGCTTTATTCTAAAGTTATACTATGCTAGCAGATTTTTTTCAAGTCTGAAAATATTCCTTCCCTCCTTTCTTTTTATTCTCTGGAAAATAAGGAGGGTCCTTTCTGAGATGCTTCCCACACCCCTTTTTCCTTTTGTGGGCAGAACAGGTATTCCTCGGCTTACAACCACAATTGAGTGCGCTTTGGGCACGCGACGACAAAGAGGTTAGCCCTCGCTGCCCTGTGCCATTCGAGACAAGTGGCTGCCCAGTCTCTTCTTAAAAGCTTCCAGTGTTGGAGAGCCACAAGTTCTAGTGGAAAGTCATTCCATTGATTGATTGTTCTCACTGTCAGGAAAGTTCTCCGTAGTTTCAGATTGCTTCTCTCCTTAATTACTTTCTATCCACTGCTTCTTCTTTCAGGTGCTTTGGAAAATAGGTTGGCCCCTTCCTTCTTTGTGGTATCTCCTCAAATATTGGAACATTGCTATCTCGTCATCCTGAGTCCTTCTTTTCATTAAACTAGACATACCCAATTTCTGCAACCGTTCCTCGTATGTTTTAGCCTCCAGCTCCCTGATCATTTCTGTTGCTCTTTTCTGCACTCTTTCCAGAGTTTTTGAAGTGTTCTCTTTCCTTGGTCCCCTCAGCTCATGTTGATTTGGCTTAAAGGTTGATCCAGGGCTAAAGGAGACCCCTTTTCTTCTGATTGAAGGATGGTTAGAAAGTCCCAACACAGCACTGGGAAGGACTCAGAAAAGGCCAAGCCAAAAACAGACAGAGATCGTGTGCACCAAATCCAGATACTAAAAATGCACAATTATAATGGATCTGTGATTTCCTTTATTTGGGGAATTACGTATAGGTTATTATTAATCAGTCATAATACTTTGTGTGTGTACATGTGTGTGATTCCAGTCTCAGTTTTGGGTACAATACTTCTGATCCTTGTCTGATTTAGGGGCGCCACCTCTGTGGTTTACAGCTGCGAAGAGAAAGGATCTCATGTCCAGTATGCTGCCAAAATATTGAAGAAAACGGTAAGTGTAAATCTCTTACTTTCATCAAACACATTTTTTTAATTGGCTTTGTATCCTGCCTTAAGTTGTACTAAGATAAGGCAGCATACAGGGTGCTCCCTTGTATGATTTTCCCCACAATCACTACCATATGAGATGGACTGACCCAAAATCACCTACCCTGCTTTCATGCCTAAGGTGGGACTAGAACTCATAATCTCCTGATGATTGGCCCAAAATCATCTACCCGGCTTTCAGGCCTAAGGCGGGATTAGAACTCATAGTCTCCTGATGATTGGGTCAAAGTCAGCCAGCTGGTTTTCATGCCTAAGGAGGGACCAGAATTCACTGTCTCCTGGTGATTGGGCCAAAGTCACACTATGGGCTTTCATGGCTAAGGTGGGACTAGAACCCCGGGTCTCTTGACTTCTAGCCTGTGCCTGAACAACTAGACCAAACTGCCCTTCTAGTGCTTTTCTGTGTTCCTTACAAAATAGCCTAGGGGAAAATATGAAAACAGAAGAAAATGGATGATTTTCTGCAGTGAGGGACAACCAATCTCTCAAGAAATTAGCATAGCATTGTAAAAGTAGTGGCAGCTGGTCCAATTAGTTGAGAGCAGTTTACTCTGCGTGGCAATATAGGTAATCCCCAACTTATGACCACAATTGGGATCAGAAATCCAGTTGTAAGTCATTGCAGTTATAAATTGAGGCAACCACGTGACCAAATCTGGGGTTTTTGCCTTTTTTTACAGTGGTCATTAAATGAACCAATAGCTTGGGTTTGAAATGAGGGGTCCTTGGTCCATTTTTTTTGCCAGAAACCAGCAAAAATGTCACAAATGGTAGCCAACTGAGGTGCGTTGCAGCTGGTCACAAAGACAAGCCAGTTGCCAAGTGCCCAATATGTGGTCTCTGTCAGGGTTCCGGCAATTGCCCTAATTAAATCATGAGCCTCGAGCCAAGCTTCAAAAGAATCCAAAAGATTTATTAGGAGTAACATGTCGGCATTAAATTCACGGCTGACAGATTTTCAAGGGCAGAAGATCCGGTAGCCTAGCTATAATCTTTGTAACATAAGCGTGGAATGTACTTCTGGTTTTAAACTGCCAAACTGCTCCTTCAGATTTCTGCCCACCCTGTTTATGGCAACTCAAAACAGGCATAGGAATGTTTTACGAGGTGACAGTCTCATTATTTCAGAAGGTGTGTGTGTGACATTTTACAAAGGCCAGAAGAGTTTTTTGCAGGCCATAAAGCTCCCATTCCGAGACCATCGTAATTCGTTCCAAATGATTGTAAAATATAAACAAATTAAGTAACTCTCAGCAACATCTGCAGGTAGAAAGGATCAAAGCCCCGCCCCTTTTATGGGCTAGGCTTGGATTGCAATGCTGTATTCGCCATCTTGTCTGTCATGATTCCCCACCTATATGACGCTGATTGCTCCCCCAGTATTTTCCAATAAAAAGTTCTACTCCTCTGGCTGGTTGCCTGAATCATTTTTAAAGCAGAACTACTAATTCAAGTTTTCTCAGCCTTGGCAATTTTCAAATGTGTGGACTTCAACCCCCAGAATTCCCCAGGCAGCTGGCTGGAGAATTCTAGGAGTTGAAGTCTTCACATCTGCCAAAGTTAAGAAATGTTGTAGTGGGACTTCCGGTTTGAGCTTCTTCAGCGACAGACCAAAACCTTGTATCTGCGAGGCTTCGATCCGTGCTCGCCGCTGGAGTGCCCCGAGCTGGCTGGTTTCGGGGCTGAGCCCCCCCATAGAGGTGGTGAAGAGGGGGGAGACTGCCAGCACATCTCTCCTCCCCAGCTGAGAGCCACATCTCTCCTCCCCAGCTGGCCATTACTTCCTCCTGAAGGCGGTTGCAGCGGTGGTCAGAAATGGCCACCACAAAGAAGAACTCAACCGGAAAAGAATGTGCAGGAGGAAGATAAGAAGAGAAAGTTTTGGTTGACCGGGTCTAACAGCAAAAGCAACAAATAAGGTACCCTGGAATTGAAACTGTTAAGAAACAATAACATTGTTCCCTAAGAAGATTTTTAAGCTGCGAAGGAGAGAGAAAAGGGAAAAGATTTGGTTTTCTCCTTTTCCTATACTGATAGCTAAGAGACTTAAGCAAGAAATTGGAAAAAACTCCACTTTGACATCAATAGGCATTTAATGCTGAAAATAAAAAGTCAAAGGGATAATAAAGATTTCTGGATAATTAAAAGCTTTTGAAAACAGGAAAGGAGAGAAAAAGAATAAAAGGGTAGGATCTGGAAGGGAGGACACTGCTTGGAATTAAAAAAGAACTTACAGCAAAATCTCAACAAGACTTCCAAAAGATACATTCTAACTGAAATACCCCAGGAAGAGAAAGTCAAAAAAGAAATAAGAAGATATAACTTGGGACTATCTGGATTGTTTGATGATTTCTGGATTCTTGGTTATTGTTTTGAATGACTAAAATCAATCCGGTGGTTGTTTAAAACTTTTTAAAATGGCTCCACTTTTAGAAGAACTGAAAATGGAACTTTAAAAGTACAAAGAAGATGCACAAGAAGGGAGAGGTTCTTTTGGCTTCGTATTTCAGTTTTTAGAAATGGAGATTTGGAATTATGAGAAACAACAAGAAATACCTCCAGAACAAGAAAATTGAGACAAAGAAGAAGCCATCTTTAATGAACAAGTAATCTTAGATGGGGGGGGGGGAAGGAAAGGGGGGAAAGAGAATGGAAAGTTTAAGATTGGGAATAACAACTCTGAAAAAAAATAGAGTGAAAAATAAGTATAAAATCAGAAAGCAACAGAAGAGGGAAATGCAGAAGAGAGAATTAGAGAGACAAGGGGGTAAAAAGGGGAGGGAGAAGATGAGAGGGAAGAAAGAAAGAAAAAGAAGTTATAAAGGACAGAAGCAAAATATAGAGAAACAGGGCCTATTTAGAGATAATGGGTGAAAACTTAATGGAAAAAGGGATTCTGCAAAGGTACATAAGATAGTATGGTTATATTAGAAGGAGAAATAATTTTAGAAAATATGAAACAATGTATGATTAAAATGTCTGATAAAATAGCTATCGTAATTCAGTGGAATGCTTGTCAATAAATAAATGTAACAAAAGGTATATTTAATGATTTATAAAACATATGTGAAGAGAAATAAGGGAAAAATTAATTATGGAGATTATATGTGTTTTTAAGGAAGTATGATATTTAATTGAAAAGAAGTGTTAAAGATGTTATGGTTTCAATGATTATTAATGATAGAACTGAACTGGAATGGAATGAGGGTTTATAATTACATATATTTACAATCTTTCTTTTTTTAAAAAAAAGAATATAGTGTGTATTATAAGAATGTGCCAAGCAGAATTCGATTGGAAGTTATGTATTATGTATTATATTGAAGGTCATAAACTTAAGGTATATATTGAAGTTTAAATAAGAGTTGAATGGATGTAATTAAAAGTTATAAAGGTGTCATACTCCAATTAGTAACTACAGGAGAAAATTTGTTTAATGAGAAAAGATAATATGAAATTGAAACAGAACAGACAAAAGTATAAATATAATTATTTGAATTGAGATGAGATAATTAAAATAAAATTGAGAAAATTAAAAGAGGGGAAAAACTATATAGAAAATGTAAAATAGTATAAGATATGGAATAGAATACAAAAAGGAGCATGAAATTGAGTTTTGTGTCTGTATAAAGAAGTTCAACCCGGGACCATGCTATTTTCAAAAAAGATGTACTTGTATTTTGTGTGTGAAAACCCAAATAAAACTTTATATATATAAAAAAGAAACGCTGTAATAAAAACTGCATTTCTATTACTGCATTCTCAGAGTATCAGCCTCTCAGCTGATAAACTGAATGACAAAATCATTACCAAAATCATAAGCAAATTTAATTTTCATTTACTTTAGATTCTCTGACAGCAACAGAATTGTTCATCTTCTTCACTCTGGTAATAACTTTTGGCTTGAAAATTGCATCATATGGAAACTCTTAGTGATTTCCAGACATGGCAATTACCTATCTCCCAGAAATGCATTCAGCGAGAGATGGGAAACTGTAAACATTTACATCATCCTTAAAGCCTATGATTAAAAAAAAAAACACTGAGCCTTAGTCCATGGATAAGTCAAAGTCAATTTTTAAAGTACATATGTACGTACGTACATACGTACATATATTTTATACATACATATATATCATTCTAGTTGCAACATTCTGAGTGCTTTACAGCATATAATGATGGAAATGCACAACAAAATAAATAAAATAAGTTGAACCACCCAAATAGTAATACAGGTAATCCTCAACTTACAACAGTTCGTTTAGTGACCTAAATTACAACAGCACCAAAAAAAAAGTGACTCATCACCGTTTTTCATATTTATGACGGTTGCAGTATTCCGGGGTCATGTGATCATCTTTTGTGACCTGCTGATAAGCAAAGCCAATGGGGAATCCAGACTCACTTAACAACCTGTTCTATTCTAGGCCTTCCCAAATAGCAATTCTGAGTCCCGGCAAAAACCTCTTTTATTACATTAATGTGAATTTATTTCATTCACAGTCAGCCAACGGCTTGGCAAACGATCTTGCAAAGGTGTACTCATACGCTTGGACCTTTATCAATCCGGAAACGCTGCCTGGTAAATAGTTCCATACTCACTGCTGGCGTGGAATGCCTGGGTTATACGGACAAATCCCCATGAGGCTGGAACAAACAAACGATCGAACGAGCGAGTTGTTCCCTGCAAAAGCCCCCTCCCCTTTTGCTTCTCTTTTAATCCTGATGGGAGGGGCCATTCATCGTCCACCTGTAGCCTTACTCCCATATCGGCCCTGAGTTCTTAATTGTGCCTTTCTTTTGGCAGCTCTGCGCATGTGCAGGCTGGGAACCGGTTCCAGAAGCTCCCTCGCCTCACTGCTGTCCAAGCCCAAAGGCAGCTGATGACTGCCAGGCTGCCCTGGCCCCATCTCTGCCTCTGATGCAGAGCCCTCATCTGAGCCTTTCTCAGCCTCCGGGTTCCTCCCCAACCTCCTCACTACTGTCTGACTCTGCTGCCGGCTCCGCCAGCTGCTGGTGGGCCCACATCACAACCGGGTAGTAAGTTGACAACTGCACTGATTCACTTAACAACTGTGGGGAAAATTCACTTAACAAATGTCTCACTTAGCAACAGACATTTTGGGCTCAATTGTGGTTGTTAACCGAGGACTATCTGTTAATCTTCAGAAGTCTATCTCAGTGAAATGGTTTTGACAGTCTTGTAGTAATCTTCAATGGCAGCCCCACAAAGAGTGCATTGTAGTAGTCAAGACACACCCAGATCAAAGCAAGAGCCATTATTGCTGGAACTTCGAGGTCCAGGAAGGACCAACGCCTTCTACCTGATGACCTAGCAAAAGCTATGAATCTAGGAGACATCGCCAGGACACAGAACTGCTCCTTTTTGGGAACTGCCAATAGTCCCTGACTTATGCCCACAATTAGGACAATAATTTCCATTACTTAACAAGGCGATTGTTAAGTGAGTCGCGCCTGATTTTATGACTTTTTTCACTGTTCTTAAGCAAATCACTGCCGTTAAGTGAATCGTAAGCAAATCTGGCTTCCCCGTTGTGTTTGCTAGTTGGAAGCAGCTGGGAAGATCTGGAATGGTGATTGTGTGATCCCAGAATACTGCAACCGTCGTAAATATGTGCCGATTGCCAAACGCCGGGATTTAGATCACATGATCATGGGAATGTCATAAGTGTGAGGCCTGTTCATAAGACTCTTTTTTTTTTAATGCCATTAGAGCTTCAAAACGATCATTAAACAAATGTTGTAAGTCAGAGGTGTCAAACTCAATTTCATTGAGGGCTGCATCAGGGTTGTGTTTGACCTCAGAGGGCTGCGGGGTGGGTGGGCGTGGCCATGGTGGGTGTGGCCAACTCCACATCACTCGTCTCAAGGGCACCACTTTCCTGAGACCAGTGGTGGGATTCAGCATTTTTTTACTACCGGTTCTGTGGGCGTGGCTTGGTGGGCGTGGTGTGGTTTGGTGGGCGTGGCTTGATTTGGCGGGCATGGCAAGATCCCCATTGCAAAATCCCCATTCCTTCTCCACCCCACTAACCTGCTTTCCAGTTCCGTTCTCCTGTGCAGGGCAACCAAAGAAGACCCAGCTGATCAGCTGGGACTCAATGGGAGGCAGAGAAGACATGGGGGCGGGGCCAATCAGAGGTGGTATTTGCCGGTTCTCCAAACTACTCAAAATTTCTGCTACTGGTTTTCTAGAACTGGTCAGAACCTGCTGAATACCACCTTTGCCTGAGACCCTCCCTCGCATTATAATCTTCCTCCCTCCCTCTTAATTTTCCTTTCTTCTTTCCTTCTTTTTTTCTTTATCTTTCCCTTTCTCCTTTACTGTCCCTTCTTGCATGCTCAAATGCAAAAGGGGAAGCATTTCTCCTTTTGTTTTGTTTTTAGTTTGTTTTGCTAGCCCTCGACCAGAAAAAGCATCCCTGTCCCTGTCCCTGAGCTCCGTTTTCACTGGCAGAGGCACCTTGGGCCGGTCCTTCACTCTTTTCAGGCCAGCCCGATCTACGGTTTGAGTTTGACACCCCTGTTGCAAATCAAGGACTGACTGTATGATCTTGGATTGTGATTGATGATGATAATAACAATAGCAATAACAACACAAGTAATAACAGTATTAATAATTTATTAAATGTATATGCCCAATTCTCAACGACTCTAAGCATTTTACAATTGTTAAACCATTTCAAAACAAAGAACAGTGCAAAAGACACAAAACCAGCATCATATAAAAATACAGGGGGTTTTTTCTCTTACTTACAACCATTAGTTTAGTGACCATTTGAAATTACAACGTCACTGAAAAAAAAGTCCTCAAACTTATGACCACCACAGCATCTCCACAATCACGTGATCCAAACTTGGGCATTTGGTAACCAGCATGATTTATGATGGTTGCAGTGTTTTGGAGTCGTGTGATCACTGTTTGCAACTTTCCCAGCCAGGGAAATTTAATGAGTAAAGCCAGGTTCGCTTAATGGCCTCCTGGTTCATTTAACAATTGTAGCGATTCATTTTAACAAGCATTGCAAGAAAGTTATAGAAAGAAATAGAGCTCATTCATCAGTCTGGCATCTGCACTGCATATCAGACATTAATACAATCGAGCGAGTCCAGAAGTATTTCACGAGAAGAGTACTCCGCTCCTCTGCTCACAACAGAATGCCCTACTGTACATCACTAGGCTTGAGATTTTGGGCTTGGACAACCTTGAACTACGCCACCTATGGTTAGACTTAAGCGTAGCACACAAAATTATCTGCTACAATGTCCTACCAGTCAATGACTACTTCAGCTTCAACCACAATACAAGAGCACACAACAGATACAAACTCAATGTAAACAGCTTCAAACTTGATTGCAGAAAGTACGACTTCAGCCACAGAGTGGACTTCATTCCACAGAGTGGAATGGATTACCTGACTCTGTTGTTACATCCTCTAACCCCCACTCCTTTAACCTCAAACTAACCACTATTGACCTCACCCCATTCCTAAGAGGTCTGTAAGGGGCGTGCATAAGTGCACCATCGTGCCTACCGTCCCTGTCCTATTGTCCCCATTTATTCGTACTTATTTCCTGTATCCTTACTCATGTTTATACTTTTATCTATTATCTGGTAAGCAAATGACAAATCAAATCAAATCAAATAAATCAATAAATAATAAAATAAATAAATAATAAAATAAATAAATAATAAAATAAAGTTCATAAAATCAGGCACGGTTTTGCTTAGCAATGGAAATTCTGGTCTTAATTTTGGTTGTAAATTGAGGACTTCTTTTATTCTATAATTGTATATCATCAGCATCTTCATGGTAATTCATTGCAAGCCCACAGGTGAGTTTGAGACTATGGTGGCTGCAAAAGCCTACATGGAGGCCAGGTGAGGAAAAAGTCAAAATTGAATTCATAACCTCACAATCGCAACCATCATTTTGACTTTTAGACACCCCCACTCCCACTACAGATGCCCCAAGACTCTGTGTAAGTTCTCCAGGATGCTCTGGCTTCAAATGTCATTTTAAAACAACCAAATCTCATTATACTAAATTAATTAGCACAAGAGAAGCACGTGTTTACAACAGAAATAACAGAATTATATTCCGTTAATGGAATAACTTCAACCTTAATACTTTTTAAAAAAAGATTAAAGGGCCTGGCAGATTATATTCGAAATGAAGGTTGCTTATATTGTTCAAAAATCATCTTTCTTGCTCTCTTACTAGAAAGAGAAGCTTAATTCACATGTTGTTAAGCCAGCAATCCATTCTGTAAACCATTTTTATATATTTTTTTTCTTCCAATATTTGCAGGTGACTCACCCAACCTTTTGGCTTCCAAAATCCAGAGTTCTCAGTATCTTATTAAATTACAAATAATGGAAATATAGTACTATAGAGAATCACAGACGTGACCTTGGAAAATGTACACGATAGCGGTACATGATTTAATCCCAGGACAGAAATAGAACATTAGAAACAAATTTAAAGTGACTCTGCCTTAACCTTGTAGAAGGAGGGAAGAAAAGGGGAAATCCTGCCAGGCTTCCAAAGATCCTGTTATGACCGATAGTCCTCATTTAACAACCGATCACTTAGTGACTGTTTGAAATTACGACGGCCTTGTAAAAGGTGCTTTAAGGCCACTAAAGTACGTCCAACTTTTGCAGAATGTTGCACCCCTCCCCCCACACTTGCAGGTACATGCTCACAATCAGGGGTTGTCACACTTACAACCAATTGGCAAGTGCCCCACAATCATGTGATCACTATTTGCAATCTTCTCTGCTGGCTTCCCCAGAAAGTCAGTGGGGAAACCAGCGGGAAAGATCGCAAGCTGACGGTGTCTGCCAAGAGGACTACCTCTCATCTTTTGGAGCTAGCTGAAAGTGGTCCCTGCCAATCCATGCCTGCTTGGATCTCAGCAGCCAAAATCCGAGCAGATATGAAGCTCAAAATCCCTCTTGAGAGATGCAGAGAAATTTCTTAGCGGTATTTAGGAGCTGAGGACTTGGCAGCACAAGAAAACAAGAGCCAAGGTGTCAGATTCGTGGATCTGCCATTCTTCAATGGGGGAGTTGGTACAAGTAATCCTTTTTTGATGTAACCTGATATCTTAAGTCTTGTATTCAATCTGTATAACTTGCATATGATATACAAGTGTGGACTGGAGCCCAGATGCCTGGAAACTTGTCACCTCTTGGAGAGATAGCAAGAGGAGAAGGGTCCATAAAAATTCCAGCTCCGAAAGAAACTTCCTGGGAAACTTTTCTCAGCTACGTTCCCAGAAAACCAGGAGCGGAAATTAACACGTTGCTTCTTTGTATTGACGAAATCCACATCAGACTAAGGGGGGGGGTTCTAACTCTCTCTACCTATGCTGTATGCCTGGAGGCATATCAGACCCTGCTTTGAGTAATACCTGGATAGCTTCATTTTCACAATAAAGAATTCCTTTTGAAATACCCAGCTTTCAGAAGTTCATTCTTATCGATTGAAGGGAAGAGTCTGGGCCTCACACACGGACTTAATAGCCGACCATCAACATCCCAAACAACAAATAAACAGCCACACACAACCAGGCACCACATAAATACTATGCATAAAATAGCCCAAGTTCAGAAGACTAAAACCAAAAGTTTTTTTTTTTTTTTACAGGAGGCAACTGGACTTTCTTGTTTTTTTTTCTTTTGAAGATGTTTCACTTCTCATCCAAGAAGCTTCTTCAGCTCCGACACAGGATAGTGGGGAATGGAAGACAAACATCCTGTCAGAGCTGAAAAAGCTTTTTGGATGAAAAGCAAAACGCCTTCAAAAGAAAAAACAAGAAAGTTCGGCTGCTTCCTGAAAAAAAAAAAAAGTACCTTTGGAGCAACCATGACCTGGATGACTGAGAATCTCTACAAACAGAAGATTAAATCTCTGGTCCTGGTGACCAACCCAGATTGGATCCTATAATATTATCCTGGGACATATATTTTTGCCTTCATTTGATGCAGAGAAAGCCCCCAGCACCATGCCTGCTTGAACCTCAGCAACTGAAATCATGCATGGACCTTAAAATCCCTCTCTCCTCACTTTTATGGAGAGCCACACACAGAGATAGGGAGAGAAGGATTTTAAGCAGAGGTGGCATTCAGCAGGTTCTGACCAGTTCTGGAGTACACCTGGTAGTGGAAATTTTGAGCAGTTGGGAGAACCAGAAAATCCCACCTCTGACTGGCCCTGCCCCCATCTCTTCTCTGCCTCCCATTGAGTCCCAGCTGGTCCGCTGGGTCTCCTTTGGTTGCCCTGCACAGGAGAATGGAGCTGGAAAGCAGGTTAGTGGGGTGGGGAGGGAATGAGGATTTTGCAGTATCCTTCCCCTGCCACGCCCACCAAGCCACACGCACAGAGACTGGTAGTAAAAAAATTTGAATCCCACCACTGATTTTAAGAGCCATACGTGCTATAAATGTGTTCAAAATCCCTCCCTCCCTGCAACTCCATAAGCAGAGAGAAGGGGTCTGTTTACTTAATGACCCATGAGATCACTTAATGACTGCAACAGTGATTGTGGTCATTGAGCTAAGCAGTCATGTGGGCATCTTGCTTAATGACCTCCTTGCTCAGCAACCAAACTCATGCGTTTTTCTTAGCTGTTGTTAGCGCTTAAGATACTGCTGTGATTCAATTAACTGTGGCAAGAAAGATCGTAAAATGGGGCAAAATTCAGGGTTTCTGTTGCTTAGCAACAGAAACGTTGGGGTCAATTGTGGTTGTAAATCGAGGCCTAGTTGTATTTACTGTTAAGTAATGCTAACATAATAGCCAATGGGGAAAGCAAAGGTCAGAATCTTGTAGCTATGACTTCTAGTCTGGCCTTAAAAGCACAAGGGCAGCTGGGTGTCTCTGGGCCAGTCATTTTCTCTCAGCCAGAGGAAGGAGGCAAATGGCAAAATCATTTCTGAAAAACCTTGCCAAAAAAACCTGCAGGGACTTGCCCAGATAGTCTTCCTTTTCCTCAACCCTAGCATAACCCAGTACAGGTAGTCCTTGACTTACAACAGTTCATTTCGTGACCGAAGTTACAACGTCCCTAAAAAAAGTTATTTATGACCACTTGTCACACTTATGACCGTTGCAGCATCCTCATGCTCACGTGACCAAGATTTGGACACTGGGCAACTGACTCATATTTATGACGGTTGCAGTGTACCCAGATCATGTGAACGCATTTTGTGACCTTCTGACAAGCAAAGTCAATGGGGAAGCCAGATTCACTGAACAACCGGGTTATTAACAACAAATGCAATGTTTCACTTAACGGCTGTGGCCAGAAAAGTCGTAAAATGGGGTGAAACTCACTTCACAAACATCTCACATAGCAACATAAATGTTGGGCTCAATTATGGTCATAATTTGAGGACCACCTGTATAACAACATTATTGTAAATGTTATTCTTTGCAGATTGACAAGAAAATTGTCAGAACTGAAATTGGAGTTTTGCTGAGGCTCTCCCATCCAAATATTGTAAGTAACTATTCTCTGTAGTATTTAAAATGGTTAGCTTGCATTGGTAATCACATTTAGTTTGCTTTTGTGACACATTGAGGTTTTTTTTTCCCCGTCTCCTGATTTCCTGTTGCCGAGCGTCCAAAATACAGTTATGTGACTGTTGGGCAGTCCAACTGTGAGAACTTCAAATCTGGGCCATAAATAACCCTGGGGAGGTCCGTCACAACTCTGAACGGTCACTAAGCTGTAGTCCCAACAGTTGCGTTACTCTTTCCTCACAGAGAGCTGCTTCAGCCACTGTCTCTTTTTGGGTTCAGCCACTGTCTCTTTTTGGGTTTAGATAACATTTATTGTCATGTTTTCCTGAGGGCACCCTGGCACGCATTAAAAATGAAATTCTGTTACCTGCTTTCAAAAGTGTACACATACATAGCACACATATGCACATGCTATATACATACATACATATACAGACCCGTACATATAAATACATGCAGGAGTGGGATCCGACTGGTGTAACTACTGGTTTGGTGGCTATGTGTCGCGCGCACATGTGTGCTTCGTGCGCATGTGCGCCAGATGAGTGCGTGCAATTAACAAACTGCTGAGCTACCCGGACAGCTGAGCAGCGCTGCGCATGGGTGTGCAGCATTTGAAAAAGCACTTTTTCCCTGCTTTTTCAACCACTGCTGTGCTGTGCAAAGCAATTGAGGTTGAAAAAGCAGGAAATAAAGGACAAGTAAGATCCTGGGCGGGTGGGTGGGCCAAAACAGCAGCAAACACAGAACTGGTTTTGTGTCTGCTGCTCTTCAGAGCTATTGGTTCTACAGAGCCAGACAGAACCAGTAGAACCCCACCCCTGAATAAATACATACATACATACATACATACATACATACATACGTAATATAATGTATATATTAATCACTGTCCATCTTTTACACCACTTCCGGCTCTAAAGTACAATATTCCTCTTCAGTCCAAGAGACCATAACCTTCCTATATTATGGCTTTATTAAAGTGGCATTTCTATTATCAATTCCCTTCCTAATTATTCCAAACATGGAATCCTTTTTAATACATTGCAAGCCACCCAGTGTCACATGACAGCAAGATGGGCAGCAAATAAATTTAATCAATAAATAAAATATAGCTGTTGCATTCTGAATTTTCATTTAGATGTCCAATATAACACCAAGATCATGATCACTCTGTCTGTCTGTCTATCTATCTATCTATCTATCTATCTATCTATCTATCTATCTATCTATCTATCTTTTATCCATATATTAATGTATAATCAGATAGATACATCATCTATTTTTCTAACAATCATTTATCTTCTATCCTCTTTTTAATCATCTCTCTCACTCTCTCTCTCCCTCCCTCTTCTTTAGCAAAATGACTGATTCTATGCAGGGCCCCTGAGAATATACCAACACTATGAATTTCTTTCTCCTACATAGTTTCCAGTCTACCGTAGTTTCTTGCACGAACAATAAAATCTCAGCTTTTCTTTGTTCTTTGTTTTTAAAATCAAGGTTGTTTTTTTCTCCTCTGTACAAATTTCTTTGTTTGTTTAAAGTTCCATGAAAAAAAGAGGGAGAAGATGAGAACTTTCATTTCATTGTTTATCCTTGCGACGTGTAATTTTCCCTTCTGCTGCCAGTGTTCAGCTGATAGGAAGTGATAATAGGATTGCAAACTTTTGAAGTTAATAAGAAAAAGATTGCAGGGCCATGTATTAGAAGGAAACATTAAGCCTCTTCCTGGTGTGACTGGTATTGTAGGATCACTGAATGAAGCACCATGAACTGGGAAAGTAATGATTAAAGTGGTATGAAATTCACAGTGTCACTAACATCTTAAGAAACTATTATGGAACAATTTTCTGGGAGGGAGGAAGGGTTAGCCAGAAAGAAAAAAAATTGAAAGGTGGTTGCAAATATTTCCCTCTCCCTAATAGGCTGTGGGTGTTAGCTTCATTGTATTGTCGTAAAGAATACAAAAAGCTGTGATTTCAGGGTGCCTGGACAGCTGGGAATCTTTCAATAATCTTGTGATTTACTTCCTTTGTTGCTAAGCCTAAGCCTCAAAAAATTAAACCTTTTGACGTCTGTTTAGTATATTTAGGTCAAATGTATGATATTCATGTACTGTATATTTATAAAAAATATAAAAATGTATGACATATTTACTGGCTAAAAACTCATCAAACTTGCTTCCAGGCAACATTTTTAAAGAATGGTTTATGCCTTCCATTGATTTTTGAGTTGCAGTTATGCAGCGTGTATAGTGCTTCCTAGAAGCTGTGTGTATGGCTGTTGGTTTCAATTGTACTGCAGAGGTGGTATTCAGCAGGTTCTGACCAGTTCTGGAGAACCAGTAGTGGAAATTTGGAGTAGCTTGGAGAACCGGCAAATCCCACCTCTGACTATTCTCTGCCTCCCATTGAGTCCCAGCTGATCGGCTGGGTCTCCTTTGGTTACCCTGCACAGGAGAACAGAGCTGGAAAGCAGGTTAGTGGGGTGGGGAGCGAATGGGATTTTGCAATATCCTTCCCCTGCTGTGCCCACCAAGCCATGCCCACAGAACCGGTAGTAAAAAAATTTGAATCCCACCACTGTTGTACTGAGTCTTTTTTTTCCCCTCATAATACACTACGTTGTTCTTTCCAACCAACACCTTGCAATGATCCACAGCTGATGATGGATTACAGGTAGACCTCGACTTAACAAGCATAACTGAACCCAACATTTCGGGTTGCTAAGCAAGGCCGTGACTTCTGCCCCATTTTATGGCCGTTTTTTTGCCACAGTTGTTAAGTGCAGTTCTTAAGTGAGTCGTGTGGTCATTAAACAAATCCGGCTCCCCACCCCACTGGCTTTGCTTGTCGAAAGCTGGCTGGGAAAGTTACAGATGGTGATCACAGGGAACAACGCAACTGTCATAAATACAGGCCAGTTATCAAACACCTGAATTTTGATCGCATGACCATGAGGATGCTGCAATGGTCATTATTTTCAGTGCTGTTGTAATTTTGAACAGTCACTAGGCAAATGGTTGTAACTCAAGGATTAGCTGTCAAGTTGGTGTCGACTCTTAGCATCCACACAGAAATCTCCACCTGGCCCATCACAACACTCAACATCACTGTAACAGAGTCCTTCTACTTTGCGGCTTGTCCTGTTTTCCTTCTCTTTTCTTCCAGCTTTCCCAGAATTAGAGCCTCCACTAAGGAGCCAAGCCTTTGCTTAATGCATCCATCTATATATATATATATAAAAGCGAAATACCATTCATGCATCATCACAAAATCTCCAGAACTGTAAAGCCTACAAATTTGAAATTTGGCACGTATGTTCCTCTTGGCTTCTAGGTGCTTACTAAGAAAGGATTTGTCAAAATGATCATCAGAGCGTTAGTATTTCATATATTATTATTAACACGCTCTGATGCTAAGGAGTTCTACTCCCTCTCCCCACCTGAAAAGAAATCTGTTCCAAATGCAAAACACAAGCAGAGGAGAGGAAGTTCAGTTTCAGATTTAGTTTCACAGCAGCAAGCAGAGTTAGTACAGACCAGTTGAGCTAAGCCACGCCCAGGCTCCTTGCTGTCTCCTTGATCACACAGCAAATACTGTTTCAGTTTCCAAACAGCCCTCAATTCTCTCATATTGACAGGACGCTAGCCAGATAAATACCAATGGAAGCTTGTAGGCTGAGACACAATTTTCCCCCTTGTTTTCCTCCCCCAAAACTAAGCCTGATCACATAGTTTCATAGCGAAGCACGGGTATAGAGCTAGTAGTACAATAATTTGGTCATCTGTGCCATGAGTGAGACCTCTGACTTGGTTTGGTTAATGATCCATTTATTTTTAGCCTGTCCATAATAGGCTAAATTCAAAAGCATCAATCCTCTTCCTATTCCACTTCTTCAAAATCCAATTTTTGTTTCCATAATGGGTGACAGTAAATAGTATTGCTTGCTTTAGGTGTTTACAGGTAGTCCTCAGCTTATGACCATTACAGAGCACAGATTTTCTGTCACATATCATGACAGTCGTAAGTCAAGTCAGCCATGTTACCAACCTGATTTATATATATATGTGTGTGTGTATGTATGTGTATGCATATATATGTATGTATGTATGTATACACACACACACACACACACACACACACACACACACACACATATATATATATACACACACACACACACACACATATATACATATTTGTTTTCTTAAGTTTTCGCGGGTACTTACATGTATGGCATTCAGCTTTGTTTGGGTATTTTCCCACGTCTCAGGTTAGTCTTAGTTGCTGGAGGATTTGAGCTGGTGAGCTGTGATCCTGCTGTTTGGCTTCACGTTTGTGGTCATGCCACATCTTCATGGTGGGCATCAGTTCGCTTCATGTATGGGTCGGAGGGGTTTGAAGCGGGTAGTGATGCAGCTGCGGTACGGCTTCTGGTCCGTGGTCGTGTCTCATCTTCTGTGTGGGTGTGAGTCTGCTTTCTACATGGAAGTGTGGTAGTAGCATCTTGTGTGGCCCTCGTGCGTGTGGGGTCTGGTGTCAATCTTCATGTTAGGTACTCGTTTGTTCACAAATGTTTATCTATGGGATGGGTTTAGGTTTGAGTCTGGTGAGGGAGAATGGTGGTGGTGTCATGTGTTTTTTGGGTCCGGTGTTGGTTTTCGTGGCTGGGACTCGTTTGTTGATAAGGGCTAGTTTCCAGATGTCTGGTAGGTGGGAGGCATCGTCCTGTTTATTCATGTTATGGAGGTGTTTCTCTATTTCGATGGCTTCCCTGATTATTCTCTTGTTGAAGTGTTCAGTATTGGAGATTAATTTGGTTCCCTCAAAATTAATTTCATGTCCTGTGGCTTTAAGGTGCTGGAAAAGGGAGGAAATATTTTCTTCTTTTCTGACAGCGTTTTTGTGTTCTGCAATGCGTGTATTTATTCTCCTGTTGGTTTGTCCAATGTATGTGGCTGGGCAATTGTTGCATGGTATTTCATAAACTCCTTGGTTTTCTAGCTGGATCTTGTCTTTGGGGTTTCTTAGGATGTTGGCTATTTTTTGGTCAGTGCTGAAGGCTGTCCTGATATTGTGTTTGAGGAGAATTTTGCTGATTTTATCTGTGGTGCCTTTGATGTAGGGGAGGAGGGCGATACCATTGTCCTGTTCTGTGTCTCGGTTTCTAGGGTGTGTCTCCCTTAGGATTAGGTTGGTAATTGTGCTTCTTTGGAATCTGTTGGAAATTAATACGTTAGTGAGGGTGTGTAATTGTGTTCTCAGGTGCTCTTTGTCAGCTAGGTGTTTGGTTCTGGAGATGAGGGTCTTGGCTACGGAGTTGATCTGTGCAGGGTGGTGATGGGATTGTGCGTTTAAGTAGCGGTTGGTGTGTGTTTTCTTCCGGTGGATGGTATGTCCTAGGGAGCCATTGGTTTTTTTGTAAATTAGGATGTCCACGAAGGGAAACAGAAGCCAACAACCAACTTCCAACAAAGGTCATTTCGTGAATGCAGTGATCATAAAGCAAACACAACAGTCATTAAGCAAATATCGTGGTCTCCCATACAATCACTCTCCTAAATAGATAATTCCCATAGCACTCTCTTATGTCTAAGGATATCCAAGCATGTAATAGGACTGTACTACTATTACCCTTCTCATCTTTCCTATTATCTACTCCTGTTTGTATCTTATGATTTATTATTTTGTTGCTTATATGTACACTGAGAGTTTATGTACTGGAGACAAATTCCTTTTGTGTGTCCAATCATACTTGGCCAATAAAGAACTATTCCATTCCGTTCCATTCCATTCCATTCTATTCTATTCCATTCCAAACACATTATCAGAAATTGACTTGATTGCCAAAAACCCAAAGTGAGATCTCTTGATTACAGGGGGGCAACCATCGAACTTTGAATCTGGGTCATAAGTACATTTTTGAGGAGTATGTTGTAACCTTAAATGGTTGCTAAGTAAATTGTTGTATGTCGAGGACTACCTGTATATAAAACCTTCCTGAGCTATATATAGACCTTCACTTAGTTTTCCACAATGCCTTTAACTTTACTTCTTGCAGTATCTCTTACACACCATTGTTCTGGGTTAGAGCAGAAATTCCACTGAAGGACATATTATTTGTGGTCTCCTAATAGAAAGACACAGCTGGTAATTCAGTTTGGACTTTTAAATATAAATTAGCAGTTTCTTTTAAAAAAATCAAATCAGAACAGCTTATGTGTCTGACTCATTATTGGTGAGAAAATTATGCAATTTGCATCTGAATGAAAACTGATCTAATATCAGCTTTTTGCAGCAAAATTCCCAAAATAAAACTGAATCATCATTTTAAATTCCCAGCTCTCCAAATGTGCCAGGTTAAAAAGAATATTTGAGAAAAAAGGGGGAAAAAACTGTTAAGGAAAATTGTTTGCAAAAGAGGAAAAAAAGGCAAACAAAATGTGTATAAAGCTAATAGAACGAAACAGAATAGAATTCTTTATTGGCCAAGTGTGATTGGACACACAAGAAGTTTTTCCCCAGTGCATAAGCTCTCAGTGTACACACAAGCAACAAGTGATAAATCATGATTATAATCATAAAAATACATCTTATCTTATATTTAGAGAAAGTGTACTACATATAGCCCTTCACTTACAACCATTTTAGTGACTGATTGAAATACCATGGCACTGAAAAAAGTGATGTATGACCAATCCTCGTACTTATGACTGTCACAGCATCTTCACAATCACATGATCAAAATTTGTGTGCTTGGCAATCGACATGCATTTATTCCTGAGGACATGAAATTGCTATTTACAATCTTCCCAGCAGGCTTCCAACAAGCAAGGCCAATGGGGAAAACTGCATTTGCTTAACAATTCCATGTTTCACTTAACAACTGCAGTGATTCACTTAACATCCATGCTCCAAAAGCAGGTGCGGCTCACTTAACAACCAATTTGCTTAACAATAGAAAATGTGGTCCCCATTGTGATTATTAAGTTGAGGCTCACCTGTACTATGGACAGAGATTTTAGTGTGGTTTTGAAAATATTCTTAATTTCAACCCAAAGGTCACAATGAACTTTCAAAATTGATAAACCTCAATTTGCCAACCTCTAATGTGGACACATATAAAGTCATAAAATCAAGCAGATTAAAGTTTCTTTCCACATGATATCTTTGAATGGACAGTTGTCAGTGGTGTCTGGGCATGCAAAAGTGTAAATATTCAGAATTTCCATGGCTTTTTCCTCATTTCTGCAAAGCTTTTAGATCAAAGTTATTCATCCTTCTTTATTTCTTCCCACTTGCTTTTAGATCAAACTCAAAGACATCTTCGAAACCCCCACAGAGATCACACTGATCCTTGAGTTGGTGACTGGTGGTGAGCTGTTTGACAGGTAACACAGGAGAAACCTTGGCTTAATTGGCAGATTCTTAATTAAGGATGACTAATTGAACAAAGAAAAGGAGAGTAATTTGTTACCATGGGGAAAAGATGTGTGGGATGCAGGAAAGGTGCTTGGTTTAATTCACAACCAATCTCTAAACTCTTAATTCCCTTAGCTTGCCTTCTACCCTGTTGCTTTCTGGCTTCAGCTCTTGCTAAAATGGAGATAGTTTATTTATTTTTATATAGAATTGATGGACATAAATATGCCTGCACCAGCCAGGCTTCCTTGATTGACCTTTGTTTAAGTTTTTTTTTTTTAGTTTTTTTACCTACAGAGCTAAGGGGGAAATGACCAGTTGCGAATGAAAATGAGTAATTCCAACATTGTGTGAGTTTTCAAATAGCTTGTAGCATCACCTACAACCTAAAGTCCTTCTTGGAAAATAAATATGATGGGTGGCCATGACCCATTGGGATGGGGAATTAATCATGATGTTTGAGAATGGCCATTGCGAGCCAGACATGAAATGAAAATACGAAATGGATGGCAGCAAGAGGACTAGAATTAGCCACTGATGTCAAGGAAAAAAAGCCAAGTCACTGAGTAATTCCATAAGAAGCCAGATAAATTTCCATGAATATCTACTCATTATTAGAGATTAAGAGTAACCAACAAGAGCAATCACGAGGATATGTGTTAAGAAAGTTTTTTTCCCCCTTCATGCCTGGTTTTGGCTGATTTTGAAAAGCTAATTGGGATCAAGCCTGGTTAGTTGTGGATAAGAGACCACCAGGAAATCAGGGCTCTAGGGAATTTGAAAAAAATATCCCGCAAAGCAAATGTTGCCCCTCTCTTCCAGATAAATTCCGTCCCTCTTGTTTTTTGTGAATATTTAACTTGGGGGGTGGGGGGAGCATAAAAAATCAAGCCAAAGCCCCCATCCTCTTTTTAAATGTGTGATGCTGTTAGCCCTTTGAGGAAGTGGTAGTCCAGACAAGAAGCACAACAATAAGTATCAACTCTACCTTTATTGTAAGGTTGTGTTAATAGAATCTTGCAAATCTAAAAATATTTCTCTCTTCCTTTCCTTTTACTCCCCCCCCCCCCCCCCCAAAAAAAACAGAAGGGTCCTTTCTGTGAAGCTTTCCATGCCCTTCCTCTATCTGTGGGCTGAGATATCTTTGCTATGTTGATTATCTAGGCTGCAGCTCTTTCTTCTCTCTCCCAATGCCTTTTGCCTCTAAGTCTTTCCCTTCTGTCCCCCAAGGCCTTTTCCTTCTGCCCCAATATCTTCCTTTCTGTCTCCCATGGTTTTCTCTTCTGTCTCCCAAGGCCTTTTTCTTCTGCCACTAATACATTTCCTTCTGTCTCCCAAGGCCTTTCCTTCTTTCCCCAAGACCTTCCCTTCTGTCTCTCAAGGTCTTTTCCTTCTGGCCCTAATACCTTCCCTTCTGTCTCCCAAGGCCTTTTTCTTCTGCCCCCAAGATGTTCCCTTCTGTCTCCCAAGGTTTTCCCTGCCATTTCCCAAGGCCTATGGAGGTTCTCCCTCATACAGGAAGAATAAGAAATAAAGAGAATCACTTCTTTCAAAATGTTGTTCATTGGCATTTTTTTTTTTAAAAAGACTTGAATTGAACAGATTGCTCTATTAAACTATACAGTCCTGGGACAGAGAATCAGGGAGGAGGCAATGTGTGAATGGTTGCCTAGCAAACCCTGTGGTTCTCCCTTTTCCATCCACCAGGAAGAGGAGTGCGCCGGTTGCCTAGCAACCAGCCATTCCTGCCCTCTCTGCTGCAAAGCTTCCCAGCCTCCTCCTCCTCCTCATATCACACATTAAAGCAGAAAAGAAACTAGTACACCCACAGTCTTATTTATTTTTAAGTATTCCCCCCCCCCGCCCCCAGCAGATTTACAGGCTGGCAACAGGGCTGGCTGTGCAGAGTGAAGGCATACATATATATATATATATATACATACATACACACACACACACACACACATACATACACTGCTCAAAAAAATAAAGGGAACACTTAAACAACACAATGTAACTCCAAGTCAATCACACTTCTGTGAAATCAAACTGTCCACTTAGGTAGCAACACTGATTGAAAATCAATTTCACATGCTGTTGTGCAAATGGAATAAACAACAGGTGGAAAGCATAGGCAGTTAGCAAGACTTCCCCAATAAAGGAGTGGTTCTGCAGGTGGTGACCACAGACCACTTCTCAGTTCTTACGCTTTCTGGCTGATGGTTTGGTCACTTTTGAATGCTGGCGGTGCTTTCATTCTAGTGGTAGCATGAGACGGAGTCTACAACCCACACAAGTGGCTCAGGTAGTGCAGCTCATTCAGGATGGCACATCAATGCGAGCTGTGGCAAGAAGGTTTGCTGTGTCTGTCAGCGTAGTGTCCAGAGCATGGAGGCGCTACCAGGAGACAGGCCAGTACATCAGGAGATGTGGAGGAGGCCGTAGGAGGGCAACAACCCAGCATCAGGACTGCTACCTCCACCTTTGTGCAAGGAGGGACAGGAGGAACACTGCCAGAGCCCTGCAAAATTACCTCCAGCGGGCCACAAATGTGCATGTGGCTGCTCAAACTGTCAGAAACAGACTCCATGAAGGTGGTATGAGGTCCCGATGTCCACAGGTGGGGGTTGTGCTTACAGCCCAACACCTTGCAGGACGTTTGGCATTTGCCAGAGAACACCAAGATTGGCAAATTCGCCACTGGTACCCTGTGCTCTTCACAGATGAAAGCAGGTTCACACTGAGCACATGTGACAGGGTCTGGAGACACCATGGAGAATGTTCTGCTGCCTGCAACATCCTCCAACATGACCGGTTTGGCAGTGGGTCAGTAATGGTGTGGGGTGGCATTTCTTTAGGGGGCCGCACAGCTCTCCATGTGCTCGCCAGAGGTAGCCTGACTGCCATTAAGTACCGAGATGAGATCCTCAGACCCCTTGTGAGACCATATGCTGGTGCAGTTGGTCCTGGGTTCCTCCTAATGCAAGACAATGCTAGACCTCATGTGGCTGGAGTGTGTCAGCAGTTCCTGCAAGATGAAGGCATTGATGCTATGGACTGGCCCGCCCATTCCCCAGACCTGAATCCAATTGAGCACATTTGGGACATCGTGTCTCGCTCCATCCACCAACGCCACGTTGCACCACAGGAGTTGGGGGATACTGTCCAGGAGTTGGGGGATACTTTAGTCCAGGTGTGGGAGGAGATCCCTCAGGAGACCATCCACCACCTCATCAGGAGCATACAGGCACGTGGAGGCCACATACACTACTGAGCCTCATTTTGACTTGTTTTAAGGACATTACATCAAAGTTGGATCAGCCTGTAGCGTTTTTTTCCACTTTAATTTTGAGTGTAACTCCAAATCCAGACCTCCATGGGTTGCTAAGTTTGATTTCCATTGATAATTTTTGTGTAATTTTGTTGTCAGCACATTCAACTATGTAATGAACGAAGTATTTAATAAGAATATTTCATTCATTCAGATCTAGGATGTCTTATTTTTGTGTTCCCTTTATTTTTTTGAGCAGTGTATATTAAAAACAAAAAACCTGCATGCTGTTTCTTCTCTACAGGATTGTGGAGAGGGGATTTTACAGCGAAAGGGATGCAGCCCACGTGGTGAAACAGATCCTGGAAGCTGTCTCCGTAAGCCTTTCTTTTTCTGGATTCCTTGTCCTTGCATCTGTTTTGGAGGGTAGAATTCTGGTTGCCAAGGAAATGGAAATATAAATTTTGCCACCTTTCAAAGGCCCCCTTTCTGTTAACTGGAATTTCGTAGGCAGGCACACAATCAAGGTCTCTGCTTTTCATGGATCTATGCAAGAGTGCCACTCGGATGGTGGGAGGTTTGTTGGTGTGTAGTTAATTTTTTTTTTTTTGAAGTTATGACTTCATTTTTTCCAATGTTCAATTGATATTATCTTTGAAAGCTCCCCTTGTCTGAGCTCTGAAACCAGCAACTTGTGGACACCAGCGGTTTCCCTACGTTGGTAGTAATAATAATAAACAGTGGACATTCCACTAGCTGGGGGTAGAATAGAGGATAGCAGAATAGAGGAGAAAGAACTGGAGAAAATCACAAATTATAAAGACTTGCAAAGAAAAGTAGAACAACTGGGGCAAAAGAAAACAATAATAGGCCCAATAATTGGCGCCGAAAGAAAGGGAAAGATGCAGAGAAAAAGGAAGTAAAGATGAAAAAGGCAGCTGAGAATCCTCTATATCAGTGTTTCTCAGCCTCCGGGGTGGGGAATTCTGGGAGTTGAAGTCCACACATCTTAAACTTGCTGAGGTTAAGAAATGCTGTTTTGCATGAGGTAAGAATACAGTTTCTGTGAATCCCAGTTTGCAGCAGTCAGGGATCGTGAAAATCATCTGTTTATCCAACTGTCCTCTAGTCAAAATATCTAAAATTATTGACATTCTATTCATAGAGTATAGACTGATGTACACAATATTTTTATTGTAGTTGCACAGGGCTGATTGAGAGAATAGGATCTCAGTATGCAGGGGTGAATATTTTCTTCCCTCAGACAACCAGCTATCTCTTCAATAATTAGAAATGAAGAATAAATTTCCCACCAAATTGACTCCCTCTTCTGTCAAATCCTGGAACTTTCTCTGACCCCATTACAAGTAGTCCTCGCTTTGCAAATGCTCATTTAGTGGCCGTTCAAAGTTACCATGGCTCTGAAAAAAGAGATTTATGACCTTGTCTCAAAAAGTAACAACGCTCTGTGACGGCATTCTGGACACATGACCACAGAAATGTCTTCAGACATCGTTGGCTCAGTGGCTTGAAAAGGACATGAGCACTTCCCCCTAAATTCCATAACGACTAGCAGAGCAAAATCCACAGAGATTTTTCCTCACACTTATGACCGTCGCAGCATCCCCATACATGATCAAAATTTGAGTGCTTGGCATTAAGCATGGTTGCAGCATCCCGGGGTCATGTGATTGCCATTTGTGACCTTCCCAGACAGATTATGAAAGGTAAAGTCAATGGGAAAAGCTGGATTCACTTAATGACCTCACAATTCACTTAACAACTACAGGAATGTGCTTAACAAGGGTGGCAAAAAAGGTCATAAAAATTGGGCACAATTCACTTAGTAACCACTCTGCTTTACTGATTAGATTGAGAGATCTTTATAGAAATGACTAGTTGATATTATCATGAAAAAACAAGTTGTGGTTTGATGTTAATGTTTTATTTTACTGCAAAAGAAGGAGACGGAGGTCAATGCTTCTTTTTCGTTTTCTCAACCCTTCCTCACTTCTCCTTCCCCTCATTGTTTTCCTATTTACTTTTCTATTTTGTATCTTGTCTTATCCTATAACTCAATAAAAGGTTAAATGGAACAAGTACTCTGCTCAATAAAGGAAGTTCTGATCCCAATTGTGGTTTGTAAGTTGAGGACTATCTGTAAATAGTTTTGCTCCGAGTTAAAGCTAACGCACCCAATCTAGGAGAATACTTGGCTGTATAATTTCCCCTGGGATTTGGTTGCGACTGAGTGCTGTCTTGGAAAATTACTATGGGTGATTTCCAATTTAGTTTTCTCCCAGCACACACCCAGTCGATCTCTGCGCTCAGATCACAATGAGCGCATGCGTGCTCAGTTCAGTGAGCCAAAATAGAGCTTGAGGGTTATTTATAAAACATCAGCAAAGATTTTTTTTAAAATTAACTGGCAAAACAGGATAAAATGCAGGCAAATCAGTGAGCGTGAGAGAGAGAGAGAGAGACGAACAAGAATTGACCTCAAAATAAATTGAAATTTCCTGAGCCAGTGATAATAGTCCTGAGGGTAATTAACGTGGAGAGTAACAGAGTGCCCTATGGCTATTTCAGCCCTAATTATGTATATCGCTGCAGTAGAATCAAGATGGAAAGTAGGACATCGGGTGATCCTTTCTCTATTTTGCACCATCAAAGAAACTATTTGATGGACTGCAGTGATAGATCCAACATGCCAAAGGCAAACTCCTTCTAGGCTAAAGAACTCGAGGGAGAAATTGGAACAGATAAGACAGCACTAGAACAGATTCAAAACCGCACTAAACCATTTATTGGGATTAACTTGATTTGAAAAATCATGATTTACAAGTACAGACAGTCCTCGACTTACAACAGTTCATTTAGTGGCTGTTCAAAGTTACAAGGGCACTGAAAAAAGTGAGTTATGACCACTTTTCACACTTACGACCATTGCAGCATCCCCCCGGTCACGTGATCAAAATTCAGGTGCTTGGCCACTGGCTCGTATTTATGATGGTTGCAGTGTCCCTGGGGTCACGTGATCACCTTTTGCGACCTTCTGCCAAGCAAAGTCAATGGGGAATCCAGATTCACTTAACAACCATGTTACTAATCTAATAAATGCAATGATTCACTTAACAACTATGGCAAGAAAAATCTTAAAAGGGGGCAAATTCAGTTAACAAATGTTTTACTTAGGGCTCAATTGAGTTCGCAACTTGAGGAGTACCTGTAATCCTCCAGTTATAACCAGGCATTTAGTGACTGCTTGATATTGTAATAGAATAGATCCGTGGTGGCAAAGGTATGGCACGCGTGCCAGAGGTGGCATACAGAGCCCTCTCTGTGGGCACGCACACCATTGCCAACTGCTCTTCTGGTTTCTGGCATGCCAGGCAGCTGGTCTTTGCGGGCGCCAAAGCACTGGAAAATGCCCCTCAAAACAGGCTATTTGGGGGCCTTTTTCAGGCCATTTTTCGGGCCTTTTTCAGGGCCCTTTTCTGGGCCATTTCTGGACCAAAACCAACCTAACCCCCCCCCCCTGAAAAACAGCCCCAAACAGCCCAATACCCCCCTAAAACACGACCTGAAAAGGGCCCAACAAAGGGTTTGAAAATGGCCCAAAAACGGCCCAAAGAAAGGTTTGAAATCGGCCACAAAATGGTGCTCCACCATCCGCACATGAATATGTGTTCCGGTTTGCGTACTTGGTGCTGAAAAGTTTCACCATCACTGGAATAGATCATTTCAACTTATACTTAGTTCTGATGACCAGGGCCGCACCTCCACAGTCTCATGACCGTATTTCAGATGCTCACCAACTGTTCTGCATTTACAGCCCACAGTCAAATGACCACAATTTGCAGTGTTTTTGCCAAACACAGGTATTTGTGTCTTGTTTTTCACACAACACCAGCGATCAATGTGCTTTGCTTGAGGTCTGCTTTACAGGTGCTGCAAAAAAAATTGTAAAATCATGTCAGTGATATGGGATGACCCACTTTCCAATTGTCATGATGTATGACCCTTATTGGCAGCCTCCATTTCAGTCATAAATCAAGGATTACCAGTACAGTATTAAGTCTAATTACATCAAGTAGTCCTCGACTTATGACCACAGTTTAGCCCAACATTTCTGTTGCTAATCAAGACAATAGTTAAGTGAGTTTAGCCCCATTTTATTTATTGATTGATTTATTTAGATTTATATTGCTGCCCATTCGCACGTGGCGACTCAAGGCAGCTTACAAAAATATGAAAACATCATATATAAAAACAATAAAACTAATAAAAGAATAATATATAATAAAATAATAAAATAAAATAACCCCCTTGCCCCAGTGACAACACATCATATGAGCCATTTAATGTGCTCCATCCCGCTCCAGGTCTTCATTTTACGGCTCTTCTTGCCACAGTTGTTAAGTGAATCACTCAGGTGTTAACTTAGTAACATGGTTGTTAAGTAAAGCTGGCTTTCTTAGTGACTCTGCTTCTCATAAAGTTGCAAAAGGTGATCATTGCAATACATTGCAACCAGGGGTGGGATTCTACCAGTTCGCACCTATTTGCTAGAACCGGTTGTTAACATTCTAAGCAGTTCGGAGAACCAGTTGTTAGAAGAAATTACTGGCCTAATCCTGTAAGGAAGGCAGGAAGGAAACATTCTGGTATTGCTTACAAAAACTGCCTTTCCATTATCCCTTATAACATTCTTGGCAGGACTAGACTTCCTGTCTCAGGAACTTCTCTGGAGTTTTTTTTCCCCTCCTTTGCTGGTACTTTGCTTGTGTGGAGTGACCATTCAAAGTTACAATGGCACTGAAAAAAGTGACTTATGACAATTTTTCACACTTACGACTGTTGCAACCTACCCGCAGTCATGAGAGGCCAGGCAAGGAGATGCGTGCCTTGACGTGAGTGATATTGAGTTGGCCACACCCAGCCAATAACATGACCACCAAGCCATGTCCACTCAGTCACATGGCCACCAAGCCACACCCACCACCTAAGCCACACCCACAGAACCGGTTGTTAAAAAATTTGAATTCCACCCCTGACTGCAACTGACATAAATACTTGCCAAGCATTAAATTTTGATCCTGCGACCGTGGGGATGCTGCAACAGTTGTGAGCGTGAAAAAAAGTCACAAGTCCCTTTTGTTCAATGGCGTTATAACGTTGAATGGTCACTAAATGAATGGTTGTAAGTCAGGGACTCTCTATAAGTTGTTTAATTTGACAAACAGATTAACAAAGCAAGTTTATTTATTTTATTTAATTTATCTAGTTTGTCAAACATACATGAGAAAACAAGTATAAGCATGAACATAACATATAAACATATAAGTATAAACATATAAGTTATTGCTCGTTCAGCCTGTTGTCCGAAAGTCCTTGAGCTTTGTGAATGTGGAAGCTGCCAGCAACGGAGGTTGGAGAGAATAATTCACAATTGGAGAGAAGGTGGCTGGTTTCACCTTGCAAATCATACATTAATCTTGGTTTGCAGTGACACCCCCTTAAGGGACATTCTTACTCGCTCTTAAGGTGTAATTCTATTCAGCACGAGTTTCATAAATAACATTCCCGAATCCTTTGAAATGCAGACAATTCCATATTTGGTATTCAGCCCCCTCCCGCCCGGCCCCTGAGGAATTGCTCCCCGAAGAGAAGCCATTTAAAAAACAGGACAAGCCAGGAAAGAAATGGCAGCGTGCATCTGGCATTAAGCTCTTTCCTGCGGTCTAAATTTCAGCACAGCACAAAAGAACAAGGAGAAATCCATAACTCTTAGAGGGAATATTAGTAGGCCGCTGTTTCTCAGTACTAAAGGTCAGGGAAGATTGTTTCCAAGGCAACCAGGGGTTTTAAAATATGAGAGAAATTCATATACGAAAGTGGTCCATCGTTAGCTTTGTGCAAAAGGGAGAATTTGGCTCCATCACTCTGGGGTATGAAAGAAATGCTATCGAATGGGCAGAGATCTTAACAGCTGAGTGAATGAAAAGAACAATTGGGATTTTTTTCAATGAAGGGATGTCCAACTTTGGCCACTTTAAGACCTGTGTACTCCAACTCCCAGAATCCCCCAGTCAGCCAAACAACAGTACAGAGCAATGTGCTTTTGCTGTGGTTAAACTCCTGATATAATATTTATTCAGAATTATTTAGAAATAATTCAACAAAGGCTCTCTGCCGTTTTTAAGCAGATGCAGCTTCTTTGCACTTTCTGCCTATCACTGCAATAGTAGAGAATATAATTTGTTCCTATAATTTGTTCTTGTGCCTATAATTGTGCCTATACTATAAGTTGTTCACAGCACATGAAGAATTGCTATCATTTGATCAGTTTGTGGTTGCTGTGTAATCTGTGAATATATGTGCCTTTATTAATGATTTGGGAGAAAGCAATAAAATAAAAAGAAATTAGCAAGTGAAGTAAAAATATTGTGCTTGGGAACTTAGACTTCTATTTAAATATCTTAACAATTCAAAAATAAGGATATAACTACCCTGCATAGAATATAGATAGGGTTAATGCAAACTAATAAATTTAGAACAGAACTAAATAGAACATCGTCAAAGTTGGAAGGGGCTTTGGAGGTCTTCTAGTCCCCTTGTCAAGCAGGAGACTATAAATAATAAGATATCAAAAAATGGTACACAAGGCTTGAAAAGCCTCAGTACCTGTAACACCGTGTCAGTTTACATTGGAATGCTGCTACAAATAGTTTTTAACTTACGATGATTCATTTAACAACCATTCAAAGTTATGATAGTGCTGAAGAAAATTGTTATGACCGTTTCTCACATTTATGACTGCAGCATCCCTGGCAACTGGTATGCATTTATGATGGTTGAAGTGTCCTAGGATCACGTGATGGCCATTTACAGCTTTCCCAGAGGTTCCTTAGGTGGTTAGTCAATGAGGGGAGCTGGATTCCTTTAATGACTGTGACCAAAAAAAGGTAGTAAAATTCGGCCACATTGCTTAGCAACTTAGCAAAGAGAAGTTCTGATCCTGATTTTGGTCATACATTGAGGCCTACCTGTATTACTACATGATATTTTAAACGGTGGTACAGAAATGCCACAAATCAGAAAAAATTGAAATGCCATGAAATGCCACTTCCTTTGTCATTTGAGGTAGCTACAGAAAAAAAACAATTCATTGACTGTACCAAAGGAATCCTTTTTGACAGCATATAGAGTAAGGGACTTTTTACTGCAGAAACGTTGCCTGATTTTCTGTCTTCGTCTCTTTTAGTATCTGCATTCAAATGGAGTTGCCCACCGTGACCTCAAACCAGAAAACCTTCTCTACGCAGATCTCTCCTCCGATGCTCCTCTTAAAATTGGTATGTGTGGGATGAAGTAAACAGAAAATCTTATATAGTGAAATTCTTTTAACAGACTTAACGGTGGGAGAGCGGTATCCATTGTTCACAAATATCCACTAGGTGGAAAAATGCACCATTATGGCAATTAACATCAATTGTGATTATGTGATTATGTCGTTTTGCAGGCATTGCAAGCTATGACCTTTCCGTCAATTCACGTCATTTGACGTAAACTAATATGACGGATATAATTCATCTTAAAAATTTGATCCAAAGCAGGGGGAAAAAGAATTCATGATACATTTTATAAGATATTATCTAATGTCACATTTGTATAAATTTACATGGTTTGCATTATAATGTTGTTATGCAGCTTACACAAATGGTAGGATTTTGAAATTAAATAGATGTTTGGGATAAATGGGTATTCTTTCCCTCAGATTATACCTTAAATTAAGGGTTGACTAACTTAACAGCGCACACTCAGAACTACAGTGACTTATCAGAGTTTATTTATTGACTGTTCAAAGTTACAACATCACTGAAAGAGTGACTTATGACTGGTGTTCATACTTACAGTTGCAGGATCCCCCAGGGTCACGTAATCAAAATTCAGATGCTTGGCAACTGACTGGTGCATATGACGTTGGCAGTGTCGTGTGTGATCTCCTTTTGCAACCTTCTGACACGCAAAGTTAGTGGTGAAGCCAGATTCACTTAACAACCATGTTACTAATTTAACAAGTGCAGTGATTCACTTAACAAATGTCTCACTTAGCAACAGAAATTTGAGGCTCAATCGTGGTCAAAAGTCAAGGACTACCTGTATTAGAATTACCTTTTTAACAATATTTTCTGCTCTAAGCAGAATGACACAGAATTCTTTCCTTACAGATAATTTTGTCTATTAGTAGAGCCCAGAACAGAATATCAGAAGATGCTGCATGATTCTGTTAATTAGTATGGTTTTAATATTCAGGAGTAATTACTCCAGTGAGGACCAGAGGGCCAAACCCCAAATGACTCTCAAGGGGTGGGAGATGGCTTATGAATCAATCCTAATTGATCTAAAATTCATCCCACAACGAATAAATATCTGTGGGGTCTTTGGTGCTCTCTCAGTTTGCTGGCTTTCTTGCAGACATTTCATTACTCAACTAGGTAACATCAGCAGCACTGATGATGTTACCTAGCTGGGTAATGAAACATCTGCAAGAAAACAATTAGAGGGCAATGAAAGAGAGCATGAAGGACTCCGTAACTGAATCCTGAACTACAAATATTCTCTTTTCTTAGAGATCCAGGTTCTTATTTGGTTGGTTTTCTTATGCTGAAGACATTACCTAGTCATTCACTGGGTAATGCACCGTGAAAAACATCAACCAAGCTAAGAGAGTATCAAGGACTCCACAGTTCAACCCTGGGCTACTAATACGGTAGTCTTCGATCTGTGGCCACAATTGGAATCAGAATTTCTGTTCCTTAGCCAGGAGATTTCGTTAGTGACATTTGATTTTAATGACTGTTTTGCCAGGGTTGTTAAGCAAACCACTGAAGATATTAAATAAATCACATGGTCATTAAGCAAATCTGGCTTCTCCCATTCGCTTCCCTTGTTGGAAGCCCCCTGGGAAGTTTGCAAATGGTTGACTACATGATCTCAGGATGCTGCAACAGAGTAAATATATGCTGGTTGCCAAGCACCCAGACTTGATGCTGTGATGCTTATAGTGTAAGGTCCAGTCATAAATCACTTTTTTCAGTGCCCTTCAACATCCAAGTGAACAGAGATTAATACCAAGATTAACAACAGAGCAACAATCAAGAAATAAACAGGACCTCAGTCGAGGAACTGCCAAACAAGCTAACAATAAACAGCCCAACCAAAGAACCTCCAGCACCACTCCCACCAACCCTGACAGGACAAGTCTCTAGAATATAAAATATGAGCACACCCCACTCCCTGCAATCACTGATGATGTTACCCAGCTTGGTATTGAACCATCAGCAAGAAAACAACCAAGCTCAGACAGCACCAAGGATCACGTAGTTTAATCCTGATCTACAAAGATTCTCTCTTACACACAGCAATCTTTGTATTCTCCCAGGTGATTTCGGTTTATCTAAAATTGTGGATGAGCAGGATACAATGAAAACTGTATGTGGCACACCAGGATACTGTGGTGAGTATGTGATGGAAAGCAATGGGGAACTCTATCCAGGTTATGGAGGTACTGGTACAAAAGGATCTTTTGCAGGAGTACTGTATCTGGGATGTAAAAATCCAGATGTCCACTAGATGCCACAAAATGTTAGACTTTCTTTCTCTCTACTGCTACAGTGGTCATGTGAAGATTTGCAACTCAGATCTGATGGTTTTTTTCAGCTTAGTAACCAGTGTTATTCTCTCCTAAAAATTGTTTCTTGCCACTGTTGCCAAACCAGTATGTAAATGATAGGAAGTGTCATCTGATTTAGACATACCGGACATACCAGAAGTGCAGATATGGGCCCGTTTTTCGGCCTCCCGAGGCTGCAGAGGCTTCCCTTGAGCCCCCGGGAGGGCGAAAATGGCCTCCCCTGGACTCGAGTCCCTCCGGAGGCTGAAAACGGGCACTTCCAGTATTTCCAGAAGGCCCGTTTTTTTAGCCTCCCAAGGCTGCAGAAGGCTTCCTTCAAGCCTCTGGGAGGGCGAAAACGGGTTCAAACATCAGCTAGGAGGCACCCGCATGTGCAGTGCAGGTAAGTGTTTTGTGCACACATGTGCAGGAGGGATGGGGCGCATTGCATTATGAGTGCCAGCACATGCATGTGCTTTCAGCCATACCACAACAAAAAGGTTTGCCATCACTGTTCTATTCTATTCTATTCTATTCTATTCTATTCTATTCTATTCTATTCTATTCTATTCCATTCCATTCCATTCCATTCCATTCTGTTGGATAACTGCAAACATTCAGGCAACCACTAGATGGCAACAGAGATAATTTTATGGAGCTTTTCTACCATCTAGTGGTCATCTGGTTTTAGTATCCTCCCTTTACCACCTATTCTGACTCAAATAAAAAGGCTTTTGGGCAGATAATTTGGGCTACAGGTATGTTTAGGCTTTATCCGTTCTGTTTCAAAGGGCCACCAGGGGAGAATGGGCAAACAATAACATGCCACTCTCTTCTCCTTCCTCATGAGTTTGCAAAAGTGGAAGTGATAGCAAGTGTCAGGTTGGAAAACAGCCAAGAAAATTGCCCGTCATCCGTGAAGGAGTGTGAGTTTTCACCGTTTATGCTTAGGGGAATGAGCAGGGAAGAGAGTCATAGCGGGAGGAGGTAGGGGAATGGAAGCCAAGATATGTCTACCAATTCCTCTCTCTCTCTCTCTTTCTCAATTCTATCTTTTGTTTATTTTTTTAAATACCTTCAGCACCCGAAATTCTCCATGGCTCACCATATGGCCCTGAGGTGGATATGTGGTCTGTAGGCGTCATAACGTACATTTTGTGAGTAATGCTAAAATACTTTAACACAAAACTCCTGTCTGCTGTGATTTGCTCACTCACACTGTTCCTTTCAAGCATGGCCCAGCAAACAAGCGTGATGTGAAATATCCTGGATTTTGTTTTGTGTTGTTGTTATTGTTTTTGGAGGAGGGGGTTAATTCTCACCCACCCATAATTTCTGCTGTTCTTTGCTTTCAATTTAAAAACAGGTGAGATCCTTTCAGCCGCCATCTCTTTATCTCCCACTCTCTCTTGTTTATTTATCTCTGCCAAATAAAATCATGAAATTTTTCTGACTTCCCCCACATACACACACAAACACACACACACTGCCAGGCATGCTGTTTTCTCTTTTATTTGCTTTCGGTGCATTATAAAGAATAGGCAAAAGTATAAGACTGTCAAGAGGGAGGTTGTTTCAGATCACAGGTTGTTCTGGTAAAAAACACCCTTTCCTATTCTCGCCCACAAAACTTCAATCAGAGTACAGGTAATCCTCAACTTATAACTTCCCTCAAAACGACGTTATAGAGCACTGCATACCAGAACTAGACACAAGGACAGTTTTTCCCCAAAAGCCATCACTCTGCTAATCAAATAATTCCCTCAACACTGTTCAACTACTACAAAGTCTGCACTACTATCACTGTTAATGTTCTCATCGCTCCTTATCACCCATCCCCTCCCATTTGTGACTGTATGACTGTAACTTTGTCGCTTGTATTCGTACGATTTATATTGACTGTTTCCTAGTATGATTGGATTGCTTATTGTACCCTATGACTATTATTAAGTGTTGTACCTGATGATTCTTGATGAATGTATCTTTTCTTTTTATGTATACTGAGAGTATTGCACCAAGACTAATTCCTTGTGTGTCCAACAGGGGTGGGATGCTACTGGTTCTGCCCAGTTCTAAAGAACCGGTAGCTCTGAAGAGCAGCAGACACCGAACCAGTTCGGTGTTTGCTTCTGTTTTGGCCCACCTGCCCGCCCGGGCTCTTACCTGTCCTTTATTTCCTGCTTTTTCAACCTCAGCTGCTTTGCACGGCACAGCTGAGTTTGAAAAAGCAGGAAAAAAGAGGCTTTTCAAACATTGTGCACCTGCGCACAGCACTTTTCAGCTGTCCGGGCGGCATAGCTTAAGGGTTTTTTACACGCGCGCATGTGTGCAAAACATGCATGCACACGTAAAACATAGTCACCGAATTAGTAGTACCACCGGTTGAATCCCACCCTGGTGTCCAACCACACCTGGCCAACAAAGAATTCTATTCTATTCTATTTGTTTAGTGACCATTTAAATTTACGACACTGAAAAAAGGTGACTTATGACTGTTGCGACCCTATGGTCACATTATCAAAATTCAGGCACTTGGCAACTGACATGTTCTTACGACAGTTGCAGTATCTCTGAATCGTGTGATCACCATTTGTAACCATTCCAAGCTGGCTTCTGACCAGCAAAGTCAACGTGGGAAGCTGGATTCGCTGAACGACTGCATGATTCACTTAACAATTGTGGCAACAAATAAAAAAGGTTGTAAAAAGGAGCATGACTCGCTTAACTCCTGCCTTGCTGAGCAACAGAAATGTTGGGTTCCGATGTGGTCATAAGTCAAGGACTAACTATACACCACTCTCTTCCTTTAAGCTGCCCTGCAAACAGCATATATGGGCGGCACCACCTGCTGGCCGATTGATGATACAATTTTATGCCATACTGTTTTTGCCAGCAGAAAGACTGATGAACAGCCCAGAGCCATGGAAGAACATCCTTGCATCCTAACTGCTGCGCGAGGCTAATAAATCTGTTGCTAACAGGTTTCTAGTTGAACTGTTGTTTCTTTTACCTATAAAACTGCAGTTGGTCCCGTAACTCCAATGCCCTAAGGATCACCTCCTTCAGCTAAGAATCAATAGCCCAATGAGAACATTTCCGGAAAAAATGCTTTATAATTCTCCAATACCATGAAGTTAGGGGCACTGAGGCCAGCAGGAAATGTTTCTCTGTAATGAGAAGCTAAATTAACCTCAACCTCATTTCAGAAGCATATTAAATCAGAGCTCTTGCAGAAGTCTTTTAAAATGTATTTTATTGAAGGAACACCCTATCTGTGTTTATAATATTGTGAGCTATGGTTTTTAACTTCTGTAATTCGGTTATCGTGGATAACTCCTCTGCCTGTATTTTTCAGGGCCTTTTTTCTACCTTTGCTGAGAGTTGTTTGATCATAGTGGCATGGGTCAAAACACAAACAAACCCTTAACACTGTACAGGTAGTCCTCGACTTACAGCAGTTCATTTAGTGACCGTTCAAAGTTACAATGGCAATGAAAAAAGTGACTTCTGATTGTTTTTCATAGTTACGACCTTTGCAGCGTCCCCACAATCACGTGATCAAAATTCAAATGCTTGGCAACTGTTTCCAACTTACGACCGTTGCTGTGTCCCAAGGTCATGTCACCCCCTTTTGCTACCTTCTAGCCAGCAAAGTCAGTGGGGAAGACAGGTTCACTTAACAACCGGATTACTAACTTATCAATGCAGCAATTCACTTAAACAATCGGATTACTAACCTATGAGCTGCAGTGTTTCACTTAACAACCGAGGCAAGAAAATGGGGCAAAACTCACTTAACAAATGTCTTACTCAAACAACAGAAATTCTGGGCTCATTTGTGGTCGTAAGCTGAGGACTACCTGTATATTGAGGGCAACGTATGCTAAAAAGAGTCTCAGTTTTACTTTGCAACGTAACTGCAGGCCCTACAGTGCCTCAGGGATGAGGTGGGAGAAGGAAGCAGTGAACAGGAATGCAACAGAGGCGGAAAGGAAGACCCAGTTAATGAAGCACTTTCCTCCCCCATTAATTGATTGAGTGATTGATTGATTCGGTTTCAAGGCTTCCTGACTCAATAACAGTGTGACTAACAAATAAAAAGCAAAAGAAAATGAACTAGATTAAGAAGAAAAAGGAAGTTAGCTAAATCCCCAAGTAACCAATTTCAGGTAATCCTTGACTTATGACCATAAATGAGGCCAGAGGTCACCAGGAGATTGAGTTCTTGTTGTCAGCATTCCAACTAACTAACTCCAAACCAATAAACTCCAAGACAAATAATTCCTCAAAGTTCCATTTTATTAGAGTTGTCATATTGGCGCATCTGGGAAAACCCAAATCTGAGAGTTCTGGGTTTTCCCTTCCCAAAAGAGAAATCCAAGATCCATCCCCTGTACCCATCAGTCCATCACATGGCCCAATGAAATTGTCCCAACTGGAGACATCCTCCCAGTCATTCCCCTCCAGGTGCAGGGCCACATGTCCTTGACTCTCAGAAAGAATGTTGTTGTGTCTAGTCTTCTGCCCCACTATGAAATCCCTCCTCCCAAATTCCCAGGCGCTGAATGTGGCAGCCTCAAAGCTTCCAAGTAAAAATGGCTTCCAAGGCTGGCACTAGTCCTGCCTTAGTCATGAAAGCTAGCTGGATGACTTCGGGCCAATCACTTTCTTTCAACCTATCCCACCTTACAGGGTTGTTGTGGAGAAAATAGGAGGAGGAAGGCGTGTTGGATATGTTTGCCACCTTCAGTTATTTGTAAAAACAATGAAGGCAGAATATACATAAATAAATCAAATCCCCAAATTATAGACATCTGTTTCTTCCATTTTTTTCCCCCTAGGCTATGTGGCTTTGAGCCCTTTTTTGACCCAAGAGGAGATCAGTACATGTACAGCCGGATTTTAAATTGTGACTATGAGTTTGTCTCTCCTTGGTGGGATGAAGTGTCCCTCAATGCCAAGGACCTGGTGAGTTCCTGTATTTTGAGCACTGCCCTGGCGGCTGATTGGCCCCGTCTGCATCTGCTTGTTCTGGCATGCATTAGGAAGCCTCAATGGCACGATTAAAGTGCACTATCGCAGGCTAACTCTGCTCATAACCTGGAGTTCGATCCTGATGGGGCTCAAGGTTGACTCAGCCTTCCATCTTTCCTAAGTGAGTAAAATGAGGATCCTGATTGTTGGCAATACGCAAATAATGCTCTGCATCAGGGGTGCAGCGTTATGGCCCCTTTATGACTTGTGGACTTCAACTCCCAGAATTCCTGAGCCAGTCATGAGTTCAATCCTATGGGACTCAAGGTTGACTCAGCCTTCCTTCTTTCCGAAGTGAGTAAAATGAGGATCCTGATTGTTGGGGGCAATATGCAAATAATGCTCTGCATCAGGGTTGGAACAATGGCCCCTTTATGACTTGTGGATTTCAACTCCCAGAATTCCTGAGCCAGCTGTGCTGGTTCAGGAATTCTGGGAGCTGAAATCTACAAGTCATAAAGGGGCCATAGTTCCACACCTCTGCTCTCCATGGTAAACCAACCAGTGATGTAATATATGGGGTGGTATATAAGCCTAAATGCTATGAAAGGTTGAACTCATCTTCCTCAGGCACCATGTCCCCTCAAACATCATCTTGCAAATGAAAGTACTAGGCTCACCTTCCATTCTTCTGTAGAGATATGCTTGGATCTCACTGGGATTGGAGAGAGCAGTGGGACTCATTACACAACTAATCAACCTCTTCAGGCCCAGAAGGGAGTGGAGTTCGCCCTTCTAGCCCTGATGATGTTACCTAGTTTGAGAATGAGATGTCTGCAAGAAAACAACCAAGCTCAGAGGGCATCAAAGACCCCACAGTTCAACTCTGAGCTAAACATATTCTCTTCTATTGGTATAAGTGCCTTGACTGGCCAAGTCCACACCATGGCCCCATTTTTGTGGAGAGGACACTTTCCTAATCAATCCCTTCTGCTAGGGCAAGATCATATGGTCTCCAAATATCAAATGTATTCCTAGCTCCAAGGTTGGAGCGTTGTTTCTCCAATATACTAAGAGATAAGACTTGGACTGCACAGCAAGGCCGCCATTTTGATTTTTTCAACATTCCACACACGCCCCGGGCAGACACCCTCGATTAGTCCAATGTTATTTATTTATGAACTTGCTGTGCCATCCCTCTCACTATTAAAGATGGAAAACTTACAAAATGATAAAAAAGATCAATATGGTAACAATTTAAATAAGAGCCATGGTGGCTCAGTGGTTAGAATGCAGTATTGCAGGCAAACTCTACCCGCTGCCAGGAGTTCTATCCTCACCGGCTCAAAGTTACCTCAGTTTTCCGAGGTTGATAAAATGAGGACAAAGATTGTTGAGGGCATTAAGCTGACTCAGTAAACCGCTTAGAAAGTAACTATGAAGCAGTATATAAAGTGCTGTTTCTATTAACGATTTAAGAGAAACTAAAAACGAAGAAGACGGGCAGCATGGGAGTGGGATCCCCTCGGTACCACATCAGCCTCTCCCAGTGCAGAGCACCCCCATTGGGACCACGGATTAGCTAGACTAGTATTGGGGTTCTTCTAGAAGGCCAAGAGGGTGTGGAGGGGTGGCTCTAGAGCAGGGGTGTCAAAGTCGATTTCATTGAGGGCCGCGTTAGGGTTGTGTTTGACCTCAGGGAGCCAGGGTGAGCGTGGCCAGCTCAACATCACTCATTTTGGGGGCAGTTGTGGTGGTCCGACCACTCTGCCAGAGAAAATGGGTTCCCGAGCACCGTTTTCAGCTACAGTGGCCTCCTGCAACCCTCTGCCGGCAAAAACTGAGCTCAGGAGAGCTGCCCGCAGCCCTCCCCTTCTCCGTTTTAACTGGCAGAGGCACCGTGGGCCGGTCCTTTGCTGTTTCCAGGGCAGCCCTACGAGCCAGATCTAAGCACCCCACGGCTGAAATCTGGCCCTCGGGCCTTAAGTTTGACACCCCTGATCTAGAGGCAGAATATTCCAAAGGGCAGGGGCGCCCACAGCAGAAAAGGCTCTGCTCCTGGATCCTGCCCACTGGGGCTACTCTAGGTAGATAGTGCATGTTATGACACTGGAGTTGTCACACTAGATCTGTCTCTGGCCTTTGTAGGTTCAAAAGCTGATTGTCCTGGACCCCCAGAAGAGGCTAACAGTTCATCAAGCCCTCGAGCACCCTTGGGTGACTGGCAAAGCTGCTAAGTTTGCTCACATGGACAGCACCCAGAAGAAACTGCAGGAGTTCAATGCAAGGAGGAAATTAAAGGTAAGATTCTGGAGATTCTGTGCACCTGTCTGGGGGCTGGGAACTGGGGGCCCAAGCTAAGTGGCAGAGGCTCAGAATCCGGGTGCAAGGCAAGCCATCCCAAAGTAGCATAGGGCAGAATGCCTGCAAGGGCAGGTCAAAATCCAGTACAAGTAGGCCTTGACTTGTAACCATTCGGTCAAAGTTACGTTGGACCTACTTTGGGCTACTTGCTGTACAACCCAAATGCAAAGTTCTGAGAATGACACACCCACACCATGGTCACATGACAATTTCGGACAACACAACCACATTTACAGCGATTTGCAGCATCCCGTGGTCCTATGACTGGCTTTTTTGACGGTTTTGTCGTAAACCAGCACATGCTTTCAACAAAACCATGCCCAAAGCCAGTCATTGGCTTGCTTAACAACCACTGCAAAAAAGTTCATAAAATTGGATCAGAAACATGACCGACCCATTTTACAACCATCCCGACTTACAATCATACAGGATCAGAGTGATGGTTCTCTTCCCTTAATCTTCCCTTTTGCAAGGAGGGTGATTTTTAAACCCAGGGATGACTTTGTCTGAGGTAAATAGAGTGCCTGGAATTTCCCTCTTTTGTGCAGAAAATGTTACGTGTGTGGATTTCTTCTGAGACACAAACACCTGCAGCCAATGGCTGGCGTGGGTGGGTGGGCTCTCTTGCACCTGAAGCCTTATACTGCCTGACAGATGTTTGTAACAGTGATCCAATTGCCGCTATTATTTCTCTTTTTCACATTTTTGTTCCATTGGCACTCAGCCACCTGGGTTTAGTATTAAGAGAACATGGTACCGATGAGAATTAATTAATGTAATTAATTAAAATAAATGTATACAAGCAGTCCTCAGTGACCAACAGTTAATTGGAACCAGGAACTCCATCGCTAAGCAATGCAATCATAAAGCATGATATCTCGTTACCATGCCAACTTACGGTGGCAGTTCCGGCAGTCCCAGTGATGTTGTTAGGTAACTCCCATATAGACCTAGCATCCCATAGTATATGACCTTGAGGGAGCAGGGGAAGAGATGCTGTCTAGGAAACAATCAGATAAAAGAGGGGGTTAATGTTGCTTCAGTTGCTTAATGGTCAGACAAAGAAACTTAGGCAGGACTCGCCCTAATTGAGCAGGCTGTTAAAAGGGATGGCAGGAGGTTTGTAATTTCAGACCTGCAAGAGTAATATGGCAATGTAACCCTACAATTAAGTAGAATTAGCTCACATTTCCTAGTCTGGTTTATCTGGAAGGGTTTTGCAAATCTGAAAATACAAACTTCCCACTGTCACTTTTAAGGGTTTGGTCCATTCGGATGGGTCCTTCCTAACTTTTTTTCCTGGCCATTAAGCTCCTTCTTGTCTGATCATTAGTCACAGTCACAAAGCTACCATTTTCAACCTCCTGTTGGCTTCTCCGTTGACTTTGTTTGCCAGAAGCTGGCAGGGAAAGCAGCAAAGGGTGATCACATGACTGCGGGATGCTCTGATGTCATAATTGCGGGCCAGTTGCTGAGCATCCAAATAGTGAATATGTGACCATGGGGATGCTGCAATGACCATAACAACTAGGAAGATCCTAGTTGAGGGATTAGGGAATCCCTCATTCAGTACCATCATAACTTTAAATAGTTGCTGAATGAATGGGCATTAAATCAGGACTGCTTGTGGGTCCTGCATCTCACAGGGCCAATTCTGGATGACTAGCATAGAATTAAAATTCAGTCAAAACAGCCGCATTTATTTATTTAATTTATATGCTGCTTTTGTTATTTTTACAAATAACTTAAAGTCTAATACTTCTTCTATCACTTAATTTCCACACAACAACCCTGTGATGAAGGTTGGGCTGAGAGAATGATGGCCCAAAGTCCCCCAGCCAGCTTTCATGCCTAAGGTGGGACTAGAACTCACCGTCTCCTGGTGATTGGCCCAAAGTCCCCCAGCCAGATTTCATACTTAAGGCAGGACTAGAACTCACAGTCTTCCGGTTTCTAGCCTAGACCATTAGACCAAACTACAAATAATAATAAACACTGTATATAAACAGTGCCAGCCAAGGAGACTAACAGTCACTGCCAACAACTTCCCTTTTACGGCTCCTTTGATATAATAAACATGTACATTTGAACCAATGTCATTCTTTGTCATGTCATGTCTAATCCATACAGGCTGCCGTGAAAGCCGTGGTGGCATCCAGCCGCCTCGGCAACCACAGCCATCATGAGGGATGCAGAAATGAGCGCCATCAGGATGCTACCAAAGAGGACAGCGCAGCTCCCTCAGCAGAGAGTGACCTCTTTCTCCAAGAAGAGAACCTTTACCAGGAGAAGAAGATGGAGATTGACAAGGAAGAAGCCATGACCATAAACACCCCTTTAGCCAAGGTCGAGAAGCTCGAAGGTTTCCAGAACGAGAGTCCTGTAACCCCGGTGATGATTCTTAATGGCTCCGGCTGCAAAACCTAACTCCACGGAACACTAGCGCATTGCTCTTGTCACCAACTCAAGGAGTATAAAGTCTATCACCATCACCGATAGACCAAATTCTAACAATGACCATCAAAGGCCACCACCTGGATTGAGAGAGCAATTTAAATGGAGGACAACCAAAAGCTAGTTGAAATTAGGAGAAAGTTCTACAGGGACATCTTCTACAACCTGGCATCTTCTGGTTATATGGGATTCCTGCTCCTATCATCTTCAGCCAGGGATGATGGGAGCTATGATCTAATTTTTGGGGAGAGCACCAGACTGGGGAAGGCACTAAGTAGATAGGCAGCTCTCGGCTGAAGAGCCATTTGTCTTGTTTTGCAGAGAAATCCATGTTCTTTCATATCCTTACTGTGTATGTGTGTGTGTGAGAGACTGTGTGTGTGTCTTTGTACACAC